>OZ002732.1:9336627-9660287 GCA_963924305.1 Polygonum maritimum
GATCTCACTAATCTTCTTAGGTACTTGAACATCTGTAAGATCACTTAATTGTGTCTTTTCTTTTGCATCCTTTGCGTCCTTTGCATCCCTTGCATTGATGAGCTCCTTTAGGATCTCTCTGAAAACTTCTCTGGCTTCAAATTGTTTTGAAATGCATACCCAAACGCGAATTCTAAAATGTACCGTCGTATCTCCATGTTGAAAAACTTTTCGCGCAAGAGTTGTTTTGCCTAAGCCTCCCATTCCCCATATACCCACAACTTTGAATTGTTCATTCTTCACAAGTTGTTCCACCACTTCTTTTGTATCTTTTTGCAATCCAACAGGATCTTCATCAATATGAGAGTATGTTTGCCTTTGTTCCGTCGCCTTTTCAGATCTGTTTTCCTTGGTAATCTGAACCCCATACAATTGCAGCCTTGAGATCAATTCGGTGATTCTGCTCCTCAAATCATCAATGTTTGAACCGACTTTGTGGAGGGCTTGCGCGTCACACAATGCACACATCAACCATCTAACGGTATTCCATTTCCCATTCCGGCGAGGGTGAGACTCTTGATGAACATACTTCTCAACGATATCCTCGGCTTCGTACGCAAAGTCTCTTATCTCAGAAACCCACATAGCCAACACTCTCTCAGAGTGTTGTCTGTTGTCCGCGTCTTCTAAAAAACAATGCATCCATTGAAGATCACGTTGCAGGCGATCAATGTTGTCTCTCACTCCATATAGATACTTGGCTTCATCCACCAACAAGCCCCCAAGTTGCTTTGCTGTAGAGGTGACAATGGAGGATGCCATGTATATGGACTACCGGTGTGATCGATCACTGGTTACAACATCAAGAAAATCAGGGGCTAACCATTAGATTAAAAGAACACATACATACATACATACATACATATATATATATATATATATATTATTTTCCATTTAACGGATGGCATCGAATATAATGCATTATAAGCTAAAACTAGTTTAACCTCCGTACCATATATGGGTAATGCGATTATAAACCCAATTTAATTAGATATGTAACGTCAATGATCACGTTAAAAATATAGGATCATATATATGTATCTTTGTATTATGATTAGTGTTTTTTACTAATAGTAAATCAACTCGTAATATAATTAAAGAGGAATTAGTACCAAATGCCCCTATTTGTTAATCAGTTTGCAAATATGACCTTTTTTTCGATTTGCAAACATGCCGAAAAATATTGCGATTAGGCTTAAAAATATTACATTCATGCCCAAAAGGGTTAAAAATATTTCAATTTGCAAAAATACCAAATGCCCCTATTTGATAATCAGTTTGCAAATATGACCTTTATTTTATTTTTATCAAATAAAATAAAAAAACGAAATATTTTTTAAAAAATCGGAAATTATATTTTTATTAATATTTTATTTGAGAAATAAAATATTTTAACAAACTTTGTTTTTTATCCAAATTTGAAAATATATATATAAATAAAAAGATTTTATAAATATTATAATGTTAAAACAAGATTTCGTTTTTTGATCTATCCTTTTTTAAAATAAAAGAAAAATTGGAAATCTTACAAACAATGGCAAATAATTTCTCCGGATATATATATTTACCATGGTCTCTTTTACAAAAGGGTGACATGATATTTCATTGTGTATGACAAGTTGTTTACTGAGGATGACAGGATGAATCTCACCCTACTTTGTGATGAAACGAAGATAATAACGAAGATAATCACGAAGATAATCACGATCAATGTTGAAACGAAGATAATAATGATCCACATGTAGTTATGTTTTATATTTTCAAAAAATATATTCCACAATATCTTCCACCATAAGTCATTGTTTCCAAAAAAAATCAATGTTTCAAAACTATTTTCTTATTTTATTTTTATTTTTCAAATTTTCAAATTTTTATTTAAAATGAATTTCCAAAACTAATGGATAAATATTTTAAATGTAATTATAATGACTTTTTAATAAACTTCTATTTAAAAGAAATACAAAACAATGTAAATTTTATTGCAAAACAGCATGCTTCGCTATTTTTTTGTTTTAAGGGGCGTTTTTGCAAACCGTTTTTCTGGGTGGGGCATTTTCGCAAATCCCCCTAATATAAATAAGTTGGATTTGTTAAAAAAGCTACTTTACGATGAATATCACGTTTTATTAAATAATATTATTTATCTGAAGATTCCAACTAATCTTTTGTAAGGGATAATTCATAATGTTCGGGATAATTCATAATTTTCGGTAATTTTTACGGGATAAGATTATAAGAGATTTTAACTACCTAATTTATATAGAGAAGGGTCCAGCTGATTATTTTTTTTATCAAATCATATATATTTATCTTTCTATTGTGGTTAGTGTTTTTTATATACGCAAGGGCCCGGTTGAAAGATCTGTCATTTACATAACTAAAACATTCATTTTAGCTAAAACATCTTTCTATCATGTTTATGAAGACTAGTTTTATCTGTCGTGCTGGGGCCAGCACGACAATTTGACTTTAAAATATTAAAATATAATTAGATATTTTATTATTGAATGTTGATATGCAAAAATCCAATATAAGTTTTAATGTATGAACATGTTTAAAAAAAAGTGACGTTGTTTTTGAAGTTCGTATAACTCAAAATATATATTAAAAATCATAATATTTATACTTGATTACATTTTGTTTTCTAAAACTTTATAATAACAATCAAAACTTATATACCTCATATTTAAAATTTTCATTTTTATCATTCACATTTATTGTTATCAAATAAATTTATTTTCAAAATTTACCAATATGTTACCACTATTTACTGCTCCGTACTTAAGATTTGTTTATTTAAGTAAATCAAATAATATCTTTCTGATGTCTTTATATGTTACGAATACGATGTTTGATAATATCTTTATACCCAATAATATCTTAATATAATTATTTGAATATCTCAATAATATAATTATTTGATTTAATCACAAATAATATCTAATTAAGATAATATCTTAGTAAATCAAATATAATCGGATAACATCTTCCTAGTATCATTATAGTAAGATTTGATAATATCGTATTAGGTACATTTTACAGTTGATCTTTTAAATATAAAAAATAACTTAGGCATAAAAAGATAAATTTATTTAAGTAAATCAAATAATAAAGTGACAAAATCAATTGTTTTTTAAATATGACTTGGGACCAGAATCAACGTAAAAAAGATAAGTGATATATTAAAAAAGATATAATATCTTACCAAAATTGATTCTATCTTTTACATAAATAGGTAATAATAAATTTAATCAGATTAATTGAAATAACACAAATAAAAGTTATTGCTTTACTCTAATATACGGTGGGGCAAGAATCAACGTGGTGGCTCGAAAATGGCCGTGTTTTATAATATTTATTGATTAGGAATATATTGTTATGCAAATCACACACTTAAATTTTATAGTCAATAGCTTACATTATTTTGCAAATTATATTTACTTATATTTTAGTATGCAAATCGCCAATTTGATATAACCAAATTAAACATGTAGTTTCTTTAATCATAATATTTAATGAATAATTTTTTCCCCTCTATATGCGTGAATATACAAAAAAAAAACAATGGGTATAGAAAATATTAGGATATTAATAGAAAATGTTAAAATCAATTTCTTAAAATGATAAGGTGGATGAACTTTTATATAAATTATAAATTTTATGAGTCCAAAATTAATTAAATAAATATTAGTTATATGAAAGAAAATCATATATCATTTATTGTATGACTATTATAAATGTTAGGAAATTAATGTTATTATGCTAGTAAGTAGTATCTAATTATATTATAATCCAAAACTAATTGTACATAGACTTTAGAATCGGATGCATTAAAATAATAACGTAGTAAATCAAGCATACATACGGTTTTTTATAATAACTTAGTAAATTTAGTTTAGACCAAATTGGACAGTACGTATGATCAATTCTTTAATGACTGTATTATGTGTATATATGAATTTGACGATGCAAAACATAAAATAAAATCAATTCTTTAATGGTGTATGTGAATACATATTGGATACCTTTATAGAAGAAAATTTAAATTTTTTTGATAGATAATAATTTTTTGATGTATTATTCAATTAATAAAAGAATCCATAATAATATTATTTAAAATTAGATATTTATATTGTCTTTTTTATCCAACATCGTTACAATTTTTTTTTAATCCAAGATTGTGACTTGATGTTAAGAATAAACTTAAATATAAAATTTACATACTATAAATTAAATTAAAAGTATAGATAAAACACAATAATATTATTCAATGTATTTGATAAATTTAAAAAATCATTTGTGATATGATATGAAATGTCAAGTGAAATATTTTATCAACATATATATTTTTATAATTGATAAGATTTTTATACGATGGTAGCAACCAAAAATTAAGTTTTAATGTCTTATTTAAATAAATATTTTAGAAAAATAGGCTTGTATCGGTAATAATAATTTTTGAAATAAAATAAATATATTAATAGACCTTATAAACTAATAATTAATCTAATAATAGTGGATTTATAGATAAATGTAAACTATAAAGGAATATTATAACACAAATTTAGTTTATACATTGTTTAAGATTTTTTCAAAGATATTTTTAGATATATGTAGCTTAAATTATAATTTTATGTGACAAAAAAATATTGACCGAGAAATATGGAGAATGTTATGATTATAAAAATATTAGAAAAATAAAAATTCAGAGTGACCAATAAGTTTAAAAAGTTAATTATAATTTTGATTTACAAAAAAGAATGTCTAAGAAAATAGTTGAAAAATATAGAAACTAGCTAAAAAAGATAGAAATTAGAAAAAGAAAGAAATAGATGGTAGAAAACTAATAAGAATAAGACAGACTTTAAAATTATTTTTGTAAAAATTATTTTGTTCAATAGAGTGGGATCAAAATTAACGTGGAAACTCAAAATGCACCGACTTTAATATATAGTATAGATGAGCCCTTTATTTATAAAATATAAACTTTCATATTCAAAAGTTAAAATCTTTGTTATATAAAAAATACTAAATTGAAAACCATTAGATAAAATTCAATCTACTATAATCTATTACTATATACAAAAGCGGAAGCGAATTCCGCAACCATATTACACCACATCGCTCCTTTATTAAAAGAAATTATCTTATCAATCTTAGTTTTAAGCTTAATCTTGTCTTAACATATAAATATGAATTGAATAATACATCAAAAAAGTAGTTCTATCTTAAATTTTGAGTTGCTTTCTATACTAATATATAGATATCAATCTTATCATTATGGTTTTCTATTTAGTTCATATATTAATTTATCCTAAATATTTTATTTAAAAAAAACTTTATTTTTACCCATTTAATTAAATACTATATTAATAATAAGTATTAGTTTCATAATTTTGTTCTAAAATTTTATACAAATCAAATTCTACCACTATATTTATGGCACATATTTTTTAAAATAAAATAATATAGTATATATTTTCTCTATCCTATCATATTGAAATCCAATAATAGTACTAATAAAATTAGATGATATATCTACCCTAAATATATCCGTAGCATTACATATTCATTATGTTTTAGATAAAAGATAAATTTCTTATTAAGATAATGATTTGATAATATTTTTATTTGATATTTATATACTTCTTATTTAATTAATTTTTTTATAACATAATAACATATATACATGACAATTTGATTATATTTTGTATCTTATTAAATATACTCTATATTTAAAATAAAATACTATATTAATCCAAAATTTTATTTTAAAGTATTCTTTTATTTATACAAATTAGTTTAGCAATTTAATATAAATTTCAAAAGATTTTCATCATTTGTTTTATAAAATCTAATAATCCATCTCATCTTAATGCAACTGCCCTTTATATATATATATGTTTATGTATGTATACAAAATTAATATATAAATCAGATATTGTTTTTATAAATATTTGATGATATATGAGAATTATGTCATTTTATAATCTAAAAGATATGCACTATTTTAAAATATATATTATAGTGAATTCATATACAATATAATAAAAACCTAAATCACTCTCGTACAAGGTACAAGTCATTTCTTAGTACAGTATAAAGCAGAATTCAGGTCTTTGTAAAATTTGTGCCACATCGTGTACCTTGAATAGAATAATGATTCTTTTTTTTAATTGTATCCTAAAACAATTATCTCTATATCTACTTGATATCGATATCTTTTATATCTTTCCTATTTTTGGTATCTTAAGAAAATATAATTTTTATTTAAACTATTAATGCGTTTTTCTTTTTTGGTAAAAGAGTTTTTTGTAATCATTCTAAATATTTAATTAAAATAATAGATTCTACAATTTAAATTATAAAAATAAAAAATATATATAGTTCAATAGGTTCATATTTGGATCCGTCAAGTTTGGGTTATACTTGCATTATGTAGGAAAAAACAGACTCGAATCAAAATTCGATCTCAAATCAATTAATTCGGATTTATATATATCACATTAACCGTACATATATGGTACGGGGTTTGTGTATTTGGGAAAATGAACATAAAAATCAACCCAAAGCACATAAAAATGACGAACGCGAACAATATAGAAAGTTGAATATTTAAACAAAAAGAATATGGAAAACATGAAAAGTGAACTTGGTTACTTTCGTGTTAATTTCTTTTCTGAATTTTTTTGTGTTCTCCATTTCATTGGATTGTTACAATGGATGTCGCATCTTTCGAGATCCAATAGCTATAGTGGAATCTCGATTCTCTCCAATATTCTACAAAAATATATAATTTTGTGTATATGAGGATATTTAATGCTCCGTGCCACATTAATAAGCATTTAAAGTAAATAAAAGATGATTATCTATATCTATATCTATATCTTCTATACTATATATATAACTTTGTGTACATGGGGTTATTTAATGTCCTCATGCCACATTAATGAGGATAAAAAAAGAAAACTATATTTTAATTGAAAACTAGATTTTATGTTAAAAAGTTATCATTTGAAAGAACACACTACTGTATTAGAATGTATAACAATTAGTATTTTGTTCAAGTAGAAAACTAAAAAGTGAATACAAAAAGTGATCATTTGAAAGCTATATTGATATTGAAAACTATAAATTTTGTCTTAGAAAAAACTATTGTATTAGAAATGTATAACAATTCTACCAAAAAAGAAATGTATAACAATTAGTTTTTATATCTCATATAAAATATAAAACTATATTTATTCTTTTGTGTTAATAGGGGGTATTTAATGTCATCATGACACATTAATGAACATAAAGAATTGAATAAAAAAGCAATTGCTTTAAAAAAACAAACTATTGTATTAGAAATGTATAAACTAGTATATTGTTTCCTATAGAAAACAAAAAAATGAATACAAAAAAATGAAACTATATTTATGTATACTACGTATATAAAGTTGTATACATGAGGGATATTAAATGTATTCTTGATACATTAATGTTAGTGTTAATATTACTTAATAAAGAAACTATTTATACATGAAAACATAAAACATAGAAATATATTGAAAATGAAAAAAGTAATCAATATGGTGCATTTGTCTACAAATTTTTACATACACTTATAATTAGAAATTATTTATATATTTATGTATAACTTAATGGTTATAAAGCTTATAAATTATGAACCTATCACACATGAGAATTTTTTTTCCACCTTTTAATTATTTTATAGATAATTTAAAAATTTTAGTTGGAAGCAGGGTTGTAATGCGAATGTAGTCAAATGTGATTTTTCAAGTTGAATATGATAGATCATTTTTATTTTAAATGCTATTATGACACATTTATCTTAATAGTAGTATTACATAATAAAGAAAACAAATTTTTATATAAGAACATAAATCATAAAAAAATAATGAGAATAAAAAAGTAATCAATATTATGCCTTTAGTCACAAATGTTTATATACATATCAAACCTGAATTATTGGTATGTTAAGTTGTAATGTAAAGGTATTCAAATATTATTTTCACGTTGAATATTATAGATCATTTTTATTTTACCTTGAATATATAATATTAATCATTAATCTAAATTATAGTTGGTGCATCATTTTATTTATATAAAGATATTCAAATATTTTTTTATATTATAATATTACAAAATTGTAGAAAATTACCAATATTTGTTGTTCACTTTCAATATTATAGATCATCTGAATTTACTTTTCATGTATTACTTTTTACTCCAACTAACAGCTTAGAACACAAATCTACTAAAGTATTATTTTAAACATTAAATATGTATACATATATCTATCTATAAATCGATAAATACGCATATAGATTAAGAAAAAACAACAATTAATGTTCATATATTTTTATACAAAGTATACGACAAAAGAAAGAGATTATTAAAATTTTATTAACCTCTTGAAATTGTCCTTCAACCTTTTTCAATTAATTTAAACATAAAGTGCGGTTAAATACAAGAGAGGTTGTTAAAATAAAATATTTTAATAAAAATATGTTTAAGAAAATAATTCAATAATACACTAAATTAAATTATATGTAAAATAATTCAATATGCTTAAATTATGTTTAATCAAACAAATAATTCACAATTTCTATATATAAAATTCGTTTATAATATGAACCCGTGCGTATACATGGGCTTGTCGGCTAGTATTCTACAAAAATGCTAGGCAGCCCTCAAGTATAAAGTAGGTTGGGATGGTGTTTGATTCCAATCTAATTTTAATGATAATGACACTTGTATGTGTGTTTTTATATTGTGCGCTAAGTGTTTTGGGAAAACAAATAAAAGAATGTTGACTAAGGAAGATATGATCAATCACCCTGGAGAAGCCTAAGGAACAATGGGTAGATTGTGTTCTCGTTGATACTAGAAGGTAACAGTAAGGGATCATTGCAAAGGTGTGGAAGCTATATACTATATATATAATTTTGTGTACATGGGGATATTTAATGACTTCATGCCACGGTAATGAGCATAAAAATTAAATAAAAAAATAATATTTTGAAAAAATAAACTATTGTATTAAAAGTGTATAACAATTAGTATTTTGCTTAATATAGAAAAGTAAAAAGTAAATACAAAAAGTGATTATTTGAAAACTATATTTATATTGAAAACTATATTGTTTGTCAAAAAGGTATCAATTGAAAGAACATGTTATTGTATTAGAAATTTATAACAATTAGTATTTTGTTTCACATAGAAAACTAAAAAGTGAATACAAAAAGTGATCATTTGAAAACTATAAATTCTATCTTGGAAGAAACTATTGTATTAGAAATGTATAACAATTAGTATTCTATGTCTCATATAAAACATAAAATTATATTCCTAATTTTGTGTTAATAGGGGTATTCAATGTCATCATGACAAAACAATATAAAAATATAAAATTATATCAAACCTGAATTATTGGTAGGCTAGGTTGTAATGCAAAGGTAAAAATATTATTTTTCAGGTTGAATATTATATATCATTTTCATTTTACCATGAATATATATATAATATTAATCATTAATCTAAATTATATTTGTTGCATCATTTTAGTTGTATAAAGATATTCAAATATTATTTTTATATTATAATATTATAAAATTGTAGGAAGGTACCAATATTTGTTGTTCACTTTCAATATTAAAGATCATTTGGATTTACTTTTAATATATTACTTATTACTCCAACTGGACAGATTATAACGCAAATGTACTAAAATATTATATTAAACATTAAATATATACATATATCTATCTATAAATCAATAAATAGGTATATAGACTAAGAAAAAATAACAAGTAATATTATGATAAAAGAAAGAGATTTTTGAATTTTTGTATCCTCTTCAAATTGTCCTTCAACTTACTGTCTTTTTCAATTAATTTAAACATAAAATGCAGTTAAATACAAGAGATGTTGCTAAAACAAAATAATTCAACAAAAATATATTTAGAAAAAAATTAATAATAAACTAAATCAAATTATATGTAAAATAATTCAATATGCTTAAGCAACATCTCTTGTTAAACTATATATATAAAATTTGTTTAAAATATGGACTCGTGCGTATGCACAGGCCCGACCGCTAGTTTGAAGCGAAGGCATGCAATTAAAGGGGACTCTCCTTATATGCGTGTGTACGACGGTTGGAAGATATTCTTTGAGAAAAAGATATCTTAAGTTTATGATGGATTTTATTCAAAAAGTTTTATCTCTAAGGATAAAAATTCCTATATTATATTTATGCATAGATTTGTCTCTACCATAAGTATATATGGAGAATTAGGTTCGAAAGAAAACTAATTAAGTTCTTTGATGGTGTCTTGCGTGAGCTTTGTGCGACCGCGCGAGTTGAAAGAGGAAGGAAAAATTTGATTTAGGTCTGTACGAAATCAAAGTGTGTGGGTAGAGTTTGTAAATTTAGGATTGGATAGAGTGCGTGCAACGTTGAGGGGTCTAACTTCTAAGGGTAGCTTAGCTAGAAGTTGTATACACCTAGAACAGATGTTCATGTTTGTAAGTTCGTGCCTATATAATAAAGTTTACAAATTTGAATTTGGAAACTCTTGTGTTCGTAAAGTTACTTGTTTGTTTAATTTCTGTAGCTCATTGCATTTTCAATGCACACTTGCGGTCTGTTTGGATTCCCATGCATTAAATTGCATTATGTATTATTTTGCATTATTTTGATTTAAAATTTAAACTGCATTATGCCTTTTCAAAATAATACATTATGAATCAAAAGTGTGTTTGATTTTGAACCAACTTAATACATTATTCAATCTAGATACTTCTCCACCTTCAATCTAGATCCTTCTCCACCCCTTTTTCCCCAAAAAAATGGGGGCAAATGATTTCTTTTGTCTAAAAGAAAAGATAAACATAATACATAATTTTATTCATCCAAACACAATTTAAATATTTAATACATTAAATCAACCATAATGTATTTTAATACATTTTAAGTGGCCATCCAAACAGACTCTTGATTGCACACTTGATGTCATGCTTAGTTAGTTTTTGTAAGTTATTTTCTAGGTTGTTTTGTGTTTTTTTTATTAATTTGTGTGGTTTTGCATCAGATTTCGTTTGTGTTTGTTTTCATGTTTTGTAGGTATTTTGAGCATTTAGGAGGAATTTTCTAGCTTTCCCGAGCATTCTAAGAGGTGGCGTTTGAAGAGTCATGTAGCGGTGTTTGAAGAGTCAAGTCAAGTGGAGTTTGTCAAGATTTCAAAGGACGGATTTGCAAGCCAAAAGGTGTCTTAAAAAGAGTTACAAGAAGTCGAAAGGAACCAAGAAACATCAAGGAAGAAACACCAAAAGAAGACCGAGCTTTGGAGCAACTTCGCGACAAGGCAAAAGAAGATGGAAGTTGGATGTAGGTCGTGGCCGACCTCCCAGGGGTTGTGGCCGACCTGCCCTGTAGCCTAGCGGGCGAAAACTTGCCGCCCAATTAAGTAATTGTCTCTAGGGTGTTTTATTCACGGATTTCCAAGATAGATTGTTATTTCCTTTTTAGAATTATATCTCCCTCTATATAAGGAGCCTTAGGCAGCCTTTTCGAGGATCATCACACATTAGGGGGAGGGAAGTTACAAGACAAGTTTGGAGATTTCTAAGAAGTTTGAGGATTTGCCTAAGTTGTAAGTTTGGATTCCCTTTTAATTCAAGTTGTTTGCTTTGAATCATGTCTTCTCCCTCTTCTTCTATGTTCATTGTTTGTATGATGATGAGTGAGTAGTCACCTTTTCTAAGGTTGGGGTGAAGCCCAACATATCAAAACCTAACCTTTTAATCTCTATCATTTAATCCAACTTGTTGTACTTAATACTTTGATGAAAGTTAAGGCATGTTTTTGTTTGCAATTGAGTTGACAGATAAAAATGTGAATTTGAATAACTAATCGGGTTTGAAGCGAAAGTTAAAACCTTTAGATAACAAGTAGGATTACATGTCGATATCTTTATGAAAGTTGAGATTCTGACTTGTTTATTTGTGGCGAAAGTCATTCATGAGATTATATGTTAAGTTGATCATTGATTGTTGGAAGCATATATGATTATGTTGTGGTAGATCCTTGGTCCTAAATCTTTTTCCCATTGAATTTCGAAGTCTTTTTCGTACCCAGAACAGGTCGTGGCCAACCCCCTTAAGGTCGTAGGCGACCCTCCCTGTGTTTGTGTTCTTCTTGTTCGTAAGGAGAATCTCGTGGTCATGCACGACCTACCTCAGGTCGGGTTCGACCTATCTTTGAACTTGTGTTTTTGCTTTGTTTTGTTAGAGTTGATTGCTAAATTATATATTCTACTAACTTATGTGGACGTTCCTGACTTCGCTATACTCAGCGGGGTCTTGAATACAAATTTATTTGTTTAAGAATAACCCTTCAACAACGCTTACACACATATATTCGATAGAGAAGCCACCTAGCGCCTAGGGACCTATACAGTTGTCTAGATAGTCCAGATGAATGTCTAGACGGGTTAAAACGCTAGACAAATCTTAGGCGGAGAGGAATTGCTTAGCACCTAGGCAGGACCTAGAAGGAATTTTTAGAACAATGATTCTAGCTCCTTCGTTGTTCTAATATGATTCATTCTCAATTGTGTTAAGTATTTAAAAGTCGAATATATAACATCTATATAATTTATTTTAGTAATTCCAAGTTGTTATAAAATAACACATTGATGAAAAATTTACTCTCGTAGATATACTGATATTATAGGGTTTAGGTCCCCATGCAAATGAACAAGAGGCAATAGGTGAAGAGAAATCGTTGATCATCTATATCTATATATATAAGATATAAAAGTTAGGTGGTGTCCTCATTAATTGCTCTTATTAAGTGTTGGTTGTAATCTTTCCTGTAGGTGGGTAATTTACCGTCATAAATAAGGATAATATTTCCGCCAGCCAGGTAAGCATATCTAATAAATATCTTTATTAGCCTATTAAATCCTGGTAGTTATCCAGTGGTTGGAAGATTCTATCCTATTTAAGAAGATAGAATTATTGATTGGGCTCCAAGGAAGAAACTCTAGCCCTCTCTCTCCACTATAAATACATGGCTTGGCCATGTAGAAAGGAGATAGAAAAACGACCCTAGAGGGGCTGATAATCGCTCGCCCTACTCTAGAGGGGTTGGTCATCGCTTGTGACAGCCCTAGCCCTGCGCATTTCTCTCTACAATTTACCCTTGCGAATACTCTACTAACTTAGGCATCGGAGGTGGACTGGGGGGTCCCCGCCCCCTTTGTCCATTGTTTTGCAGGTATAGGTCATTGAAGGAGGCTTGGAGAAGAAGGTCATTGAAGAAGGAATTGAGACCTGTACACCGACATATTTTGTGTACTAACATTTCCTATATAATAAACACTATGCAATTATAATCAAAACAACCACAATAGCATAGTGGTAAACTCTTCCTCTAATTACCCAACATTTTTGTGTTATTTGCATGTTTTCTTAATGTGTATTTTTTTAACGTAAATCACAAAATATATTTATATCCTAAATCATAAAATATGTGTATTTTTTAAATGTGTTTTGTGTGTATTTGTTGTATAAATGGTTCAAGTATATCGATAAATCAATTATTAATTTTTTTACCGTAAATCACAAAATATGTTTATACCCTAATCACAAAATATGTGTATTTTTTAAAACGTTTGTATGTGGGTATTTGTTGTATTATGTGTGTATATATGTATGAGTATTTTCTTAACGTGTATTTTTTTAACGTAAATCACAAAATATGTGAATACCATAAATCATAAAATGTGTGTATTGTAAAAAACAAGATATGTATACCCTAATATATGAGTATTTTTTTCTATAAACGTCTATAGTTTTCATGTATATAAAAATATTTTGAATAGCCAACAATATTATTTTAATCTTTCATATGCTTTCTATAGTTTTCTATATCTTTCATATGTACGTAATTGCATTTAGATACAAATAATAAGTGCTTCTCTTGTAAGTGAATTATATTTTCAATTGATTTATTTCTTATGAAATATTTATTTATTTTTATAGTTAATATAATCTATTATATTTTATATTATCATACCATGATCTATTTTTCATATTCATACAATTTTATGCAATTTTTCAATTAAAGTTGATTAATAGAGTTTCAAAATAGTTTTTAAACCCATGCGTAGCACGGGTCATGAATTCTAGTTTCGTTAAAAGGGATATGACACAATTAAATTTTGATTACTTATTAGAATATTGTTTTGAAAAAAATAGACATACGGCGTGGATATAGTACCTTATAATGGGGCTACATATACATCCAAGTAACCTACATATGTAGATAAAAACTAATAGTATATGCATTGAGAGAGCTTAATAAGTGTATCTCATCTATGTTTGTGCACGAAAATCAAGAAGTAGTAGAGTCTAGATCCTTCAAAGCAAAATGATCCACAAGAGGATGAACAAACCGTCGCACGAAGGTCCTAATTCATGGAGAGTGCCTTGAAGAAGCGCACTCTTAATTGGTATCTAGCTAGAGATCGGTCATTCTTAATACACATGAAGAGGACCATTAGAGTCGTTAAATGCTTGATAATACGATTGTAAGTATGAATCGGTCGCTCCTATATTGGTGAGCTGTTTAAATGTGCTCGTAAGGTCAACAAGTCCGAATAACCGCCACTTTTGGGCTCGATTGCTGCTTTATGTGCAGCTGGTCTAAATGGGCCCACGAAACCGGCAAGCACGAAGATGTTGAGTATGAAGCCTGATTTGATTAGGCAAGGTGAGGACAGAACAAAGAAAAGGACTGAAGACGGGAAGAGAAGGGGCAAATCGGGTCACAGACACGAGAACTCGGGCAGGAAGCACTGAGACGCGGGCGCGCCCTGGGCCATGCTCCCGCGCTTTGGCACGAGTGGGCGGCAGCGAAGTCGCGCTAGTGCGGGCAGGGGGCCGAAAGTGCGAGCTTGCTTTGGAGGAGCCAGGCCGCGTCTTGGCGACAAAGAGGTCGTGCTCGAGACGCAGCCGCGTCTTGGGCGGTTTGGCCGCATTTTGGGCCGTATCCGCGAGATCCGTCCAGAAGATTTTATCCTTTTCAGGATATATTGTTTTTTACGGAAAAATATAGCTTTTAGCTCTAGTGTTTCTATTTATACTCAACTGGATTATTATAATTGTGTGTTACCAAGAGCATTGAGAGAAAATCCTAAAAAGAGAGATTGAGAGGTTAGGTTAAAGAAGATCATGATCATGCTAGATTAGAAGATCAATGCTCTTATAATCTTTGAGTCCTCAAAGATCTAGTGGAGAATCCCTGGCTTGGTAGTGCCCCCAAACGTAGTCCGTGAAACAAACTGGGTGAACAAACTCATATTGTCTTTGTCTTGGTTACTTTCTTTCCATCTACTATAAGAACGATCCTTCAAAATTTCCCCAACAATTAGTATCAGAGCTGCTTCCGGTGGTGGACGATGGATGTTGGAAAGTTCCTCATTGATAAGTTTGTTGGCTCAGACTTCGGGTTCTGGAGAATGCAGATTGAGGACTATCTCTATAGGGCCGGACTGCATGCTCCCTTGGGCAAGAAACCATAAGGCATGAAAGATACCGAGTGGAAGTTGTTGGACAACAAGGCGATGAGCATGATTCGCTTGTCATTGTCCAGGAATGTCGTGTGGCACACGATCAAGTCGAAAACGACGAAGAGAATGCTCAAGACCTTGTCAGATCTCCACGAGAAGCCGTTAGTAGTGAACAAGGTACACGTGATGAGAAAGTTGTTCAATTTGAGCATGAGAGAAGACACCCCGGTGGCCAATCACTTGATCGAACTCAATATGATGATGGCTCAGTTGAGTTCGGTGAAGATTGACTTTGATGATGAGGTACAAGTTCTCCTTTTGCTTTCTTATATACCAGAGAGTTGGAGAGGTACAGTTACTGCCCTCAGCGCGTCGGTTGGAAAGGAGAAGTTGAAGTTCGACGATGTGAGGGACTTGGTTATTGGTGAGGAAGTTTGCAGGATAAAGTCAAGTTTTACATCAGGTTCGGCTTTGAATGCTGGAAGTAAGGGCGGGTCATGGTAAGTCGAAGTCCAACAAAAAGGAGAAGTCTTCCAAGGACAAGAGTCGCGTCAAGTGTTGGAATTGTGGTGAAAATGGTCACTACGGGAACGAGTGTTAGAATTCGCAAGGGAGTGATGTAGATGCATGCTTTGTGGGAGATGCATTGTTTCTCAGAGCGTTTGAGTATCCGGAAGTGTTGTAACCAGGTGGAAGCAAACCTAAAGAGAAGACAAGAGAGGCTTCTGATGGCCTAACAGCCTAAGCAAATAAGCTTGAGGCGTGGCACTACCACTACCAGATGGGAGGATCATCGAGAGGATGATCCCCCCATCTGGTAGTTTGTTGAGCGTGGGAGATTCCATTATAGTTAGAATCAGTCTCCAGGTGGGAGATTATTGAGTATAAAGCTGATTTAATTAGGCAAGAAGAAGGCAGAAAGACCAAGGACCGAATACAAGAAGAGAAGGGGTGAATTCGGCCGCAGGCACGAGAACTCAAGTAGGGGGTGCCAAGACGCGGGCGCGCCTTGGACCATGCACTCGCACTATGGCACGAGTCGGCGGCAGTGAAGTCGCGGTCGAAAGCGCGGGCAGGGGGCCGAAAGTGTGGGCGCACTTTGGAGGAGCCAGGCCACTTCTTGGCGACAGAGAGGCCGTGCTCGAGACACGGTCATGTCTTGGGCGGTTTGGCCACGTTGGGCTGTATCCGCGAGATCCGTCCTGAAATTTTTTATCCTTTTTGGGATATATTTTCTTAGGGGAAAATATATCTGTTAGATCTAGTTTTTTCTATTTATACTCGATTGGATTATTGTAATTGTGTGTTACCAAAAGCATTGAGAGAAAATCCTATAAAGAGTGATTGAGAGGTTAGATTAGGAAGATCTTAATCAGGTTAGATCGGAAGATCAGTGTACTTATAATCCTTGAGTCCTCAAAGATCTAGTGAAGAATCCCTAGCTTGGTATCGTCCCCAGACGTAGTCTTTAAGACGTTCTAGTTGAACAAATTCATGTTGTCTTTGTCTTGATTACTTCTTTCCATCTACTGTAAGAATGATCCTTCGAATTTTACCCAACAAAAGATTCCAAGAACTGAACGCACTCAGAAACCTGTTCCAATACCATAATAAAGTTTTGTGGGCCGATAATTTGGGGGTCGTGTGGGTCCAACCCAAAACTATATGGCAATGGGCGGAGTAGCTCCTTGGGTTATATAGTAGGAGAAATTTATTTTATTTTTCAATGTGAGAATCTCCAACAGGGGTGAGGTTAGCTTGTGGTTGTGGTAGGGTGTGTACATAGAAAACAGAAAAATCGAGAATATTGACGGTTTTTCGATTCGATCTTAGTTTATAATTTTTGTAATATCAGTTAACCCAAAAACCAAAAGAATATTTATTATTTTATATTAGTATATATGTTTGATTTACTCATAAACACTTTGTTCTCCAAATGGTCATGTTGACCTATTTTGGTCATTTTGAGTCCTCTAGCTTGCCTAATAATATTTTTGTTCGTAGTCTCATATAATTACTCTCTCCGTCCCCTTGAATTTGTCCGTATTTCCATTTTAGTGGTCTCGGAAAGTTCGTCCACAATTCAATCCTTTTCATTTTAAGACTATATTTTTACACTTTTATACCTATACATTCACACTTTTTACATACCTTTACTCACTTTTCTTCCCCAATTCTCTCTCCATCCAATCATCTCCATTAAATACATCCAAATAAACTCTCATAAACCCAAAAAATAAACCATTTGAACAATTTTTTTTATAGTCATACTTATTGAATTTTTTCCATTAAGAAAACACCCATTTCATGCATTTTTGGATTAAATTTTATAAAGCTAAATTTATCAACCTCCATTTTGAACCATTTTTTATTATTTTGATCCATTCCACTTGATTCATCTCAACCAATGAGATTGCTTATGACACATTTTCTTAATTTGTGTGTTTTTTTGCTTTTGGACAAATTCAAGGAGACGGAGGGAGTATATGTTATATATGTCATTGTATGTACATAAGTCTATGTAATTATTCATAAATATATCGTTCGAATGAATTACACACGATAAAAAGCCTTAGTATCATTTAGTTACTTTAACTATTAAGATGTGTAAAATTAACATATACTTTGAAGATTTAATCTAATTAGATCACATCGACAAAAAAATCTAATTAGATTACATTGTTTAATCATATTTCATATTTTTATTTATATTATTGTAATCTAACTCATATAAATAGTTATTGGTTAGCTCACAAGACGGAACCGAAGATTCAGTTAATCAATCTCCGATTAACCAAGATTACCGGTTTGGTTATAGTTTGTGATTTTAGTTAACCAAAGTTTTTGGTTAACTGGGTTTGAAACTTTGAATACCTCTATTTATGGTTGTAAATAGACCTGGTAGAAAGTGACTTGAACACGAAATCCAAACTGAACCGAACCCAAAATTGGACCCGTACAACAAAAAATGAACAATCCGAACACGACCCAAACCCGATCTGAATTTGAACCGAGCCGAACTACACCCGAACTAAACTGACCCGAAATAAACCTGAACCAAACTGACCCGAACTAAACTGCACCCGAACCGAACTACACCCGAACTAGACCTGAACCGAAATGACCCGTACCGAACTACACCTGAACCGAACTAACTCGAACTTATTTTGACCCGAAATCATCCAAACTTAATCTTAAGAGTAGATATACTATTAAAAATATAATTAAAAATTTAAAAATAATGATACAAAATATTAGAATGGTGGTGCACACAAACAATGTATAGCAAAAGACCAAACAAGTACATCTACACTTTTAATAGCAAACAAATTGTATCTCAAACGTTTCACTTATAGAAAAACAAGTTCTAATGATTAAACAAACAATAATCATTTCATTGTATTTTGCATGTCTTAGAGAAAATAAACACAAAATGAGAACAAAGCATTTCTTTCTTCAACAATAAGCTTATGTAATCTTTGATCCCAAATGCAAACATGCTATCAATAGTAATCATTATGTAATCTTTAGAGTTGTAAATTGTTCTTCTCGTACATATGTGTATGTATATAATATAAATAGTAATTAGTTTTTATAATTAACTAAGTAGAAATTACATCTAAATTTTAGTCAATAATATGTAGTAACTATGTTTTATTACAAAACACAAACTTTCTACCTTAAAAACTCATCGTTGCGGGTGGTCTTATAATTTTTTTAAAAAATTGAATCCAAATAACACCCAAATCCGAATTGACCCGACCCGAAATGATCCGATTCGAAGCAATCCGAAAAGGAGCCGAACCGAACTAGACCCAAAACTAAACAACATCTAATCCGAACTAATCCGAAACATTACGATCCGAAATGACCCAAATCCGAACTAGACCCGAACCCGAACAACATCCGAACCCGAACCGAACCGAACAAGACCCGAATAACTGTTTGACTCAAACGAACCCGAATCAAAGAACCCGGTCCAAACTGACCCGAACAACCCGAATTGCTAGGTCTAGTTGTAAAGAGGAACAAAAGGTGGGCAAGGCGGCAAGGGGTCGGGTTGGTACGGGCAATTGGGGTTTGCTAGTGGAAGAGGGCAATAGGTAACCACATGGTCCATATTGTGGCACCATTTTCGATGACCATTTGACAAAGGGTGCCCAAGTGGATCCGCCCAAATGATCTTAACCTCAAAATTACAAAGTGGAAGCCACATCGATCAGTTAGACCCTTTCAACGGGATTAGAGCTGTGAAAGGATATTAGCGTTTACAAGTTTAAAACCCTGCGCTTGAGGCTAGATACAACGAAATAGGTGATTTTTATTTCCATAATCAAGAATATCTTGAGACTCAATGTACTCCTCAGTAATGACTAACCCTAATTTTGCTAAGTTCGGTGAAAATTTTCCTTAGTTAGATTTGTAATGAAACACTAACATAATTACCCGTGCCTTGCGCGGATTATACTAAAATTTTATTTTTATGATATTGCGTATTTATTATCCATAAATTGATTATATATTCTGTGTTTGGATACACAATTTAATTCATTATGTTAAAAAGGTTAAACCTATATAATCTTATCTTAGTATATTCTTATCAAAACTCATCGTAGTTTATTAAAAAAGTAAAATTAAGTAATAATATGATTTTGAATTAAGTCTTTAGCTATCAATATCCCCAGTTAGTTTTACATTCTCTGTTTCTTTATAGGAATGAAAAGGAGCAAAAAACAACGTTGTTTTTGTACTTTATCTATATTGATATACAATGTGATTATTATAAATTATGATAATTCTCTTAAAGTAATATACAAGATTTTAAATAAGTAAATGTGATAATAATGCGTATGTTTTTTAAATGGAAACGAGAAATACAAATCGGGAAAATTAGATTTGGTTTAAAGAAAAATTGTAAGATAAAGGAGCAAAAAACTAATTCATAATGAAACTTTCTAATCCGAAAATAATATTAATTTAGTTTGAATTGAAAATTAAAATATTAACTTGGTTTGTATGTAAATTGTCAAAAACATATAATAATAATATCCAACTAAAAAAACATAATAATAGTGGGAAATCTAAAGATAAATCATACTCTTAATTGAAAATTACATATTTTGGAACAAAAATGGACTTGGTCCTATCTAGATATCATAATGCAAGATCATGATATGGATTAAAGAAAAATACATATGCATTGGTACTTAGATTACTAAAAAGGAAATACAGTGAAATTACATTAATTAACGGTAACCTGAAGATTTGTTTGTAAGTTGTCAAAAAAATACCTTAAAAGTTGATTTAAAAATAAGCCATAATCTTTATTTATGGAAAATATCGGGGTGGATATCAATCATATTGTTAGAATATCAAAACTAATTACTAAAAAGATCATGAAAAAATATGACATGGATATGATGTGGTATTAAAAAATAGAGAAAATTGCATTTAACCACCCTTTATTTTACACTGGTTGTAATTAACCACCTTTTATATTTTTTTCTACACTTAACCACCTCTTATTTGTAAATATGTGCATTTAACCACCCATTTTGATGAAAAACATTATTTTCTTCGTCAAGCAAAGTAAATTATGTTTTTTCCCTTCTTTTTTAATTTTACTTACAATACATAAAAGAATTTAGGAATAAAATGAGCTTGGAATGTCATCGTTATTGGATTTAAGCCTACATATCAACCTTTTGAATCTCGAATGGTTAACTATCAACTTAGACACGATTGACTCTAAGGGATGCTCAAAGTCATTAGAATCAGATCCAAAACCCATAGTCTTTGCATCGGCGAAGTCATGGTTCTTCTTCACTTTTGGATAGAGGAAGAAATTATTATGGATGAAAATCAGGCAAGGGTTGCAAAAATCGGCATATTACACTTGAAAGTGCCAATTATGGTTTTTCCTTTATTTATTTATCGTAAATTAAATTTAAAAAGAATGGAAAAAAACGTAATTCACTTTACTTAACAAAGAAAATGACGTTTTTCGTTAAAATGGGTGGTTAAATGCACATAATTACAAATAAGGGGTGTTTAAGTGTAGAAAAAAATATAAAGGGTGGTTAATTGAAATAAGTGTAAAATAAAGGGTGGTTAAATGCAATTTCCCCTAAAAAATAAATAACTTATGATGTGGATCAACGATAGGTTGACCCGTGACGAAATCCTACGTGGCACATCCTCGAGACGACATGTGGAAAAAGACGAGGTGGCACAACGTGGTGGCTCCAATCCTTACGGCTTTTATATATATAGATTTATATATATAGATTAGTGACCTTAGTGGATTGAAGGCCAACACCTTCATCATTCTTGACAAGACAAATTTCATCCCATAAAATAAGAGGATGGTAATTAATAAAGGAGCTAGTGTTAAGCAAAAATCTTGCGTAATTTTATCATTTTGTTCCCATACTCCTTTAGAAAAGAGAAAACATTAGACATAGTAGCTGACTATTGTAATATGGTTAGCTTAGATGAACAAAGCACAACTAGTTTGCCGTTTGCAAGAAGCAAAAAAAAATGACATATTTCAAAGAAAAAGTAGAGCTGAAAGCAAATTTAGGAGATGAAATTGATAATAATAGGCAAAATCTGCATACCTTCCTCCACGGGCTAGTTGATGGCACTTGAAATTAATGTTTGAAAAGCTTTGAAGGAAGATGAAAGAAATGGAAACGATGGCAAAGAAGCAAATATCATGGTTGATGGGTCTATAATGATACCCTTAGAAAGAACCAGGGTACTTTAAATACTTCCGTTTTCCTTCAAAAAAAATACATATATTTAAACAAATTAATTTATATTATTTTTCTCGGTACTTGTTTATGATTGAACAATGACTTGGAATTTTTATTTGCCGATGTGCTTCCATGTTGGTGACATAACTGTGTTTTTAATTGAATGGTTATGACTTGTGAGTGCTTCTCCTTATTGTAGGGGTGGCAAACGGTGGATTGTTCGAAATTTAGGTTATTCCAAAATATAGTCAATGGTGAGTTAGCGGGAATTAGGATGTAATAGACCGGGTTAGGGTGGGTTGAGTTTATAATTTTTATGGTGTATGACAAATTATCGAGTCCAAGTCAATAAGTTGTTCAGATTTCGGTTGGGTCGGGTTTTCAATTGTAGGGTATAGCAGATTATCGCGTCTAAGTCAATTCAATCGGGCGAGTTTTTATTGAGTCGAAGTGACAACCTATTATAGTACAGTAGATTACAAGACTATAGATCGGGAAACGTCGAGTAGGTTTTATGCATATAAAACGGGCCTAGTTCCTACTAGAAAGATCGCATGGTCTTACTCTTACTCCCTCTGTCCCCGAAAACTTGTCCATAAAGCACATTTACACGTAGATTATTGAAAAATGTAAAAGTTTGATAGGTAATTGAAAAATGTGTAAAATTAATGAAAAGAGTAATAAAAAAAAGTAATATATAAGATTAGATGGGGGCAATTTTGTAATTTTATAGGAAAAAGTGATAAAGTTGAGGAGAAAGTTGGATAATGAGTGTAATATATGAGATTGTATGAGGGTAAGATTATAAAAGCATAGTGATATAAATGGAAAGGAAATAGAGATGAACAAAGTTTTGGGAACGACCGAAAAGGAAAGGCGAACAAGTTTTCGGGGATAGAGGGAATATATTTTTATTTCTTAAAACGTGAAAATGAATACAATATTGAACACGAGAACTTATCTTGAAATGCCTGTTTGACTTTTTGCGATGATTATTACTATGCCAAGTTGCATTAAATTTCTAAGGGAAGGCGTAGAAGGGTGGTTTCCACATTTTAGGTTAGTAACTAGACCCCTTTAAAAATATATTAACTAACTAGTCGGTTTATAAGGGCCCAAAATCCACTGTTCACGCTCACTTTTCACTCTCTCACTCTCTCTGCTCTCGTACACTCATTGACGAAATCCTAAAATCGCCATTGAAGATCTGCTCCAAGCTCTCAATCCCCATCTCCACCTTCTCCAAGCTCTCGTTCTCCGTCCCCGAGCCCGAAGATCTGCTCTTCTATGGAGGCCTCGAGTACTTCGACCGCTCATACGAGCACCTCACACCCAAGAACGAGCGCCGATTGGAGCGATTCAAGAATCGCAACTTCTTCAACGTCACTTCCATTGAAGAATCGCCTCTCGCCTCCGGAAAATCCTGGTTCCGTCGCCAGCCTCTTCGCTCTCGGTCTCACCTTGGGCGTCTCCTATTTCACCTTTGCCCTCTCTGGCTTCACCTTCGGCTTCTCCTGGTTGTTGTGGCCGACGAACACAATCCCCGCCATTGCAGCCAGAGAAGAGCCAAAATAAGGTTTGGTTTTCGTGGATTGAACTCTCGGATGTGTTTTCTATTCTGATGAAATTTGGTATTTTTTCATGTTTGCTTGAGCGGATGATTTTGAGTTCGAAGCTGTTTTTGCTATGGCTGTGTCTAATTTTTGATGTGATTGATTAATTGACTAGGGAGGGTGAATTTGATCGGGGAGCATATAGACTATGAAGGCTACTCTGTGTTGCTGATGGCCATTCGTCAGGACACAATCATCGCCATCACGAAGCGTGATGATGAAGAGTCGGAGAAACTCCTTATAATCGCTAATATGAACGATGAAAAGTATTCAATATGTACTTACCCTGCTGATCTAAACCAGGTTTACTCTATTTCCTTTTCACTTCTTATTTCAAACTTTGAACCTACTTTAAGCCACACTTTGGATTGCTTTTGCCTACTCTGAATTTGTGTGACTCTTAAATAACGTAGAGTTAAACTATAGTAAGTATGTTCAGCTCATGGATTAGAGTATGGTTTGCTAACTTCATCCATGATCTCTTTCAAGATCCAGGCACTAAAGTTGTACTTTCTTTTTTGTAAATTTTGATTGGCTGAATGCATACAAAAGTTGAGTTGGCTCTCTTTCTCCCTTGGGTGCTAAATAAGTACTGTTTGGAAGGACCTTTTTCACACAATTGTCAATCTAAGTAGTTGAGTTTAAAAAGAGAAGGATGGGTGAAGGTCAACACGGACGGGTCGGTGAACCGTGACGGCACTGCGGCGGGGGGAGTCGTCAGGGACGAGAATGGAAATTGGATTGCGGGGTTTCTCTGTAATTTGGGGCTATGTTCGGTACCGACTATAGAGCTGTGGGGGGTCTACCATGGGTTGCGGCTGTGCTGGGACAGGGGCTACCGCAATGTCGTGATGGAGACGGACTCTTCGCTGGCCATTAATCTCATCCATACGAGGGTGGCTAACTCGCATCCTCATGCTAGCCTGGTGAGAAATTGCCAAGGCTTTTTGAGTAGGGATTGGGTTGTACAATTCCGACATGTGTTTAGGGAGTCGAATCGGGTTGTGGATGGTCTGGCCAATATGGCTCATGGTGTGGGGATTGGTGTGCACGATTTAGGGGAACCTCTTGAGGAGGTCTTGAAGCTGCTGTATGAGGACTTCACTGCTGTGGCATGGCCACGACTTGTAACTGTTGAACTTTTGATTTAACATATTTCAGAGGCTAGGGCCTCAGTTGACCAAAAAAAAGTAGTTGAGTTTAAAGATAATGTAACTTCCCCAATGTAATATTGTGTGATGATATATGACATGCTAGTGACATGTCATGCATATCTTGATTCGCAAACTATAATGATCTAGATGTTAGACTCTCTCAAATGTTATTTTCTATACATATGTTTATATTTTTTTCTTGGAACTTATATCGCTTGAGAAGTGTACTACATCCATAAATGATTGGAAGGACGTACAACTCCTTGTTTATGGATTTTTATCGGTGACAGGGTTTTTTGTTTATGAGTTTTGTCGGTGACAGTGTTTTTGTTTATTAGTTTTATCAGTGACATGGTTTTTTTGTTTATGTGTTTTGTCGGTGACAAGGTTTTTTGTTTACTGGTTGTGGTTAATTTGGTTATATATTAATTTAACTACGGCCTATTAGCTCAAATGGTAGAGCAACGTGTTTAATACACGGTAATGTGGGTTGAAATCCCGCATAGGCTCAATAATAATTTTGATAATAACTTTTTTGTACATGGTGACAAGTTTTTGTGCATGGTGACAAGGTGTTTGTATATGGTGATAAACTAGGGTACGTGGTGACAAGTCTTATGACAAGATTTGATGACAATTTAACCGATGACAAGACTTATGACAAATTCGGTGATATTAAAATTGGTGATAATATATGACAAATGACAATATTTAACCATAATTTTAAGCGATGACAAGAGGACGAAAAAATAAGCGATGACACAGTTGATAATAGACAAAAATTTGGGATGAACGGTGACAGGATGAACAGTGACACGATGACAGGATGAACGGCGACAGGATGACATGCATAATGAACGGTGACATGTAACAGGATGAACGGTGACAACTAACAGGATGGTCGGTGACAAGATGGTAGGTGGGACGCAGTGGCACACGCATAATTGTGGATATGGGGTGGGATGCGGTGGCAGCCCGTAAATTTTTTTTATCAGGGGTAAATTCGGAAAACCGCCTAGTTACCACATTTTTTTTGCCATCCCCATTAGAAATTCCAAATAGGCTAGTTAGCCTTTTTCCTCTAAATTTCTACTCCGTATATAATTTTTTTTATCACCGATAGCTCGTGATTTGGGATTGAAGGTGACGTCCAAGAAAATGAGGACAGAGACAAGACATGTGTATTTAAAAAAAAAAAAGAATTAGACTAGCTCCTACAACGCAAGAGACTATCATATGGCATCCAAAAGGATGAGGTCCCTGAGGACCGGATCGGAACTGAGCGAACAAGTCGGCACCCGACGGAATGTAGCCGCAATATGATCACCCTGAAGACATGCCGGATACCCCAATTTTGGAAATTGCCGAGCAAAAGCTAAATGTCAGCCCGAATGAGCTCCACTTCTCACGGGTAGCTCCAATCCCCCAACACTACATTAACAACCTGCAGGTTGTCACCTTCAATCACCAAACGGGGAAAGCCAAGCCGAAAGGCTTCCAGAATCCCACGCCGAAGCGCAAAAGCTTCGGAAAACACCACGGAACGCCGTCCGAAAAAACCACCATCAATAGCAACAACGCCACCATCAAAATTGAGTTTAAGAAAGTTACTTGGGGGTTTGGTCCATTTAGTATTCCCCCTTTTAACGGTTTGGTGAGAAGTTCCCGAGCCTCCAATTTTTGCCTCTATGTCTGATTGTTTGGAAGCTAAGGCTTTTTTCCAATCAGACATTTGCTTATGAGCAAATTCCATTGTTTCGTCGGGATTTAGACGTGGTTGACCAGTCCCATCAAAAATGTTTTTATTCCTGAGATACCAAATACACCACCTGAGATTGAACACAGATTCAATTTGAGTTGTGTTAAGCCCAGCTCATAGCTCATTGTTAAATTCCAATGGGTAAAGAATTTGTGCATCAAGCTGACTCACCACTCGATCCAGTGCGGGATTAAGCGCGTGAGGGCTTGACGTACATGGCTGCATTCAACAAAAAGGTGAAATGCAGCTTCATTTTATGAAGTGCAAAAGCCACATCCTTGTGGCATTGCAATATGATTCGCAGCCAATCTAGATTTGGTAGGTAATCCATTACGACAGAGTTTACATATGAAGTTTCTTTTTTCGGTGGGATGTTTAAATTCCAAATCCATTTGAGATCGACTCTCGGACTTGTTTTTTTGTCTTGAATCCATTTCATGGTGGCATTGGTTGAGTACCAACCATTCTTACTGGCTTTCCAGTATAAACGATCAGTTAAATTATTAATTGGTAATGTATTCTTAGCGATCTCCGCTACATCGTCGGGATTCAATACTTGGTTTAGTTTATGCAAATCCCAGGTTTTATCATCCCGTATGTAAGAGCTCACAAATTCTTCCTCATTAATCAGTTGGCGAGCTTCCGCTTTGGATTTGATTTTGAGGTTAGGGACCCAACAATCTTTCCAAAACCGGATGGCTTTCCCGTCCCCAACTTGCCACGATAACCCTGACAGGAAGAGGTCCTTCAGGCTCATGAGTTTAGTCCACTGTCAAGAGGTGTTTTGTTGCTTTCTGTAATTCCACAGGTTTTTTGATTTAAGATATTTTTCACTAATGATTTTGACCCATAAATTCCCCGGGTCCGAAGCAGACGTGTGTATAAGGTATGTTGCCATATTCGACGTAAAAACACCCTGTTGAGGTTGTGGTCTTACATAATTATAACCGTGAATAACGGACGGACCGACGAATAAAAGACTCGAACAGAAAGATCAGCAAAACGGAACCATCTACTGTTAAGGATAATTAGTTTAATGTGTTCATTTATGTTGTTTTGTGTTTCACATTCTGTAACTCTTGCTTGCTAGTCTTTCTAGCTTCATGTACTCTCCTTTATATATCTCTTCAGATATCAATAATAAGATATCAGTTCATAATCTCTCTAAACCTCAACATGGTAATCAGAGCATGATCCAATCAAATTCCTCTTTTTTTTTTTCGGCTGAATCCCTAGCCTCTCTACCATGGCAGGCCATCCCAGCCACACTATCCCTAATGAGGTCGAGCCTGCTCGTCCTTTTGTCATAGTTCAGTTTCATAATCCCATCAAGCTCTCTTCCACTAATTACATTACATGGAAAGCCCAAATTCAATCTATTCTTGAGGGATATGGTCTTTTCAAGTTCTTGGTTGGTTCCCATCCGGCGCCTCCGCAGACAGTACTCAACGTCCTCGATGCCTCGATCACCACTGCCAATCCGGCGTACTCCACCTGGCTTCGCCAGGATCGTCTCTTATTTGGTGCCCTTATCACCACCCTGTCGGCGTCAGTCGCGCCCCTGATCACACGATCGGCGACTTGTCAGGCCGCTTGGAAAATCCTCGAAGACACGTACGCCAAACCGTCCCGAGGTCACATTCATCAAGTCAAAGACAAGCTCAAAAACATCAAGAAAGGCTCTCAAACCATTGAAGAGTTTATGTTGCAAATAAAACAGTGTGTTGATCTCCTTGCATCTCTTGGCAAAGAGCTCGACCCGGAGGACGTCATCGACTTTGTTCTCCATGGTCTTGATGCGTCGTACCAATCGGTGGTTGATGGCGTCCGGGCTCGTGACTCTCTTATTACCTTTGAGGAGCTTCATGAAAAGCTCATCAACAAGGAGTTGCATCTCAAGATTGAAGCTGGTGACTCCTCTTCGTCGTCTCCGGTTTCTGCCATGACGATGCAATCCAAGTCTCGTATGAGGCCCAAATCCGGTCCCTCTCATCAACACTGGCCTAGCCACTCGCCCACAAATCAGCCTAATTCCCCTCGTCCTCCCTACAGGCCTTGGTCTTCCCCAAACCCTACAAACCCTAATCCATCCTCCAACCCTACTTACCCTAACTCGCAGCCTCGCCCTTTCCTTGGGAAGTGCTAGTGGTGCGGTGTTCCCGGCCATGTTGTTGCCTTTTGCCCCTCCTTCCGTCAAACCGCTCCAACTCTTCGGCCACCATCTCAGCCACGCCCTGCCTTTACGCCTCGCCCTCCACCACCACAGGCCAATACCGTCACTTCTTCTCACTCTCCCTGGCTTCTTGACAGTGGTGCCTCGCACCACGTCACGAATGACCTTCAAACGCTAAGCCTGCACTACCCTTATGAGGGTCCTGATGAACTTCGTGTGGGTAATGGTGAGGGTCTCTCTATCTCTCGATTTGGCAGTTTTAACTTTACATCAAACAACCGAAAACTCAATTTTGATAATGTTCTTTTTGTTCCCCAAATCTCTTCAAACATAGTGTCTGTTTCTCAACTAGTTTCACAAAATAACCTTACTGTTGAATTCTCACCCACTCATTTTCTTGTGAAGGACCCCCTTACGGAAACAACTCTTCTTAGTGGCCCTTGTGTTGATGGTGTTTATTCATGGCCTCATCCTGTCGCCCCTCAAGTCCACACCACTCAAGTTGCGTCTTCATCTTGGCATCATAAGCTGGGACATCCATCCTTTCAAATTTTGAAGTTTATGCTATCCAATTTTAATTTGGGCCATGTGTCTCCTAAGTCTGAATTTTGTAATTCATGTTCCATCAATAAAAGCCATCAGTTACCGTTTTCTCAATCATCTATTTCGTCCACGCATCCGCTTGAGGTGCTCTTCTCGGATGTTTGGACCTCCCCGATTCTTTCGCGGGATGGTTTCAAATATTACATTATTTTTGTCGATCACTTCACAAGATATGTTTGGTTTTTCCCCCTTAAGAAAAAATCCGATACCAAAGACACATTCATTCAATTTAAGGCCCTAGTTGAAAACTACTTCACCCACAAAATTAAGGTCCTTTACTCAGATAATGGGGGCGAGTACATTGCCCTAGCATCCTTTCTTGCCTCGCAAGGCATAACTCACCTTACTACTCCGCCCCACACCCCACAACACAACGGTTTTTCCGAGCGTCGTCATCGACACATCGTCGAAACCGGCCTTTCCCTTATGTCTTTTCTGGTCTACCTAACACTCTTTGGCCGTATGCCTTCAAAACCGCGGTTTATCTCATCAACCGCATGCCCACAGCCACTCTCCAAAATCGGTCCCCCTTCTTTGCTCTTTTTCAAACACATCCGAATTATCAAAAATTGAAGAATTTTGGTTGTTTATGTTTTCCATGGTTAAAACCTTATACTGCTAATAAGATGGAACCTAAATCTATCCCATGTGTGTTCATTGGTTACTCTTTAACTCAAAGTGCTTATTTTTGCCTTGACCCTACTACTTTCAAAGTTTACACATCCAGGCATGTCACCTTTGTTGAGCATGAATTTCCCTTCCTCAAGCCAATCACTCCTATCTCCACGCAACCCTCTCATGTGGATTTTGGGAGCACCCTAAATTTACCCTTAATTTCCTCCTTTCCTGCTCCAATAAACTCAAACCCTAATCTACCCGCTTTCCCAAATCACCCACCTCCCCCTACTCTTCCGCGCTCACCCTCTCCCACAATGCCTGGCCCACTCCTCCTTCCCTCCCCTTCCTCGGAAAACGCGCTTCTCAACGCTCCGCCTAACCCTAGTTCCCCTAGCCCTAGTTCGGCCTCCTCATCCTCTCCTGCCCTTGTACCGTCCCCCTCTCCCGAGCCAGTGGTTCCTCCGGTGGTTCCGAGAATGGTCACTCGGTCTCAAAACAATATCCACAAACCTATACAAAAGCTCAATCTTCTCGCCCAAGTCCACAAAGAACCACATACTATAACCCAAGCCCTTAAAAATCCTGATTGGCGTCAGGCCATGGTTGATGAGTATACCGCCTTGTGCTCGACTGGCACTTGGGTTCTTGTACCGCCTATGCCCCAGATGAATGTTGTGGGTTGCAAGTGGGTTTATCGGGTCAAGTATAATCCTGATGGCTCGTTGGATAAGTATAAGGCTCGGCTTGTTGCCAAGGGATTTCATCAGCGTCCCGGGTGTGATTTCACGGAGGCATTCAGTCCGGTTGTAAAGCCTGTTACCGTTCGGACCGTTCTTTCTATAGCGGTTTCATCGGGCTGGGCGCTACGTCAACTTGACGTTAATAATGCGTTCCTTCAAGGCTCTCTTCATGAGGATGTTTTCATGGCTCAGCCTCCGGGGTTCATCAGCACCGACCATCCTCATTATGTCTGTAAACTCCGGAAGGCGATTTATGGCCTCAAACAAGCACCGCGTGCGTGGTACCACGAGCTGCACAGCTTCTTGATTCATGTTGGCTTTGTCAATTCTGTGGCCGACTCATCTTTGTTTGTGTACCGTGATCAACATGCTTCTATTTATCTCCTAGTATATGTTGATGATATAATCATTACTGGGAGCGACACTTCACTCCTGGAAGACATGATTCAGCGGCTTTCCTCTCGGTTCTCTCTCAAGGATCTCGGTTCTCTATCTTATTTCCTTGGCGTTGAAGTTCTTCCACATCCAAAAGGTTTGTTTCTTTGTCAGCACAAATACATTCATGATATTCTGGCTAAGGTGCATATGGCCGACTCCAACTCTATCTCTACACCCTTGTGCTCGTCTCAAGTTCTACAACGCACTTCGGGGTCGGAGTTGGCCTCTCCCACTGAGTACCGCATGGTTCTTGGCAGCCTGCAGTACTTGTCTCTTACCCGGCCTGACATTGCGTTTGCAGTGAATAAGCTGTCGCAATTTATGCATGCTCCTTCCACTACGCACTGGAGTGCTCTCAAGCGGCTGCTGCGTTTTCTCAAAGGTACGTCTTCCCAAGGAATCCTCATTCACTGTGATCCGATGCTCAATCTTCATGGCTTCAGTGATGCCGACTGGGCTGGGAATAAAGACGACTATACTTCTACAACCGGCTACCTTGTTTATCTTGGTCGAACTCCTATTTCTTGGAGCTCTCGGAAGCAGAAAACAGTTGCAAGATCTTCTACTGAGGCGGAGTATCGGGCTTTGGCTGACTGCAGTGCTGAGTTGCTTTGGGTACTCTCCTTGCTGTCTGAGTTGGGCGTTCACTTGTCTCAGCAACCTGTCCTCTTTTGTGATAACATGGGTGCAAAACATCTGAGCTCTAATCCTGTCTTCCATTCTCGAATGAAACACATTGCTCTTGCGTTTTACTTTGTTCGGGATATTGTGCAACGGGGCATCTTGCGTGTCTCTTATGTCTCTACCGAAGACCAGCTTGCGGATCTTCTCACCAAACCGCTCCTGCGTTCTCGCTTTCAGCTGCTGTCTTCCAAGCTTGGCCTTACCGAAGCGGTGTCCAGCTTGAGGGGGCGTGTTAAGGATAATTAGTTTAATGTGTTCATTTATGTTGTTTTGTGTTTCACATTCTGTAACTCTTGCTTGCTAGTCTTTCTAGCTTCATGTACTCTCCTTTATATATCTCTTCAGATATCAATAATAAGATATCAGTTCATAATCTCTCTAAACCTCAACATCTACAACGTAGCTGCTAACGTGCCCCTCATTCCAGCCTACGGTTCAGGATTTTGAGTTACAAAGCCAAGTTTATCTATTCTACACTTGATATGAACCTCGGTTCACAACAGGCCACATCTTTCTGACATGGGTTCAAGAATTTGATCCGACAAAATCATTGGAAAATGGCACGGCCGCACGGGGAAGACCCAAAAAACCCAGTCTAGCAACCATGGTACGACGCTTTATGTTACCGCATTTTCAGCATCCCCTGCCTCCGAGGAACCCTGTTAGACGTATACGGATTTCCGTTTAGTCGTCAAAGCACTACAGAAGCAAATGAATTGGTAAATCACTCGTCACTTTGCAATCCATAACATTCTGAAATTAATTTGATTTTGGTGCGGAATAAAGTAACTGACCTGAGTGTCAAAAATGGATATTCACAGCTCCTTGATAAGAAAGATCAAGGGTTGAAGAGACCTGAACCAACAATGTTGATTGTAGTCAGAACTACAACGCTCGTAACTATAGACAGCCACAACAACACTGTTCCTGCAATAAGACAATCGAGTTTCCTTTGTTGGCAAGATTAATATTAGACAGAATGAAGTGTTGAAATTTCAGCTTTTGAAACATTTACCATTAGAAGCGCTGCCATTACTATCCGTCTCAGATGAAGTGGATACACCTGAACGACTACGAGTCCTTGCTGTGCTAGAAACTGTACTGCTAGTGGCTTTATCATCACCAAGTTTGGTGTTTCCTGTTTCAGATGCTACAATGCCCTGGAACTCCTCGCTCACGAGTAATGCAGCAAGAACATCCATGATTGATTCCTTATTTGTGTCCTTTAGAAAATTGGTTTGAATCATCTCTTCAGAACGGGAATTTGCTTCATCAAAGTCAGATGCCTTGGCTTTCACTGTAGAGTCATCTTCTTCATCTTCAACATACGCTTTATAAGCTAGACGGAGAAGAACTTGGCCACAATTTCCCTTTCTGAGCAACCCCCATCCTCCCTTCATTGCAGCAATCCTGTCTGTTGGTACAGTATCTTGGAGTGTTCCCAGGTCAATCTAGACAATGCAATTGAAGTAAAGAATCAGGATGCAATTTGTTTAAAAGACCCAACTCGTCTAATATTAGGCCTAGTATAACCTCCGGCAAAGAGAAAAATTGGTTGAAGAAGCAGAAAATGCACTGTGTTTCTGAATATGAATACTGACGAAAGGTTTAATTAGAAAATTTATGGCACGTGAAAATAATATTGTATGCTCATAAAGGAAAATGCAATGCTTGATAGAATACCCAAAAAAATGGTGGATATATAATAACGTGAAATACATGTAATGATATATAGTTGACAGTTACTCCTCAAATTTGGAAGAATACATTTCGACCAAAAAAAAAACTTGGAAGAATACATAATAACATATAGTTTCATAAGAAAAGGAATTGAAAGATGACAAAGTAGATAGGATCACAAATAAAAGTGAGTCCATGATACCACATCAAATATGCTGAAAATTCCTTAGATATATAAATAGAAAAGCCTTATGCATTGATCGATTTCAAAATATTTAAAACGAAATTTACATGAAATGTTGGACAATATAGTCTAGTAATATACGAAATGATGCAAGGATGCTCCCAATAACAGGAGAGTGGCTGAAATATAGACAAGCAATCGTATAATAAAGAAAGATTTTAAAATTAAAGTTAACAATATTAAGAGAATGGATCAATAATCTATCTATCTATACAACACTTAAAATTCTCTCCCTCTTATCACATTAATGACTTATCTCTAATTATTTTTATTTTTTTTGTTTTGGGTGAATTATCTATCTCTACAACTTTTATTTTTCTTTCCCTTGTCAAATAAATGCATGTTTTTATATTTTTCCTTTTTTTGTTTTTCTTTTTTATTTCTTTTTTATTTGTAATTGGTTATGAATGCATGTTAATATGTCTTATTTTTTACATACATATATCATGTTATAATATTGTCACTTGAATGCAAAGCCTTATCATTTTTCCTTTTTTGAGCGAAAATGTAAAGCCTAAAGAGCTAACCGTATGCTTTCGATTTAAATTTCCTCAAAAATGTCTATAAAGTTATAAAGAGTAAAATCCTACACATGCCCATTCGGCTAAAAAACTTAATTGTAATAGAAAAGCCATATTATCAAAATAATTCTCATCAGAAATTAATAAAATCAAATCAAATAATTTCATATTTTATATTTATTTTTTATCTACTATTTTTTGGACAATTCAATACAAAGTACTTACATAATTTATTAATTAGAATAAAAGTGTGTTATGACTAAAATTATAATTTTCACCTTTCAGAAAAATATGATGAAAGAAATTGTCCGTCCATCGGATGAGCAAGCTTTCTAGTAATAATTATAATAACAATAGTAAATAAATGAATGAGTAACCTCCGCTGAGCCAATAGTTAGATCTGCAAACCCAAGGGACTCTTTAACCTGAACCACCAACTTTTGTTTTAGACGATCTGAAACAAGCATATGAAAATCCTAGAAATAACAGCATGAAATATGCAGTTTAGTACTTAATGTGACAACTGTCAGAAATGCCTCCCATCCATGAAAAATGATTCAGAAAGTTGATTATATTCACCTGATCCCAAATCGGTTCACCTGGTGGACCGATTACAGTAGTCGCCTACAAGTCTTCTCTTGACGTCTGGACCCAAATCGCACTTCAACCGGCCCAAAGTCGCAGCCTAAGACAGAGCAGTCTTACTCTCGCGACAGCAACGCACTGATGTATTGTGCAGGCTCGTTCGGGAGCTACGGTTGTTCGATCGGGGCGATTCAAGACGTTCTGAAAAGCTGAAAAGGCGCACTATCTTTCATCTTCAGGAGCCAATGCTGGAAACTCGCTCCAATTGGCTCAAAATCGGCTACGAACCTGAGTACGAAAAGGGGTATGTCCCACGCGAAGGGACAATCGACCCTCCTATGAAAGAGATTGCTTTCATAGAGAAATTGCGGGTTCCGAGCACCCTCCCAAGAACGACGGTGTGCCCACAACGAAATAAGGACACCAAGGCTTACGTGGTAGGAGCATCCGACCCCTGCGGTAACCGCTTACCCGCTCCAATCTCTGCTGACGAGTTCGAACCTCTTCGAAAGAGTCGTCAGGCGGTCCATCAAGCGGGGGCGTAAGACGTCAACTTACGCACCCGGAACCAACATTACGATACCACCCGCTCCGATCTCTGTTGTCAAAATCGGATCTCTCGGAAAGAGTCGCAAGATGGTTTGTCGAGCGGGGGCAGTATGACGTCAACTTACATGCCTAGAGCCGACATCAAAAGACCGGTACCAACCGACTCTGTTAAACGATTCCCTACCAATTCGAGTTTGACAGCAAGATCAACAAGACGACATCGAAGGACCAACCTTGACCGACTTCAACGCAAAATAACCTGTTTGGTTCGAATTCGGCTACGAAAGCCGCGAGCGCAGGACCGGGAGCCGCGGGTGCGGGGAACCCTCAAAGAGCCTTGATAAGTCTTATGAAACGAACCGCGAGCGCGGGCGGCACACCGCGAGCGCGGGCGGCACACCGCGAGCTTGGTAGGTGCAATGGGAAACCGCCAAGAAATGCCGAGCATCCTATGGAGCGCCGCTGAGCGGGTTATGGTGCGGTGCGCACACCCACGAGGGCCACGAACATTCCGAGTTGGCAATGCGACGCCACGATTGGCCATGGGGAGCGCATCCCGATAATGGCAAGGCTCGGAAGGGCCCATGTGTTATGGCTGCGGTGTTAGGACGGGGGCATATGGGCTAGTGCTTTGCACTTAAAAAATGGCTGCGAAAAAGAAAGGTCACCCATGATGAGAGTGCAAGATTCGATATGGTGGCAATGGCGCCACTTTTTTAAATGAATTTTTTTGACAAAACGCTTTCATTTGGGGGACGCCCCGAGAATTGTTTTTACATATCTTTCGTGATTTTAACTTGTTTTTCCGGCATAGAGAATCGAGCACTTGAGTCATGGGAGGATTGGTGCCGTGTGTACGCCATCACACGTGTTACGCAGGTCACGCGTTATTTGCACGCGTTTGGCCAACGAATACACGAATATACGAATATACGAATATACGAATGTACGAATGTATGAATAAGGGCACCTAATCTGCATGGCCACTCACCGCTTGAATCCGGTCCCTATACACGGGATAGTGCATGGTACACGAGTATATGGGCCCCGGAGGGGGCAATTGTAGGCGGGCATGATTCCATACAATTAGTTAGCATTAATTTCTCTATCTTATTTATTATGCATGTCCATATTTATTCTGCTTTATCCTTTCATAGGGTAGTTACTCTACTTAGGATAATATTTATGGAAGAGGATCTTATCTTCGCTTGAGATAAGATATTGGTTGACTTGGGGAGCAAGATATTCGCCCTAACCCTAGAGAGGCCCAATCGGCCCATAGGGGTGCGTGCCCCCTCCCCCTCTTCTATAAATACACATGTATTCGCTCATGTGCCTGGTAAGTTCTAAGCTATCACTCTGCCTGGACGCCTATATTCGACATTGCACCTATTTGACTTAAGCATCGGAGGTGGATTAGGGGTCGCCCGCCCCTAGGTCCATTGTTTTGCAGGTCATTGAAGACGAAGAGGCGCGTGGAGTGGAAGAACATTGAAGAAGGAGTTGAAACTTGTACACGGCATATTTTGTGTACTAACATTTGGCGCCGTCCGTGGGGAACGAACAGGTTTTCGACCTTCGTAAACCCTATACGAGAATCATTGTTGATTATCGATCCAATGAAAACCCTAAATTGGGGGCAACCCTAATCACCGTCACGTGTACGTGACGAGGGAGATCCGATACGTGATAGACGGATTAATTAGTTCTAACTAGTTCAAATTAATCCAATCAATGCAATCACGTACGTACGTGTACGTGTGAATGGATTGAGGGCAAATTGATTTTTGCCGGTCAACCCGATGACGCACACCGAGCGAGTTGGTGCAAGGACGTACGCCGGCCGGTTCAAAGCTCGGCAAGCCCGACAACAGCGGACACGCCTTCGGCTTCGGCAACGGCACCGTCAAGCCGCTCTTCAGGGACCCACATATCCGACTACAACCCTAACGGCTAGCCGCGAGCGCCGCTACGGGCCGCCACGATCGGACCGAGCTGAGTTCTTTGGCCCCACGCTACGGACGAGCGCGCGGTATGCCTCCGGCCCGGTCGAGTCCTTCACCCGGCTCCCGATCCGTTCCACGCCACCGATCGAGCCGCAATACATGGAGCCGGATCACGTAGGGGCGGCGGCACCCATCGGTCCGCACAACACGATCGATCGCTAGAGCCCGGTGCGGGCGAGCGGTCAGTCCGATCCATTGCCCCGAACAAGTGGGCCACGCCGTCGAGTCTCTTTCAATGTGCCATATGGATCCTCGCGCGGGGTCCGGGGGCAATCGCACACGTTCGTATGAGGGCGTGAATCGGTCGTGCTAGTTGCATACATCGCCAAACACCAACTCCAATGGTGTTGTTTGGTAAATTACGTAATGAGCAAATCAAGTTACACTTGTTAAAGAAGAGCAACTCCAATGGCAGTTCACACGATGAAGAGGAAGAGAGGTAAAAAAGGGTGGATGATAGTGAAGTTGGACCTTGAAAAGGCTTACGACCGTTTGAGATGGGAGTTCATCATGGACACAATACACGATGCTAACCTCCCGCAGCCATGGGCCGACTGGATTAGTGGATGCGTCACCACAGGATCCATGAACGTGCTCTGGAACGGTGAGGTTACAAGGGGCTTCAAGATGAAGAGGGGCGTGAGACAGGGGGACCCAATCTCCCCCTATCTTTTTGTGCTATGCCTGGAGCGCCTTGGGCATTGTATTCAACAGGCGGTGGAGAATGGAAGATGGAAACCCATGCAGCTCAACGGGGGGGACCGAAGCTCTCGCACCTCTTCTTCGCGGATGACATTCTCCTTTTCGCGGAGGCGTCAATCACCCAAGTCGAAGTGATTAGGGAGTGCCTCGTCCAGTTTTGTAATGGATCAGGCCAAAAAGTTAGCCTCACAAAGTCAAAATTGTTTGTGTCGGAGAATTTGTCGAGGGCAGTGGAAAAAGAGCTTAGCGATGCTTGTGGAATTCCGGCCACTAGGAACCTTGGAAGATATCTAGGGATACCAATTCTCCATAAAAGGGTATCAAAAGAAACCTTCTTTCCGCTTTTGGAGAAAGTGCAACGCAGACTTGCAGGATGGAAGACAAAGTCTTTGAGCTTGGCGGGAAGGATCACCCTAGCGAAGTCGGTCCTTAACGCCCTGCCCGTGTACACCATGCAGACCATCATCCTCCCTGTTTCGATATGTTCAAAGCTGGATCAAATGTGCAGAAGTTTTATCTGGGGAGAAACCGAACAGGATAGGAAAATTCATCTTGTAGCTTGGGATGAAGTGTGCCGTCCAAAGACCGAGGGGGGGTTGGGAATAAAGAGAACGAGGGAAGCAAACCTAGCGTTGGTGAGTAAGCTGGCCTGGAAGATCTTCGCTGAACCCCATAATCTATGGGGGAAGATCTTGAGCTGCAAGTATAAAATTGGAGATGAGGAGTGGCCGCTGACTTTGAGAGCGAGACCGGGGTCGTCCACCATTTGGAAGGGCATTGTTATGAGCTATAACGAGGTGATAGTTGGTGGCCTGAAGTGGAGCCTTGGGGATGGATGCAAAGCTCTATTTTAGTATGACAGGTGGCTGAATTCTCGCAAGCTGATTGAGAGTGAGGGGAGAATAGCCACCCATATTGATCCGAATGCAACTGTCAGGGATTTTTGGACCAATCATGGGCATTGGAATTGGGATTGGCTCGATGAAGTCTTATCTAAGGAGACGCAAAACAACATCGCCGCAATCAGCCTGACAGAGACGGGTGAAAGTGAGGATACGATAGCATGGAGTGGTACACAAACGGGTGATTTCTCGACGAGCTCAGCGTACAAGCTGATTTGTGGGAGGAGGGAGATCCCGAGAGTGAAAAAAGAGTCATTTAGGAGGATTTGGAAACTTGAGGTGCCAGAGAGGATTAAATCCTTTGTCTGGCTTGTTTACAGAGGCAGAGTTCTTACTAACCTAGAGCGGGTTAGAAGGAGGATCGCCAATAACAGCTCGTGCGGCTCATGCGACCAGTCGGAGGAAAGCTTAGTCCATGTCCTCCGCGATTGCAAGTGGATTAAACCGGTGTGGAGGAACTTGGTGCAGCCCCATCAACAAGCTGAGTTCTTCGGTTTGGATCTCCATGGGTGGATCGAGGCGAATATTCAGTCGAAGAGTCCGGATGGAGACCGGGGGAGATGGAGCGAGGCTTTTGCCACAATTTTATGGATGGCCTGGAAATGGAGAAATCAGAGGGTGTTTAGAGGGGAGGACACCGTCTCGAATAAAACGGAATATGTCAAGGAGATCCTGATGGAGCAACACCAGGCATTTGAAAGAGGGAGGGGCAAGCAGAGACGACATGTAAGAGAGGTCCGATGGATTGGGTGGACGCCGCCTATGACTGGATGGGCGAAACTAAATTGCGACGGGGAGGCGAAGGGGCAGCCAGGGCCGGCAACTGCAGGTGGAGTGATAAGGAACGACGAGGGTGAATGGGTGTGTGGGTTCACCGTCAATCTGGGGATCGCAACAGCCCTGGAAGCGGAGCTGTGGGGGGTCCAATAGGGACTAAGTGTGGCCTGGGATAAAGGGATTCGGCGTCTCCAGGTGGAAGTTGATTCGGAGATAGTGTTGAGCATCCTCAAGAAAGGCGTTGAACCGAGACACCCTCTCTCTAGCCTGGTACTTAACTGCCAAGGCTTCCTCAAACGAGCTTGGCTCGTCCAGCTACAACATGTCTATCGGGAAGGGAATCGGGTGGCGGATGCTCTCGCCAACCGAGCTTGACCCTACTCTTTTGGTATTCAATTGTATGAGGATCCACCCTAAGGAATTAGGACTGAGTTGTTAGAAGATTTGGGTGGAGTGAAGCACCCTAGAATAGTTTCTGTGTAATCGACTTTATTGAAATAAATTGCGTTATGCGCTGTTTCGACCAAAAAAAATCTTGATTACAAAGCCGAAGATGATGATCGACCGTCCAAGTCAACAAGATGAAGATACGCTTATGCGCATAGGCCGTGATCAATTGGAAAAATTCAACCTTTGTCAAGAGTAAAGGATGAGCCGTTGTGGACCGTCGTCGCATGAGATAGGGTGATCCGCAGGCGCGGGTTGAGGAACCGCGGGCGTGGTTTCTCCTCAGAACCTTCCACCTAGTCCCTGCACGCGAGCCGCGGGCGCGGGTCTGGGGGCCGCGGGCGCGGTTTTCCCCAGAACACTCCACCCGACCTATCCGCACCATCCGCGGGTGCATGCCGGGAATCCGCGGTCGCGGATTGGCCACCGGGGGCAGCCGTCGACGAAACCCTAAACATTCGGACCTGCGGGCGCGGTTCGGGGTCCTACGAGCGCGGACCCACGTCATAACAAACTCGGTGCGAGTTTGGAAGAAGGTTTCGGGATCGGATCTAATCCCGAGACTTCTTACGGTTTGTCTTCGGATTTCCTCCAGAAAGTGGTCAACGTATGATCGCGTGTCACCCAACAGGGAAGCGGTCAAAGTCGGCAATTGGCCAGAGTTAACAATGCACAATGCCGGCAGTCGACCGTAGGTAGTCGCATAGGGTTCGTAAATCGAATAAAACCCTAATTTACCGACAATTCGTGATTTCATACGAATGAGTCGAGAAAAGCCCTAGATCAAAATTTGTGATCGACGGAGAGATAAGAAAGACGGGCGTCCACGAAGGACGGATCGGAGCCGATCACACCGCATGAGTCGTCACTCATCGCCAAGAGGAAACTGCACAATAACCGCGGGCGCGGTGGCAGGCCCGCGAGCGCGGGTAGGGCGATGAACGAAGAGGGACTCGCAAGCGAGCGCCACCGCGAGCGCGGTAATGGGTCCGCGAGCACGGGCCCAGTAGCGGATAAGGATCATCGGCTACGATCGCGGGTACTCGAGCGCAAACCCTAATCCCGTCGTAGGGTCCGAATGACCCGACTCCGTCACGATGGTGTCAACCGAGCCCGAAGAGGTGTCCTAAGCAGGGGCACGACGAAGAAAGTGTTGGATCTTGTGGAGGCTCGGAGTCCACCGGGGCAAGAGATCGGGCTCATGGGGTCGAAGGGCTTGATCGCCGCCCAACGATCAACGCAGAACCTCCGACACTGAAATGGTCCGATCGGGCTCCACGGTGATTCAAACTAGATGATTCAAGAAGCGCTGGAAAGTAGTCTCCGAATTCTACGTTTCTCGTTCACATGTCAGAACCGGAAACTCGCTGCATCCGGGTCAAAATCGCGTCACAATAGACTGCGCTGTATTTCACGGACAGGATCGATGAGCCGACTTCCGATCAGTCGTCCAGGGGCTACACGCATCGGAATCGGACGATCCATATATCAATGGAAAGAGGAAAGAACGATCTACAATCCATCTTTAGATGCCAGCCCCAGAAACTCTCTCGAAGAGGGTCAAAAGGACGTCCGAAGGCTGCTGTCCTGCAGAAAGCGCAGAACAGGGAAGCCTGCTTCTAGCTCTTCGTTCGGGAGTTAGAGACGTCGAAAAATCGCAAGCTTTGCATCTTTGGAAAGCTGAAGAAGTCTCCTACAAGTCTTATCTTGACGTCTGGACCCAAATCGCACTTCAACCGGCCCGAAGTCGCAGCCTAAGACAGAGCAGTCTTACTCTCGCGACAGCAACGCACTGCTGTATTTTGCAGGCTCGTTCGGGAGCTACGGTTGTTCGATCGGGGCAATTCAATACGTTCTGAAAAGCTGAAAAGGCGCACTATCTTTCATCTTCAGGAGCCAATGCTGGAAACTCGCTCCAATTGGCTCAAAATCGGCTACGAACCTGAGTACGAAAAGGGGTATGTCCCACGCGAAGAGACAATCGACCCTCCTATGAAAGAGATTGCTTTCATAGAGAAATTGCGGGTTCCGAGCACCCTTCCAAGAACGACGGTGTGCCCACAACGAAATAAGGACACCAAGGCTTACGTGGTAGGAGCATCCGACCCTTGCGGTAACCGCTTACCCGCTCCAATCTCTGCTGACGAGTTCGAACCTCTTCGAAAGAGTCGTTAGGCGGTCCATCAAGCGGGGGCGTAAGAAGTCAACTTACGCACCCGGTACCAACATTACGATACAACCCGCTCCGATCTCTATTGTCAAAATCGGATCTCTCGGAAAGAGTCGCAAGATGGTCTGTCGAGCGGGGGCAGTATGACGTCAACTTACATGCCCAGAGCCGACATCAAAAGACCGGTACCAACCGAATCTGTTACACGATTCCCTACCAATTCGAGTTTGACAGCAAGATCAACAAGACGACATCGAAGGACCAACCTTGACCGACTTCAACGCAAAAGATGTTGTTTGGTTCGAATTCGGCTACGAAACCCGCGAGCGCAGGACCGGGAGCCGCGGGCGCGGGGAACCCTCAAAGAGCCTTGATAAGTCCTATGAAACGAACCGCGAGCGCGGGCGGCACACCGCGAGTGCGGGCGGCACACCGCGAGCGCGGGCGGCACACTGCGAGCGCGGTAGGTGCACTGCGAGCGCGGTAGGTGCAATGGGAAACCGCCAAGAAATGTCGAGCATCCTACGGAGCGCCGCTGAGCGGGTTATGCTGCGGTGCGCACACCCACGAGGGCCACGAACATTCCGAGTTGGCAATGCGACGCCACGATTGGCAATGGGGAGCGCATCCCGATAATGGTAAGGCTCGGAAGGGCCCATGTGTTATGGCTGCGGTGTTAGGACGGGGGCATATGGGCTAATGCTCTGCACTTAAAAAATGGCTGCGAAAAAGAAAGGTCACCCATGATGAGAGTGCAAGATTCGATATGCTGGCAATGGCGCCACTTTTTAAAATGAATCTTTTTTACAAAACGCTTTCATTTGGGGGACGCCCCGAGAATTGTTTTTACATGTTTTTCGTGATTTTAACTTGTTTTTCCGGCATAGAGAATCGAGCACTTGAGTCATGGGAGGATTGGTGCCGTGTGTACGCCATCACACGTGTTACGCAGGTCACGCGTTATTTGCACGCGTTTGGCCAACGAATATACGAATGTATGAATGTACGAATGTATGAATAAGGGCACCTAATCTGCATGGCCACTCACCGCTTGAATCCGGTCCCTATACACGGGATAGTGCATGGTACACGAGTATATGGGCCCCGAAGGGGGCAATTGTAGGCGGGCATGATTCCATACAATTAGTTAGCATTAATTTCTCTATCTTATTTATTATGCATGTCCATATTTATTCTACTTTATCCTTTAACTAGAAATAGTGCCCGTGCGATGCACGGGCCCGATCAGACTTCTTAGATTAGAAGATATTATGCACGATTGATCGGACTTTGTTTTATTGGATAGAAAATTAGTTTTGAATTACTATATATGAATGATAGGACTTTGTTTTATTCGATAGATGATTATTTTGAACTTTTAGGGATGAATGATCTGACTTTTTGATTCTTTATACAAAGCTTAATAATGATATTATTATATTAGTAGTTATATTTTGTAATTTATTAGTAGATGTAATTCAATCTAAATTAGAAGATGGTGGCCGTTACAAAATCCTAAAGTAGTGAATTAGTAATAATACTAATCACGTATGTGTTAGAGAAAAATTGTATTGACTACTTGAATGGTCTACACTCTTTTTACTTTTTGATAAAAAGAATGGTGTACACTCTACATGTCCTGACAAAAAATCTTAGTGATTTTACTCTTACTGATAATTTTTTGTTTTCCCTCTCAACTATATAGCCTGATAGTTTGTAATGAACTGCATCATTTGCTGCATCTCAAATTATTAATTAGGACTTCAAAATGGACAACTTTATTATTTTTATTTTTGTTTTTCACATATTTGTGAATTGACTTTCTTTTGTATTGCATATTTGGAAGTTTTCATCTACATTCAATTCACCTTAGTTTTGTACATGAATTTTAGTTTCTTTTGTGTTCTTCCTTCTATCTAGACCTCATGAGGGTATGGAAGTGAATGACTCCATAAATTATCACGTAATTAATAGTGCTAGGCTGCTGGCTTATAACAAACACTTCATCATTATTTTCACATGGGCTGCCTATAAATCACCAAGTTGGAATATATTCGACTCCAAATTTCACACGTCAAATTACATACTCCGTTTTTGATAGGATTATTGATTCTAGTGTTAGTGCACGTGCTTTGTTTACAGCAGAATGATTGTTGCTTTAGAAATAAATCAAAGATATTGATTGTGTATATATATCTTAAAAATATGCTCATGTTTTAATGAACAAATTGTTTACAAAATTTCCATCCATGATATATGTGTAGTAGAAGTTAGACCAAAGAGTTTCATCGCCTTATGATATTACAGTAGAACCTCCATAAATTAATAAACACGGTATTTTGCAGTGTAAAATTTGACGATTTTCGATAAGATAATAAGGTAATAAATTATCGAAAAATCTACTATAGAAATATAAGGTCCCAATAAAATTATAAATTAATATAATGTGAAAAATTACATAAATATACCTAAGAGATCTTCCGAGACTTAGTAAAATATGATCCTATTGGTGATTATTTTTTCTTACAACCTAAATCTACTTGAAGTATATCTCTAACCTATATATAAGGAACGTACAATAATACCAATAATCCAAAATTTGGTCGAAAAATTGTCCGTATTTAGATTTAGTGAACATGTTAATATTAATAGTTTGCCTATGCTTTTCCGATTTTTGCAATTGGAATTACTTTTGGCTCAATGGAAATAACTGGTATTATTTTAATTTAATAAGTTTAATTTAGTCACATTGTAGCTGCTGGACTTTTCAAATTTCTAATAATGTAACATAAAATTAGTTTATCATATATGAATTAAATCACAAAATTAAATTTGAAAAATACATAAAAAAATAAGTATATTAAAAATCCTTTAATTAATTTTGTAAATCCACAACCGATTTTTTTCATTGTAAGGAAAATAGAAATTAATACAATACATCAGTTATAAGAATAATATCATATATGACATCAAAAGATAAAAATAAATAAATAGTATGTATAAGATTCTATAAAACAATTGAATACAATTAGACTAATATACTTTTTTTGGTCGAAAGACTAATATACTTTTTTGTACTATTATGTTAACTAATAAATATAGAGCTTATGTTAGTATGTAGTAAGAGAATAAGAATATCAATAGGTGATAATAAAGTAAATATACTACAAAAATGATTTATAACCGACCTAATAACCTAATAATTTACTCTTAATTGTTTGACTATTCAAAACTTTAATAATGTGCATTTATTGTTAACTTTCTTATAAGTTTATGTGTTTATAGATTTTGATTAGGAAAAAAGGAAAATGGACAAAATCTTATCCTATTAGGTCTCAGACTCTCAATTGAGGACTAAATAAAATTGATTTTCTCTTTAGTTATAATGTGATCTCTCTCCAACTTTTCATCTTTTCATAACTTTCGTAAGATGATAGTGTTTATTCTCACTATATTGAAAGGAGCTTTAAGAAAACTAAGAAAAGGAAATTGTAAGGGCACTCAATTGTTTGAATTAATTACCATAGTCCCTTTGAATCTTCATCGTTGAGCAAGGGATAACATTTCTTAGTTAAAAGTATTGTTTATTTAGAATTAATCTATTTTTTAATTTTATGAAATGGCTTTGATACTTTGTTGAAGATTAAAAAATATAATTATGACTATTTAATCAAATGAGAAATGGCAACAATCAAGAAAAGCTTAGTGCATTTACCGATTAAAAAATATGCATACTCAAATTTATTTAATGAACATGACATCTTAGTCTTATCTTGGTAACCCTATATTTCTTAATCTTCATAGACTAAATCTAACCTCAGATTAGATGTGATAAAGAACAAAATAATATAGAAATGAAGTTCTAAAATTAAAAAATATTCTTGAATCAATTATCGGAAGATTCAAAGAGTCAATTTCGTCCTGTAAATCACAAATTACAAAGGATAAAATCAGAAAATTTGATACTGGAATGTTCATGTGGCTGGCACAGCTTACCCTAGAAAATTTAAACAATTATCGGAATAGATGAATAGATGAACATTTTTGTTTACATAGAAATCAATTAGATTGGCCACATGAACATTTCGCCCTCATATCCAGACTAAATCTAAACTCAAATTCAATTAACGCGACATAGTACACAAAGGCCGTGCTACGTAGTTGTGATTCTTAGTTCTAGCCATTGTACATATGTGCCCACTTTCTTTCTTTCTTTGTGATATTGTTGCCTGTTGGCATTTTTATAATTCAAAGAATTCCATACATTTCCTTTGCTCGTTGGGGTTGTTCAACTGTATCATACAACCATTGATTTGTTCATGAAGAGATTACCCTGTGTGGAAATAGGCATTCTTTCTCATACATTCAACAACAAACTACAACTTCAAAGAGCACTAAGAGCACATATATGGCTTAGTAGCTAAAATGACCACAAAGAGAGGCAACTATTACACAGAAATGTAAACTGCACGACAGACTACCTATTTGAATGCAATCCTTAAGATGATCTTTGGAGGTTTTGGATAGATAACAATTATAATACTTGATAACATTCAGAAGGAATACCTAAACTTGTAGCCCCGGAACCAATCTTCGCCCTTTTCGTCGTAGTCCATCTTACTAAACGTTTGCCCTGAGAACTGTAAAGCAGCAGCAAAGTTAAGACGCCCCACGCCACGCATCGAGCATAGGGTCTAACGCTTTCACGACCCGTATCGGGGTCCCACACGGTAGTATCATACGGACCCTGGCTTCCAATCGTATCGAGGTCTAGCGTGGAGTACACTTTGTTCAAGCCTCAAGGGAGGAAGCAGATCGCCGGCCAAAAGAGTGGATCGTACAGTCCCATAGACATCATCGTCCAACCCCATCAAGAGCTGGTGGACGTAGGCAGTTTCTTGTTGATTTTGAAGCTTAGCATTGATATCACAATTGCACGTTGTACACTTACACATGGGAATCGGATCATATTGACTAAGATCCTCCCATAGACGCTTCAAGTGTAGTTCGCTTCATCACAGATTCTTCACGTCCATCGGGCAAGGTCATAGTCAGTTGAGGGAAATCCATAAGGACCTGTATGACAGGATGTACGTTAAATATATGTTCATATGTAAGGGTAATTAAAGTATAACATTTTATTTTAAAAAGGCATGCACCTCAGAGTTGTTCATATGTAAGCAAATAAACTTGAATTTCAGTAGCTTGATTCCAGCTGCTGTATTAGGGAAAAAAACATGAAAAGGAAAAAAATCTATCACCTTATAAAAGTGCTTGACTAATATATAACAGTTTTTCCACACCCAAAGGCACCAGGTATGGCACACGTCCCACCAAGTACAGAGGGGAAGAGTGCATCAAGAACACGCTGATAAAATTTTCAGAATCATTTGATTAGTTTAAAAAATATTATTCAAATGACATATGACATCGAATCATGTGATCAGCTGTATGTCACCAACCTGGCCAGTAAGAAGGGGTGTATCAACAGCAAGTTTTGACACCACTGGTCTTGGAGTACGTACAGGCCAACTCTACATGTGTGTTAACAAACTGTAAATATTAAACCGTTTATAACATTGCAGTAACAGAAATCTCAGCTCCAGAGTTTGAGAGAAAGTTACCAAAATCAAAACGGAACAAAGAAATCCTCACCTGGGAACACCCCAACAATCCCATCTACTTTCTCAATCAATTCATCAACAGGGAGACCAGCAAGAGCCGGGTCCTTATCGTTACCAAGCAAAGCAGCAGAAGGATACATGTTTGTTCCCATACCAAGCCTTCTACCAGTTTCCTTAACATGAACACAAAGTAATTAGTTCTATACTTACAATAAAAAGACAACACATTTTAGGCCAAATATGAATAAAAGACAACCTTCTTACCGGTAATCATCTTAACATTCACTCCAAGGTCAAGGGCTTTACGGATTGTTTCAGCACTGTCGTATCTAGGAGGGACAAAAAGTGGTAGTGGTCCAACAAATTGCCATGCTCCACCGGGGCTCTCTTTAGTCTTCTCAGGAACTTCCTGTGATTTTTTTAAAAAGGAGCAAAGCTATGATATAAAAGTCCTCCATGTTAAAGATCAAGATAAAAACAATCCACATGAATTTTTGAGTTACCAACCTGTCTTGCAACAGCCAGTGAACGTTCAGCATATTTTTAAAAATAGGTCTTGATGACACTTAACATCAGTAGAATAAGATCTGTATAACTTTCATCTCAGTTTGCTTATTCACAACTTCACTCAGATCATTTTCTTTCTCATTGACTCTCGGCTAAAATAGCAATTGCCCTTCACTTCCAAGTCAATACAGAAACATATAGACTAATATGATCATAAATTTCTGTAAATTTATCTGAAAAGACAATTTATTATGTTTGATATCAATTGACATGAATCATCATGAATTGGCACACAAAACTTATAAAAGGCAAAATTGGCACCAGCAATGTATAATTCTTCTTTTTTTTTTAATCAATGGAGAGAAGTGAAAAGTTTAATAGAGTTGTAATTCATACTTTGGTCGGTTACTCTCTGATTCCCACGGACAGCTTGAATAGCTTCCCTCAAATCCTTCTCACTGAGATTGGAATTCTTGAATAACTGTTGCCCAAGCCTTTGGTCCGAGTGACATGCTAAGATTAGATGTTCCACAGATATGAACTCATCTTTCATTTCTTTCTTATATTTTCCAGCTCTATCTAGGAGGGAAGCAAAATGGGAACCATGTACAGGTCCACTGTCATCTGTTACCTGCAATGAAATTCCATCAGCAAATACTCAAAAGACAAAAAAATTAAGCTCCCATCTTATTACACATACCTTGGGTTGCTTGGAGATGACATCATCAATTGCCTGTAGGAATGAGGAATTATTAAGCTTCCATTTCTTTCTTATATTTATCTATTTAGTCCTTCTAAAACACATTGAATTCGAAATTTTGATAATCGATTAACTGAGCAAAGAGAGGGGGGAAGGAGATCGAACCTTGAAGGATTAACAAATTGACCTTCGTATTTCGTTGCCATCCTCGATCTCCTCTGGAACCTCCATCAATTCGTTGGATATCTGAAATTTCCTGGATCAAAAACCTTGGAATAGAAAACATGGATTTCTTCACTCTAAGCTAGAAAAACAATCAGGATTCAGAACAAAGTCAAAAGCTTATAGGATTAGAACTCATTGTCGGAGGCGGAAGGCGGAAGAGGAGGCGGAAGAGGAGGAGATGACAGCGAGGGTGTCGTTCGAGTACTCGTTGCTGGCGGAGTTGAGGCACTCGTTGTCGTGGTTGCGGAGGTCGCTACGGAACCAGACGATGGTGGATCAACAAATTGCGGCGCCGTTGGAGGGGGATGGCGGAGAAGGAGGGATTTTGAGGGGTGAGGGTAGGTGAGGGAAATGGAGGCTGTTGGAGTGAGGAAAGGCCCGGACGGGCGAGCTGCGACAATGGCGGACAGGGTTTCTCCGGAGTCTGAGGGGGCGAGGGTTTGGGGATCCACTGATGATGAGGGGGTTTTGTTGGATTGGGATTGGGGGATCGGGGATTGAATTGGACTGTAGAGAGGAGGAGTATATGGGCAGAGGCGTTTTATTTTTGGGTGTAACGTCTGGTGGTGCAATTTAAAGTCTTAATTATCCTTAATGACCATATTTGAAAGACTTGATTATGCTGTAACGGGTATCCAAAGCAAACAGGCGGCACAATGTAACGCAGATGCTAATTTGGTGCAGCCGATTATAGCCAGATGAGGCTTTCAATTCCATTAAGAGGACCCACCCAGTATAATGCTTGAAACATTGGCTTTTGTATAAAATGAAGGGCATTCATTGCCACAATGTTTCTTCTTTATAGTTTTATAGATAGGGTAGTTACTCTACTTAGGATAATATTTATGGAAGATGATCTTATCTTCGCTTGAGATAAGATATTGGTTGAATTGGGGAGCAAGATATTCGCCCTAACCCTAGAGAGGCCCATTCGGCCCATAGGGGTGCGTGCCCCCGCCCCCTCTTCTATAAATACACATGTATTCGCTCATGTGCCTGGTAAGTTCTAAGCTATCGCTCTGCCTGGACGCCTTTATTCGACATTGCACCTATTTGACTTAAGCATCGGAGGTGGATTAGGGGTCGTCCGCCCCTAGGTCCATTGTTTTGCAGGTCATTGAAGACGAAGAGGCGCGTGGAGTGGAAGAACATTAAAGAAGGAGTTGAAACTTGTACACGGCATATTTTGTGTACTAACAGGAAGCGTCCCTTGATCCCCTACCACCCATTCTTCTAGCTCTATTAGACAAGAAAGACGTAGCACCTTCAGTTGCGGGAAGCCTCCATTGGAGAAACTCATCTTCTTACCTGCAATACACTTTTCAATAAGATGTAACATTTTCAAATGAGGGAGCCTCTCTAATATTGACATGCCTTCTTCCCCAATTTCAGTGCCAGATAGGCGTAACTTTGTCAAGTACAAATGGTTCAGTATCTCTAGGTTGGCATCTGTCTGGATCCTCCCATGTATGCGAAATCCAGTGATGAATTTCAAGGACCGCATTTCAGTTGCCAATGATGTTGTTGCTAATTCATTAATTACATTTGCATCAACTTTTAGATGCAATGGTTTGACTAGACGCTGTTTCGCTACTACTGGTGACTTTAGCAAATGCCTCACATCCTCCGTACTCCATAATGTTGACCAACTTGCTGAGAAAACCCTCAAACTTGTCATTTTCCCCAAATCCATAATTCTGCATAGCCCCACTTGAAAATTTTCTAGTGTCTCCATCTGTCGTAACTAACTATCTGTAAGAAATAACTTCTCAGATCCCCGAAGTACCAGCCATATAGGGAGATACAAATGTCTCAACCTTGACAATTTCCAAAACTTATTACTGTAAGTAATTATATAGCTAGCTCGCATATCAAGGGTCTCCAAGAACTTGTAGTCCCAGATATGTATCGTAGTCTATTTTCTACAACAATTGCATTTTTTAAGCTTAGATATCTAAGATGAATGAAATGTTTACTTATGTTTGGATGCACTGGCATTCTTGTAGACTCAATATCTAAAACTCGAAGAATTGACAAGGATTTCCACATTTTTGACGTCATCAAACACTCTTCCATCCACTGATTTGGGCCAAGTCGAAACACCAACAAAGATCTTATGCAAGGAGCACTATATGGGCTTGGATCAATGGGTGCATCATCATTCTTGGTATCTCCCAAATAAATAGCACATCGGCGTAACTTTTTATCTACATGGGAAGAGCTCATGCTCTGGCTTGATGCCTCTTCTGAGGAAAATCTCCCATACTTCATAATGCTTAGAAAGTTTACCTCTTTGCACTTCTTGAGACACATGTCTCTCATGACATCATGAACCCGTACTTTGCTTATCCTTTCGTTTTCCCATCTTTTAGCTACTTGGACCAAGCCCCTTTCCACCAACTCCTTTAGATATGACTCAGCCAAGTCATCAAGACACATGCTTTGAACATCATCTTCATCACTACCTGATTTTGTAACCAGTCCTTCAGCTTCCCACAAGTGATACAGTCTGTCGACTGATATAATATAGTCTTCAGGAAAATGACCCAGGTACATAAAACATGGTTTCAAGTAAAACGGCAAATCCTTGAAGCTCAATTCAAGGATAGCAAATAACCCCTTACTCTCACTACCATGCTTCATCAAGTAGGATGCTACATTCTTATTCACAGCTTCCCACTCAGCAAGCGACTTCTTGCTACATAAAACTCCTCCGAGTGTGATGATTGCCAATGGAAGACCCTTACAATGCTTTAGCATTTCCTTGCCCAGTTCCTTCTTAGTCTTCATGTCTCTGTCTATCAAGGCAAGTACATCATTGATTCGCTCTATTTTGTATAGGTTAACTCTTGTATTTTAGGGCTATATTGATAGTGTTTAGGTTGGAGTTTTGCGTAATTGTAATATCTAGGCCGAAGACACAAGGATTCAAGAATCAAGAGTTCTAAGGCGTTTTGAGTTGTCTTCGCGACACCACTTGCTTGAGAAGGCTATATCTTGAGCTACAGAGGTCGGATTGAGCTGATTCCGGTGCCATTGGAAAGCTAACTTCAAGGGCTTCAATTCATCTTTTTACACCGAAGTCAGATTCCAAGCCGAAGATGGTCAAAACATCCTCCGAAGTGACACCAGCGATTCTGTCGAGATTCCGCGACCGCGGATTGTCCACCGCGACCGCGGTGGTCGCCGAGACCGACTTGTTCCTTTCTGTTGCGATAGCGCGGGCGCGGTGGGAGCGACGCGACCGCGGTGATGCCGATTCCGAAGCGGGCCGAAATCTTTCTATCTTGTTTCCTTTTCTATCTTTTGCCTCTTTCCTTATCTATCTCGTGGAGCTTGTTCCTTGGGCTATATAACTAGGAGGATAGCTTAGGTTTTTAGTATCTTCAATCTTCTTTCTCATAATTCAATTCTTCTCTTTTAGTTTAGTTATGGAGAGCTAGTCTCCTTGGGTTTGTTCAAGGGAGAAGCTCTGATATATGAACTCGTGAGATTTTGGTAATTGATTTCTATCCTTTGGTTAATATTGATACTCTTGTGCTTCATCCCATGATCTATGCTTGATTTTATGAGTCTGGCCAACTTGTTTGATTGACTTAGATCTATCGTTTGATTTAGGATTGGTTGTTGTCTATGCATCTTTCCTATTCTCGAAACAACTCTATTCTAGGACCGTGGACTAGTTTAGGGAAGAGTATTCAATGCTTTAATTGTGCATGATACTCGTAGCTTGATTGCATGATTTGATTTCCTAATATCCTTGTTCTCTATGTTAATTCTAGGTTAAGCGTCCTTGCCTAGGGTTATAGAATTGCTTGGACCGTGGACTTGCGATTGTTAATGATCAGGATAGGAATTAACCTTAGAGGTGTGAATGAAATCAATGGATGAATCTATGATTGAGTGATTATTAAAGAGTGGATTTTTTGAATGAACCTACCTCTTATCTATTTATCTATTTGTTTGTTATTTGTTTCCTAGGTTAGTTTAGATATCTCTTTGATTTACCCCCATATCTTTAGTTGATAATTATATTATTACTAGAAGCCTTAGTTCTCTTGGGTTCGACCCATTACTTACATGCTATACTAGCTTTGTTAGTTTGTAGTTTGGGTTATTTTATCTTTGATCTTGGCACGACGGCTTTAGCCGAGTCAATCATGCATACAATTAACACAGTCGAGAAGAATCTTAATGCAGCTAATTCAAAAACAATATTAATTTAAACATACCTTCTTCTGTTAGCTCCGATTCAGTTTCTGCAAGTGGTAAAGAATCGGCTACCCAAAGATTAGAAAAGCAAAAATTTCAAAGTAAGTTTAATGATTTTTCTAATAGGATAAAAGTTATATTTTTGGCATGCCAACAAATATTTACCTTTAATTTCTCTTTCTACAAATGCTATCCGTTGGAAAAGTTCCCAACTATCATCATCATCCAAAAGGTTGAGTGTATAGGAGTATTCAAAAGAAGTCTCATCTTCTATCAAGCTATTGTTACGTGTTGTGATCAATATCTTGCTAGCAGAAGTTTTGATTGAGTCAAATGCTGGCTTAAGAGCATTCCAATCTTCTTTGCTCCATACATCATCAAGCACCACCAAACATGCATTTTGCTTTAGGATCTCACATATCCTCTCAGGTACTTGTACATCAGTAAGATTGGATAATTCCGCCTTTTCATTTGCACCCTTGGTATTGATGAGCTCCTTCAAAATCTCTCTAAAGACTTCTCTCGTCTCGAATTGCTTTGATATGCAAACCCAAACACGGTTCTTGAAATGTTGTCTTATAGTTTTATCATTATAAACTTGTCTTGCCAGAGTTGTTTTGCCCAAGCCCCCCATTCCACATACACTCACAACTCTGACTTCTTCATCCATCACAAGCTTCTGCACCAAAGTTCTTGTATGTTTCTGCAATCCAACAGGATCTTCATCAATATGAGATTAAGTTTGCCTTTGGTCCCTCGTCTGCTCAGATCTGTTTTCCTTGGTGATCTGAACCCCATACAATTGTAACCTTGAGATCAATTCGGTGATCCTACTCCTCAAATCATCAATGTTTGAACCGACTTCATGGAGGGCTTGAGCATCACACAATGCACACATCAACCATCTGACGGCATTCCATTTCCCATTCCGCCGAGGGTGGGACACTTGATGGACATACTTCTCAACGATATCCTCGGCTTCGTAGGCAAAGTCTCTTATCTCAGAAACCCACATAGCCAGCACTTTCTCAGAGTTTTGTCTGTTGTCCGCGTCTTCTAAAAAACAATGCATCCATTGAAGATCACGCTGCAGCCGATCAATCCTGTCGCTCACTGTGTATAGATACTTGGCTTCATCCACCAACAAGCCACCTAGTTGCTTAGCTGCAGAGGGGACAATGGAGGATGCCATATATATGTATGTATGTATGTCTGTATGTATGTATGTATGTATGTCATGAGTGGTTGGATGATCACTGATGGTTAGATCTGATCACAACAATAACAAGCAAATTAATTATGCTTAGTGTCAAACAGAAAAAAAACTCAGTGTGGTGACGAAGTGGAAAACATCTTCTGGTTTTACATGTCGGCTATGCTTCAAGATTATAGGTGATTGAGGAGGAGATATCCAACAACAATATTGCATTTAGGAGATGAATTTGAGAAGTAAGAGGTCAAGTTTGCTTTACCTTTCTTGACGAGTTAACGACGACCCTTGTAAGTTGTAACCATAGTGTAGTGGTTCAGGAACACTATTTCTGCACCAGAAACTAATGTATGAAATTTTGGAAGGAAGTTGAAATTAAGATTATGAGTTCTGAGGATAGTTGGTGACTAATCTACCTACCACAAAATTTACTGGTCAAGCTTATTAGACGGGGAGATGGTAGGTTCGTTTGGTTAAACACGTGATGTGACTGTAATGCAATTAATTAATATTATAACCCTTAATCATTGCATTCTTTTATTGAATGATTCCGGTTTACTAGGGCCAATCCAATCTAACCCACTCTGTCTATCAATGGTTCGTTTTCCAAAACGTGAAAAAGAATAATAGACACGGGAACGCTTCTTGCAAGTTGCAATACATAATCTGTAACCCACCACGCCCATTCGCATGTTATAATGTTTTCATTTTTATCAAGTTCGCATGTTATAATGTTAATTTGCATTAGATTCCATGTTCTTTTTGTGTATGACCAATATAGAATAGAAATCAACTACTCAAAACGAACGGCGATTACAAGCAAACATGTGTAATAGTAGTTTCCGTGTAAAAGCACCCCGCTGAGCTTGTGGTCTTGTATAGTTTTAACCCTAACAAAAAGGTGAGCAAAATGAAACCATATATCCTCAAGATTTGAGATCAGCATGCCCGTCCAACGATAGTTCAGGATAGTGCATTCTAAACCAAGTTTACCATCTTCTCTGCACAAAAGATGAGCGTAGCTGGTTTAGAACATGCCAAGTCTGTCTGAGGCCTGTTTACGAATTTGCACAAAAGATGCAAGAAATCGTGGGAAAATGGCTCAGGGAAGGCCCAAGTACCCTGGCTCTCGTGACCATGGTCCGAACACCACTTTACATTACCGCGTTTTGAAGATCCTCTGCCTCCGAGGAGCCTGGCCAAGAGTATATGAATCTGCATTTGGTCGTCAAACCCACTGCATACGCAAATATGCTCAACTCAGACAATATTGTTTGGCAACCAAGTTTGATAAACCATCATCACTAGTCAGTTTGCAATCCATAACATTCTGAAATTGATTTGATTTTGGTGCTCAATAAAATAACTGACCTGAGTGTCAAAAATGGATATTCACAGCCCCATGATGAGAAAGATCAAGGGTTGAAAAGACCAGAACCACCAATGTTGATTGTAGTCAGAACTACAACGCTTGTAACTATAGACAACCACAACAACACTGTTCCTGCAATAAGACAGAGTCGAGTTTCCTTTGTTGGTAAGATTAAGATTACACAGAATGAAGTGTTGAAATTTCAGCTTTTGAAACATTTACCATTAGAAACACCGCCATTATTATCCGTCTCGGATGAAGTGGACACAGCTGAACGACTACGAGTCCTTGCTGTGCTAGAAACTGTACTGCTTGTGGCTTTATCATCACCGATTTTGGTGCTTCCTGTTTCAGATGCTACAATGCCCTGGAACTCCTCGCTCACAAGTAATGCAGCAAGAACATCCATGATTGATTCCTTATTTGTGCCCTTGAGAAAATTGGTTTGAATCGTCTCTTCAGAACGGGAATTTGTTTCATCAAAGTCAGACGCCTTGGGTTTCACAGTAGAGTCATCGTCTTCATCTTCAACATAAGCTTTATAAGTTAGGCGGAGAAGAACTTCACCACAATTTCCCTTTCTAAGCAACCCCCATCCTCCCTTCATTGCAGCAATCCTATCTGTTGGTACAGTATCTTGGAGTGTTCCAAGATCAATCTAGACAATGGAATTGGAGTAAATAATCAGGATGCCATTTTTTAAGACCGAAGTCGTCCAATATTAGGCCTAATTCAACCTCCGGCAAAGAGAAAAATTGGTTGCAGAAGCAGAAAATGCATGGTGTTTCTGAATATGAATACTGACAAAAGGTTTAACTAGAAAATTTATGGCACATGAAAATAATATTGTATGCTCATAAAGGAAAATGCAATGCTTGATAGAATGCCCAAAAAAATGGTGGATAATAACGTGAAATACAAGTAATGATATATAGTTGACAGTCACTCCTCAAACTTGGAAGAATACATAATAACATAGTTTCATAAGAAAAGGAATTGAAAGATGACAAAGTAGATAGGATCACAAATAAAAGTGAGTCCATGATACCACATCAAATATGCTGAAAATTCCTTAGATATATAAATAGAAAAGGCCTTATGCATTGATCGATTTCAAAATATTTAAAACGAAAGTTAATATTACATGAAATGTTGGACAATATAGTCTAGTAATATAAAAGAAAATTTTTAAAATTAAATTAAACAATATTAAGAGAATGGATCAAATATAATAATAATAATAATAAATAAATAAATAGACAGATATATAACCTCTGCTGAGCCAATAGTTACATCTGCAAACCCAAGGGACTCTTTAACCTGAACCACCAACTTCTGTTTTCGAGGATCTGAAACAAGCATATGAAAATCCTAGAAATAACAGCATGAAAGATGTAGTTTAGTACTTCATGTGACAACTGTCAGAAATGCCTCCCATCCGTGAAAAATGATTCAGATAGTTGATTATATTCACCTGATTCCAAATCGGTTCACCTGGTGGACCAATTACAGTAGTCTGACTATTCTTTTTACTACGAATAACTTGATCCCCTAAACTTAAGAGAACGTATGGATCTGTTTTACCTGAAATGACGAGGTTCAAGTTACTAAATGAGTATATCCATTAAAAAAAAAAAACAGCGCTGCAGAGAATGGAGCCTATAGTTGTTTAAAAAGGCGAGAGGCAATTTTGAAAATACCATACCGTAAGGCATATAGGGCAGGTTACATGCATCAACAAGAGTTACTGAGAGCTCTCCAGCGTAATCCTTATTCTTTTCATTACTCTCTCCTGACTTGAAATCATAGGAAACAGGGCCTACTGCTTCCCCTTTCTGAAAATCTAAGTCGATCTTATTGGGACGTACAAACAACCGAGGTAGATCTTCTGTTAGGAGTTTTGTCAAAAACCTGTCGAAAGATAAAATGATTCAAACTGAGCAATGGAAAGATTTATAATCACTAATTAGGACATAGATACGGTAGTGATGAAAACAAACATCCGAGCACAAAATAATTGCACCCAATACATAAATTGCTCATGCAGATATTCAATACTAAACTAAAAAGTAGCTCGTAGTGTATGGTACTGCAAAGTCATAATTAGTATATACTCAGACTGGAAAGCCCCAAAATAGAGAGCTAATAAAGGAAAAAAGGAAACATCAAGTCGCTAATTAGAAAACTATACAGTCCATCATTCAACACGTCCTTTGTCACAGGATTGCATCTTCCAAACAAGTGAGTGAGACCAAGGTGCAATTGCTTCATAATTCGGTTTTATGTTCTTTACATGAACCATATACCTCATAATTCAGTTTATGTACATTTCCAATACTGATTTGTGTTACATTGTTATGTTCAGAATTAAGAAGCAAGTACATAATAAGTAATCTTGTGATTTACCCTTCTTTAGATACAATAATTTTCGATACATCTAAGGTTCTGACCAAGAAAACAGGCATTTCAGCTAGAGAAAACCTTATCTAGTAAAAGAAAACAGCATATCTTTTGCTTTACTTCATTATATCATTTAACCATTTTACTTTCCCCTTGAAAATAAAACCTGAGATAAACTACTCTCACACGACACAAAGTTACTCTCGAATGAAAAAATGTAAGATCACATAGTATCAAGATAATAGAGGATATATAATGAGGGGAAGAAGCTGGAGCAAGTTACACTTACATTGAGAGTAGGGGGATTGCTGATTTGCCGGTAGAAGAAATATATGGGGAGGACAGGGAAACGGAGAAACAAGAATCAGTAAGAAAATAAGGATGGATAAGAATGCAGAATGCAAGTTAACTTGTAAGGTACCCTTAAATATTCAGCCTGATCGCATATGCATGGAAGAAAGAAAAAAAACAGATGGTATATGTCATGCCCTAAATGGTAGGTCCTTCCTCTGTCTCTTGATTGTACATGTCACTTCCCACTGGTGGGAAGACTATATCCATATATGCTGAACTAATTACACATATAAATCTAATTTGAAATGGAAATATGTTTCCTCATTGAGAGTGGGAAAACAAAGAACAGAGAAACATAGCTCAGTGGACTACAGTTGAGCCCCTCATCTCTGAAAAAGAGGACGGGGTCAAACAAATGTTCAATAAAAAAGAGATTATAGAAAATAGCATAAGGATTCAAATCAGTGAGGAAAAAGCTACAGAAGCAATCCAAATTTAGCATCAAGCTGTTATGACTGACACATTTTATTCATACAGTAATTTAAGTGAATCAATAGTGTTTAAGACAGAAAACCTTACCCATTACATTGAATAAGCGGAAAGGTGAGAGCTCAAATTTGATTTTAGGAAGAGCAACAAAGGCCCATGAGGCAGCGCCGACCCAAGGCTCAGAAGGGATCAACTGCAGCTTAACCCATAGTTCCCCATCAATATCAAAGTCACGAACACCAACTGGCACGACAATGGGAATAATGCCAAATTTCAAGGACAACATTAAGAGCATACGAGCACCACCAGTATAACGGAGACCTATTTGGTACCTAGATACATTACAGGAAGAGTACACTTTCATAACTTAGTGGAGAATAAAGTTTGAGAGAGAAGTGAATGAACTTTGAAGATATTAAGAGAGGGTCTCATCAGGATTATTTGGATTCTTGGAGTTTATATCATATTTGATTGCATGCGTAGAAAATGTGGCAGAAATTCTTTATCCTATATAGTTTTCAATTTAGAGCCATCTCCCCATTTCAGCAATTTCGCTAGAACTCTTAAAAACTCATAGCTATAACAAATATAATGCCACTAAAATGAAGAAAACTTCAAGAAGTCACAACTCACTGCAAGTCATTGTCCCCGCGAGAGGTTATGCGCTCTACACTTCGAACTGACAAGGGCTCATCCCCAAGGGAGAACTGCTTCACTTCCACCCTCTTAACATAATCCGGTTTCTGGAGATCATCAATGACGGGCTGAAGCAGACCAACAATCCAATTCTCAATGCCACCCCTGTAAACCTTCCAAAGCTTCCCCAAAACCATATTCACCCACTCCACAGACTCCTTCCTCTGCAAATCATTCTCCAAGAAAGTCGAAACGCTCGGGAGCTTTGGCCGCATCAACACTCTCTTCTCCAATCTCGCCCTCTTTGCCCTGGTCCATATCTTATCAAATACAACACCCCCAAAGAAGAACAACACAAACAACCCAAGAACATTCCTGTTAAGAGGGGGTGATGGAAGGGGGTGGATCACTCCCAGCTGAGTCCTAAGCTTATCTACTATAGGATCCTCCCTAAATCTAGCAAAACCACTACCAGAGCTCAACTGAATGCGCTCAGGCGAGCCAGAATCTCTCTTATCCCCATCCAATTCATCAGAAAACCGCTTAATTACAATACTCTTCGCACCTTTCCTCGTCAGATTCCCAATCTCAATATTCATATTAGGGTTTCCACCAGCGTCACCGCCTCGACCGCTATTACTAGCACATCCTTGCAAAATCCACTTCCGATTAAACTTACTGCAACCAAATCCAGAACCTACATACCTTTTCCTAGCACCAATTCTTGTACAGAAACCAGCAGAAGAAACCCTAAATTCGAAACTTTCCAGTTTGAGCGGAATGAGGGAAGCTCGGGAGAGACTATCGGGGGGAGTAGCCGTTGAAGAAGTAGGAGGTGGATAAGACGGCAAATTCATTGAGAAGATGAGGTTGCCGAGGAAAAGCCTGAAATCGTGGAATAAGCATCACCATGCACGTGGAATTGAGAGCTTCTGAATTGAACAGCCAAGCCAATCCAACTCCAACCGACTCCAATATAAATAAAAAAAGCCAAACGGCAAGGTCCAATTTTGAGATTGTACAGATTTGTAGGTTTCTTGGAGGGAGCAGAGACAGAGGAGAACGCACTGTGTGTGGTGGTCGGAACGCGTTGGAGAGGAAGAAGAAGAAATACGCGAAGGAGACGACAATGTGAAAGGTGTGAGTAATTTGTGATGGACGAAATTTTGGTGGGACGGAAAAAAATTGGGAAAAAGGCAGAAAAGGCAAAAAGGGAGATTGAGGAAATCGGGACGAAGAATTGAAGGCCTCTCAAATCAAGATTGTTGAGAAAGACGTTGCCTTCTTGGTACACCAACAGAAGTTTTTGTGGCCGGTTTGTAATTTTTATTCTACTATATTTTATTATTTAGTCAATAATTAATTATATTAAATTACTCTTGCAATATCGTTGAATAATATCTGTGGTTTTATTTTATTTAGGATTAATTTGGATTCAATTGGAAAAAAAAGTTACATACTACAGTATTGTGATAGAACGAGAAAAGAGATTGATAAAGATTAATAATGTGTAGGTGATATCTCTTAAAATCAAAACTTGATTAAAATCGTCTAGGTTTTAGGTCTTTTTTTTTTGGTTAAGGATACTACCTATAAGATCAAACCGAAAATATTAAGATACTATCGTAAAGGCTTAATCGATTTAAAGTCAACAAAGTTGAAACCTCCCCTTTTTTCTAAAGTTGACTCCTCAAACGTGAACAATAAGGGTATTACGTGTGGTCTCCAACCGAACTTGCAAACGAGTCGTGTTGAATGAAATGGCGTCTCTTACAATATTTGATCATTGTTGAGATGTATCCAAATAAATCATTTTCCTCCGGTTTCAACCTCAAAAGTCAAAACCCCTAAACAGGTAAATTGACACAGCTGAATAAAATTCCTTTAGGTGAAAAAAGCTAAACACATACAGTGTCAATCCACATTCAACAATCATCAACTATAAAACATGATTCCTCCTTGCTGCTGTTGGGTTTGTTGTTTCTGCAGGTTGGGCCTCTCTGTTCTCCCATGGAGCTGCCCCCTATCCTTCTCCCTTGTGGTGTGGGTAAGAATTATGCTTCTACTCTTCCTCCAAAACTTATCATCTTAGGTTTTCCATTCTTGGACTTTTGCCTCTGTAGTGCTGTCTTTGTACAGCTCTGCAGATTGGTAGAGGTTCAGTTTGGGCTACCAAGGGTGATTGAAAACTGTTATGATCCACTCTATGATATGAAACTTCACCTTACCAACTTCAATGACAAATTGAGTGTGAGAAGTATGTATCAAGTGCTCCCCTCTATTGTTCTCTCTGGGGAGCAGTGGAGGGTTGAGGTGTTCATACTTGCAATGGCCACTTGCTCAACTTCCCTTCTAGCAAGGATCCTATCTGTCGACTGCCTTTGGCTCCTACACCCTTTGGTGGCTGTGGTTGTAGCTATGTTGTTTGATCTTACCCCTGTCATAACCAAGTCAGATGATGATAATTGGGTGTCCTTGCTCCTGCAGGGATACCTTCTGAGACTTATTACTACCAACTTCCATTTTTTGCTCATTTTTACATTATCCTCTATGGCCATAACTACTATTAATTTCCTCGTTCAAAATAAAAGACTACTAAATAAAATCAAGTTCAAAGGGCTTAACCATTTTGAGATGCAATCCATGCTGATCAATAAACCTTTTTCAATTTATACAGATGATGATTATCTTTCTGTAAAAATAACCAATTCACACAGCTTCATGTTGTTAAGCCATTTATCAGCCAATTGGTTCACGGTATTGATCATAAAACTAATCTCATCTATCAATGACCAGATCATTTTGAAATTTTTGTCTCAGAATTATTGTTGTTCTTTCTTTTGGGAAGTTTATAATCAATCAAAAATAATCTTGCTTAGCCAATTTTGCTGGTGTTTTGCTGTCTGCTTTCCCACTGATCACTCTGTTTGTTGTTTGTTCCATTTGCTGTTAGTAACCAAATGTCAAGTTTGTTCACAATTCAGTTGTCAAGGTTCTTACCACACAAATCCGGGTATTATCTCATACTACTCTATCAAATATAGCTTTGTTTGCTCTCCATGTTTGCTGCTATGGTATTCTCTAAATTTTCCAGATCCAAACCTCAATCTAATAAATTACACCTATTGCATGTTTAAGTTACAGCAGCTTCTTCCAAATTTTTTGCCATCTTCAATTAATATTACATGCAAAAAATATCAGCTCATGTGGGTTGATCATTACATATATCACATTCATTTACTCTTACTGCATGAAAATCTAATCTTTTTAGGCGGCTCCCAAATAATCATTACCTCTAAAACCTTTGCATTTAATGAAGTGTTCCATCAGCTGTACTTTTTTTACTGTTCAACTTGGCTGAAGTTCCTCATTTATTACCAATGCACTCACAGTTTCTATCCTAGTTTATCTAAATTTCTCTGCAATTTTACTGTTCATTCTCTTTGTATAACAATTTATAATATTTTAATCACTTACCCAGATTACACTAGCAGTCTATCTTCTGTAATTAATGCCCTTTCTCTTTCCCTTCTTGCTAAATCTCTATTAATACTACAACTTCCCTCAGCTGTTTATTACCTCACAAGCCTTCCCAGAAATAACCTCTCTTCTCCTATCACCATGTCTGAAAATATATCCTACCAAGATGCCCTTGCTAACTTCACTGCTCACCACCCCATCCCAGTTGCCATGGATACTGATGGGAATGAGGTTCCCATGTTGCTCCCATTATCCCAACCTAACCTACTCCCTCCTCTTCAAGCTGATAGTCCCATAACTCCCTTACTTGCTGCAGAAGCTCTTTCCCACCACTCTGATGATTCTCAGGAGCTGGCTCCTGAGATGGTCTTTGTCCAAAATAATAACCTCCTGCAGCCCCAGGCTTTCCCTGGTGGTATACCTTTGCCTAACCCAACTGCCATTCCCTCTGTCAAGAAGTATCTCTATGAGCTCATGAATTTCACCCTCCTTTTAAGAATGCTTGAGGACCCTATACCCACTCATATCATCAATGGCAAGATGAAGGAGGTCTGGAAAGACTCTGTCAATGGGGAGGTTCAATTCCAGGAGTTTGCTAACTTCTGGCTTCTATTTAAATTCTCCAATAAGGAAACTAGAGATCTTGTGTGGAATAGGCGCCCCTACCTTGTGCAAGCCAAGCTTGTGGCTCTTATCCCTTTTTATCCAGACTTTAATCCTACTACTGATGAGGTTATGAAAGCTGACATTTGGGTTAGGATTCCTTCCTTGCCTTACTATCTTTTCAACCCCCCTGCTGTTGATCTAATCCTTAGGGATAACCATGTGGGTAGTATTGTTAGAGTTGATGAATTATCCAATACTAGGAACAAAATGAAATTCTGCAAAGTGTTAGTTAACATTGATGTCACTTCTCCTCTGAAAGGCTGTGTCAAAATCCAAACACATGATGGTGCCACTCTTACCCTTAAAGTCTTTTATGAATCTATTTCCAAAGGGTGTGGGTGTTGTGGAGACTCTGCTCATGGTTTTGAGGAGTGCCCTCTTAACAATATTCAGCCTAGGAGACTCAAACTCACCATCCAACAAACCAATGATGATCTTGACCTTATCAACCAAACCAACCTTAGGCTTCATGGGAACCTTGCTGCCAGACCTGTTGTTCCTAAAAAACAAACTGGTCCTACCTTTGTCAGATCCAATTTTATGTCACCCTTGCTTGCTGCTCAGATGGTCAGCTCTGCTGCCATCACTCAACCTATGCCTCTTCAGAGTATTGTGACTACCATTCCACCTTCTATTGAACCTCTTCCACCATATAACCCACTGCACACCCTTGAAATGTATTCCAACTTTGACCCCTCTATGTTTACAGACCCTGTAATGCTCACTCAAGCTCGTGAGCAAGTGGCTTTTGCTCTTAACAATCTCACATCACCCTTGCCTGAGACAATGTTAATCCCTCCTTATCTCTGTGCCTCACCTTTGCTGTCTGCTGGATTTGGTGGTAGCTCTTCTGCTGCTTCTATCCCCCAGCTTACATTCCAAGGTTTGGCTGGTATAGATCAAGGGGCCGAGTCCTCCAATTCCCAACTGCGCCACCAAATGAATGTTGTGGATCTGAAGAGCTCTGCTGAAAACTCCACTGAATCAATCAAAAGGAAGGACACAGCTCTTGCCATTGAGTTCGCTGATGTTGCCTCTGTCCCAAAAAAGCCTAAGAAGACAAAGGGCCGTGCTAAAGCTGTTTGAATGAACTGTCCTATTAAGCTATATGTTATTTACTTTTATCAATATCTCTCTCAGACTATGTTTTATTTCCCCTGTAATGCTTGTTGTTGTTTCTGTCAAACCTTGTATGCAAATTCTAGTAGCGACTGTTGGCTCTTGCATGAGCCTGTTTTTGGTTGGTTTGTGTCTCTACTAGAAATCTCGGCTGTAACCCTTTTGTATGACCCCTTAGCTGCAGCTTCTGCTGCAGCTTCATGTATAATATTATGCAATCAAGTTTCTATCTACTTACTGTTTTTACAGAACATCTTTTCTCATTTCTGTACTGTTGGTGCTTCAATCCAGTGCATTACTATCACATTATACATCCCCTTATCTAATCCAATTGTTATGAATACTTCTTTGATTCATTTTTGCAGGATTTTTAAGCTTATTCTACATATTGGTTACCAATTTAAGTGTGTGGATCGTGTGCTGCCTGTTTTCAAATATGGCTCTTTCATTTTTCATCTTATGATATTTGGCAACAGGCAAATCACCTTGTATCTTACCTATATCAGGGACCTCTTTTATGTAGCTCATTCGGATCTTTTGTACCTCTTTTTGTACCTTATATATGTCAATTCTTCTTCCATATTTTCTAAACAAGCTTATAATTGTAATTTGGCTGGTTTCTCAGCTGTTTTTTCCCTACAATTTGTAATAACTTGGACACCAGCTGTTGGTTTTTTCACCAACTAAATTGTTTCTGCTTCATCCTTTCATGCTTTAACTTATTAATTGAGGTCTTTCAAAAACAAATGCAAATTCCTATCGTTGTTCAGTGCACAACTATTGGCATTTGTATATGCAATCTTGCGTCCTTCCCTATACTACATTTGTGTGGCATTAACTGTTATACTAGTACTCTTCTCAAGAAAATTTCCAGGGATGTTTTTTTACAAAAAACTTTACTTATGATCCTATACATTAATCAACTTCTAATTACTAACTTATATGACCGGTCGTGCGCAACAACTTTATCATGACTTGTACTTATTGGAATGTGCGGGGGATTAGGAGAGCCAATTTCTGGGACGAAATTGCTTTCCTAAGAAAACTTCATAAATTACAATTTCTATGCCTAACTGAAACAAAATCCGATATTCACCCTTCGGATGGTATTATTATCAAAATTGGCTTCCACCACTGTATTTCCTCTCCCTCCGTTGGTTCCAAGGGTGGTATGGCTCTTTTTGTTTACCAAACTGATTTTACAAGATCTTGCCAGCTCTTATTCCAAACTTCCAACATTATTATCATGAAAGCTAATCCTCCTTTCCATCCTTTTATATTAATATTCCTATATGCGCCTTCTCGTGAGGAAAATAAATCACTTTTTTGGAACTCACTCGAACAAACTATTGCATTATACCATTTACCTTTTCTGTTAATTGGTGATTTGAATGAAATTGATAGCATTGCCGATAAATTTGGGGGCTCACCACCACTTCCCATTAGATTTAATCGTCTCCGCAATTTTCAAAATAATCAAGGAACGATAAACACCCGGTTTTCAGGTTTTCCCTACACTTGGAGGAAAAGTTCGACTTCTTCGGATAATACTTTTGAACGTCTTGACCGAGTTCTGTTACACCAAGATTTAGCAACAATATTCCCGGACTTAGAAATACACCATCACCCATTCACTACCTCAGACCACTGTTTAATCTCTTTTAAACTTGACAAAAATAAAAAATACATTAAATACCCGTTTAGACTTGAGAATGCTTGGCTTGCAAAACCGAGCTATGAAAAATTAGTTAAAAAAGTCTGGCAGTATAAATTGTCGGGTTCCTTTATGTTCAAAATTTATATGAAAATGCAACTATTCAAAAAATATTCGAAAGTTTGGGCTAAAAGCTACATTAATAACAATTTTGAGCAGTTAAAAATTTCAGAACAACAACTATTCCGTCTTCAAAATCAACTATTACTAACACCTCATAATGCCAACCTTATTACTAAGCTTCAACAACATCTCAATAAATATAACGCTCTTATGGATTTCAATCACAAATATTGGCAACAGCGGGCTAAAGCAAACCACGTGTTGAATGTGGATAAAAATACAAAGTATTTCCAAACCATTTCAAAAATCCGCAGATTTAAACAAAATATTACTTCATTCCAGACCCACGACGGGCTCATGATCTCCGATCATGAATCAATCTCAGTAAATATTACCAGAGAACTTGCACAACGCTTTCAGAGTACGCCCTCAATAACGGTCCAAATGAATGATTTAGAAATTATCCCAACCCTAGTTACGCCAAAGGATAATATTGCACTTGCCAAACCACCTACAACTTCTGAAATTAAACTTATGGTTTTTGACCTTGCATTAAATAAAACACCGGGCCCTGATGGGTTCACCGCCGAATTTTTTCAACAATACTGGCCTTCAGTCAGAGATTCTCTGGTTCGTGCGGTTTCGGCATTCTTCCACTCTGGATCAATGCTAACTGCAGCGAATAAAACATTCATTACGCTAATCCCCAAATCTGATAGGCCTGTCTCAATTAACCACTTCAGACCTATTAGCCTTTGTAACACCATTTATAAAGTTATCACAAAAGTACTATCCAACAGAATACAACATCTTCTCCCATCTATAATACATCCCCTTCAAAGTGCCTTTGTTAAAGGACGACTCATCCAAGACAATATTTTGATTGCTCACGAAATATTCCATTCTTTTCATAAAAAGAAAAAGGGAAGCCTTGGTTGGATGGCCATTAAACTTGATCTCGAAAAAGCTTACGATAAAATTAGCTGGAAATTTATTGAGTTCATCCTAACTAAATTTGGTTTCCATTCCAAGTGGATCAAACTAGTTATGACATGTATCACGACTACGTCTTCCTCGGTTCTAATTAATAATGAACCCGGTACTCAATTCTCCCCTCGTTGTGGTATTCGTCAGGGCGATCCAATGTCCCCTTTCATTTTTGTACTTTGTATGGAGTACCTCTCAAGAACTCTTCAACATGAGTCGACTTCTACCCCTAATCATGTTGGAATTAATTTAACTAGAAACGGTACTATGTTGCCATTTTTGAGCTTCGCAGATGATACAATTATCTTTGCCAATGCTACCTCTCAAAATATGGAATTTATTAAGAATTTGCTGAATAAATTCACCGCCCTCTCCGGGTTAGCAATAAACTACCATAAAAGCTCCATTCAGACCTCTGCTAACGTTTCCCAACCTACTTCAAATGCTTTAGCTAGTATTATAAATATTCAGACTACAACGTCAATGGAAAAATACCTAGGTATCCCAATTTTGAAAGGTCGGGTTCAAAATAATATGTTCTCTGACTCTATCTCAAACTTAAAAATACAATTATCTAGATGGAAAGCGAACTCTATCTCTCAAGCTGGTAGGGTTGTCCTTATACAATTCTGCCTTGTAAGCAAAGTCAACTATCTTATGCAAAGCTTTATGTTACCTCAGGGTATTCTTAAGCAGATTGATAACGTCTGTAAATCCTTCTTTTGGAACAAATTTGTCCCAAATCATCATCCGCTTATAAGTTGGGAGCGTATTTGCTCTCCCAGAAGGGATGGGGGTCTTGGCCTTCGTTCGGCTGAAAGCATTAACATTGCTTTGCAGATGAAATTGCTTTGGAAAATATTGACACAACCTTCTAATGTTTGGGTACAAGTTATTACTGAAAAATATCTTCGTTCGGATTCAATCTTTAATTATCGAAAGAATAACTGCTCCTGGCAGTTTGGACGCCTCTTGAATAATAGAGATTCTTTTTCTAAAGGTCTCCGATGGCTCATTGGTAGTTCGATTAATTTTTGGAAGGACCCATGGATTCCAGACGTTGATTTACTTCCATTTTTAGATGGTGCTGATCCTAACCTACATGTCGCCAACTTCATTTTACCGAATAACTCCTGGGATCAGGTGCTCCTTCAACAGTTCTTGCCAATGCATATTGTACACATCGTAACTCAAATTCGTATTCCACTTACAAGCCAACCAGATCGCCTTATCTGGCTTCCTTCGCCGGATGGGGAATTCTCGGTGAAGTCCACTGTCTCAGTTATATCACATACACCAAATAATTCCACTGATGAATTTTCCTGGATTTGGAAAATTAAACTGCCACCAAAAATACATAATTTCCTCTGGAAGGCTTCTGCTGACTGCCTTTCTACTACGGATCGAATCAATAGGTATTATAACTCTGTTCCAAACCTTTGTTCCTTATGTGAACTACAAAATGAGAACCTTAATCATTTATTTTTTGAATGTCCTTTTACCAAAAAAATGATTACCAAACTGGGTCAACTTCTAAATCACCATTTCACCCTTACTACTATATATACATTTCAACAAAATATTCAGGAAACTCTTAAGCAAAAATATGATACGTACCTATGCTTCCTTTGGTGGTTTATCTGGACTCATAGGAATGCAAAAATTTTTGATATCTTTAGAATAAATCCTAATAAACTTCCGCCTGCATTGGCCTTTTCAGGTGTGCTTGAATGGGAAACAGTGTGCACCTCGACTCAAAAAGTACATAAAACAATTCCTAAAAGGAATAAACACTCTGCTTGGAAAAAACCACCTCCTAACTGGACCAAACTTAATTTTGATGCTTCTAAATACAATAATGGTATAACCCATGCTGGATTCATCTTAAGAAATCACTCTGGGTCGGTCGTGTCTTTTGGGCGCCAACAATTAACATCGATGCCTGTTGTACAGGCAGAGGCTTCCGCCTTACTTTATGCCTTAAGAAATATTGATTGTTCTAGTATTAATAATTTAATTATTGAAGGTGATAATTTAATTGTTATTAATTCTTTAAAACGCCAATGGAAAGTCCCTTGGGAATTATACTCAACTATAACTGATATCAGAAACATTATTAAGGTAATACCACATGTTTTATTTTTTCATTGTTTTAGGGAATCTAACGCTGCTGCTGATTTCCTTGCAAGAAGACCAGTTAATCTTCAACGTCTGTCTGCAGCCATCCATCTGCCTTCTCCGAATCTCACCACTTCTAATTTGTCTGTAATTCAGTCAAGGTGTTTGTTGAGTCAACAACCCTTGCTGCTTGATTTTTTAAAGATCATCCGTCGTGATGATTTAGGCTATCCTTGTAATAGATAGGTGGCCTAATTTTGACTTATTCGAGCTAGTAGCTCCTCAATCAAAAAAAAAAAAAAACTATAAAACATGATTCACCAATGAAGCTTTTCAGCTTAAAATAAATATCTTACTTTAAGACAATCCGGAGAAATGGGGTTTGGGTAATTGGAGGACCACAATGGAAAACTTTCACAGTGAAAAAATGTATTATTCACTGGAGAACAAATAGAAAAGGAAGAACAAGAATAAAAACAAGCACATGACTTATTGGCCACTAGGTTCCTCCACTTTTTTGGGCTTCCTCATTGTCCAAAATGCAGCATTGTACCAGTTCTGCATTTTCAGCCGTTGTTGTTGCAAAGTAGCTTTTGTTATTTTGGCAGCTCATCGTAAAGCTCAAAATTCAGAGAGATATAGAGAGTGATTGATAAGGAAATTACCTGCATCATGGACCGATTGTTTGTCGTGTATGTTGTCTTGATAGTCGTCTCCTTCTGATTGTGAGGAATAAATTTGTGTTAGACACGGACGCGTACTGGTGCAGGAAAAAACGAACTTCGAAAAATTACCTCAAGTTGGAATCCAATTTGAGAAGCAACCTTCTTGACATCTTCTAAGCTTAGCTCGATGGACATCTCCTACAGAAACCGATGTAAAACAAGGTTTAGTATTGAGGTAGCAGAATGTTGATTCAATATAAATACATTTCGTCTATTAAAATGAATACACAGAATTGGACTCGTACATCATCTTGGCAGTAGACATCTGCAAAGTGATATAGCAAGGGGCCAAGATTGATCCATACCTGTATCATACACAAACTCAATGGCTTACTTTGATGCAAAAACTAATTACAGATGATAAATAAACTATTCATTGATGAAACGTACTCCTCCATCCTTGAGGATGTTCCAAATGACTTCCATGTATTCAACAATATTATGTGCCGTATCAATGAAGAAACATGTTACCACAACATCCCAGGCTCCTGCACAAGAAGACAACAAGTAAACAGATTGGTCACCTAACCTGGTAAGTAAGCCGTGCATCATCTTGGAGAAACAATTAGTTTTCAACACTATGATCTTTGGATCAAACTTGATGTTCTGTTTGGATTCCATTTTAGAATGCATTATCTAGCTTTGTAATGTATTATAGTGTCTGACCAAGCAGAATATATGTATTATGATGCAGGCTAATGGATTAACAGGTGTAATTTAAATGCAACTACCAAAGGGGTGGACTTCTATGGGTCCATAATGGTGGCTCATTGAGTGAAAAGAAAGTTACTTGTAAACATGTTTAAATTTATCAAATGATCTTATCAAATACATTCTCAGCATGGCATCCAAACAAACACAATGTCGACTTTAGTCTTGGATTTATATATCTGATAACAATATCATTAGGTTCAACTCAATGGACATGAATTATACAGTATGACAAATGTAACCGATTCTTACAACATATGTAAAGCCATGCAAACAGACAAGAGGGCATTCAAAAGATAAGGAAGACATCAAACACCAATGGACATGATTTTTACAGTATGAAAAATGTAACCTAATCATACAAAAAATATAAAGCCATGCAAACAGACAAGAGGGCATTCAATGATAAGAAAAACATCAAACACTGTGATCCATCTCTTGTTTCAACTTTTAATCAGACTTTCTTCGTATATACACTGAATCACTGATCAAGAATGAGCAATCTTGAGTTATCTTTAAGCAAAGCCATTAGAAGGTTCAAATGAAAAATATTTAATTTCTCACCTTCTTGTTCTGGATCACTGTATACTTCCACAAAATCTCCACCACACATGGAAAAGCCTTCAGTAATTCCTGCACTGTTAGTACAAAGTCTGTGAATTACACATGGAATGCTAGCAAAAAATAGTCCAGGCAGAAAGGTTTTAAAGAAAAGCAAGGGCCCACCTAGCAGGTAGAATGTCGGGGATAGTCACAGCACGGAGCTGATCTCCATCTGTAAGCGAGTTACAATTGCTATGAATCCATGGATGTATAGTCCATTCACCAACAGACTGAGTACTGATGATGTAGATAGAATTCAGTCCATAATCCATCAATATTATAATCCAGAAAAAATTAAAATTAAATGTGAGTAGATATTAAAATTTGATGTTACTTACTAGTTGAGGATAAAACTAGAGCATATCATCATGTAATATGAAAACTCGTTCCCCTGGCAAGCAAAACCTGGTTCATTAAAAACATGAGTGTTAGGCATCTATATTACATTTAAATCCTTCACATTAGGATATGCTAAGTTACATCACAGACCGATACGAGAAATCTCCAAAGCCAGCCTTCCAAGCCCAGCACCAGGAACTAAACAACAAGGAGGACTGTCAAAGAGAGGGTGTAATAATGAATCAACACATTTCACATGAAACAAATGACAATAGAAAGAAAGCAGTAACAGAAGTTGAGTACACAGCATAATTACAATATTAACAAGTGAACTTTTGAAGTCTAAGACTAGCTGTACAATTGTTCATGAATGTCAACACTGCTTTCTTGTTGTTGCAGATGTTTTATATACAAATAAAGACACATGATAATAAAAAGGAAGCATTTAATTCTTAAATCATTTAGTGCTTCTTCTGTAACTTTATCTCCAACTAACTCTATAAACGCTCAGAACTAGCCTCAAAAATCATTTTTTCAGCTCAATACCTCTGCACAAGTGCCAGGCATATCAACAGCCTGGGAGCATTGTTGTGATGACACTAGACATACTAAACAATATATCACACTAAGAAAGTTGTACCTTTCTGCAGATCGCCAAGGGAATAATTTATCGAGCTCTTCAAGAATAGGTTTATAACATTGGTCACGTTCTGATTGTCCCTATGAAACAATTGTAGTTGGATAGTAACAGGTCAGACATCACAAGTGCAGAAACAATACATGAAGAAGAACCATAAAGACAGCACGGGAACTAGCATACCTCTGATCCCCAATCTCTAACAATGTTTCTTACGATACAACGTACCTAGAAAGATTTTTAAAAAGCGGTCAACATTAACAGAAGCAGCTTAAGCAACTAGCTGTTTTGAGATAGTGCATTCTAAGAGCAGAATGTTCTATAAGTTGCACAACAGTAGACATAGTAACTAACAACCATACTCAAGCTATGCAGTTTGTATAATATCCAACCATGCCGTTACATTGTACACTGGTAAGCAATTGACTGAGTATAACTACACCTTTAACAAGTAAAGCACGTAACACCAGAGTGTGACTTGCTCCTTGTTTTCTTTTTGCATCCATCATCTATTTAGATACTAAAGGTCATTTGTTTCAAGAAATGCAAGAACAATTTAACGAGTCTTTTTATTCTCATCTTTACTAGAACAAGTAATTGAGGCTGTTCATGTTTATTCATTTGCAATAGTCATTGTATCATTAGGATATAAGCCATATACAGCTATTGTTAAATGTATGTCTACAGACCATTAGTATGAGGATAATAAAGTTCCACAGTATCAAAAAAATTACAAGAATCAATGAAAGACACAAACAGAAAATCCACAAATAAAACTAAGTTAAAAAGAGCTCGTATTTGCATTTCCTCATAGATCAGTTCTTTTTTAAATTATAAAGACATTTTCATTGATGAATTCCTTAAAACTCCAGGCATTACTTCACCATGTACTCAACAAAATAATCTTTTTATATCGTTATAGAGGATAGGACATTACAAAAAAACGATTACCAAAACCATATAAAAACATGTACAATTATAAGATTCTGATGTGCAGCTTTAGAGAAATAACTTAGGAAGCAACAGGCTTAGGTATCAACACAGAAGCTGAGCAGACTCGACAACAAAAGTCATGTACCAGAAACTTAGAGCTATCATCCCTCTCAAGCCAAAGACACCAGCATGTGAATAAGTGCTACCTTAAACGCTAGAGTGACCTCAGATTCAAACCAAAAAGGCTCCAGATATCTGATGTCAAAAGTTACAAACCACGTGTTCTATTGCTCTCAGCTGTCACTGACTCATCGCTATACTATATTACTATGTATCCATAATTCTCATGAAAGATATGTTCTTATGTAAAAAAGAGTAGGTATATAAAGTCATACTTGTGCAAAAAAAGATCCTGGAACAGCCCTAAAACCCCCTAAAGCTAGTTGTTCACTTAATTCTTTACCTGAACAACTTAGATAAGTATGATCAGAATATCATCTAGTGTTCAGCACCAACCTAAGTTTCGATGCAGGTTGTAAAACAGAAGTGGTGCCTGACAGCAAGCAGGTAAGGTTCAGTTCTAAAGCAATGCGCATAATGCTTGTAAGTGTTTAGGCTTAAATGAATGGATGTCCTATGTATCAGGAGCAAAGAAAATAAGTGCACAAATATATAAACAGATCACCAATGGATGTCCTACGTATTTGATCCATGCCAGTCTTCAATTCATTGAGCTTATCATCACTAGATCTTGTAGCTTCCAAGTCTAACACATGATAAAACTTCACCAACCACCAGCAAAAACAAAAAAGAATTGAAATACCTTATCAACATCAACTAATGGAACCTTGAGTTGCATGGACGGGTCCAGCCAGTTGTGCGATGATGTGGTTGCCTGCCCATAAAGCTTGTATTATATAGCTTAAAGTGACTGTAGACTAGTACAGTTGAAGCATTTCTGTACTAAACTTTATGAGTAATGGCTTCATATGATCACAGCTAACATAGATACTTAGAAATTTAATATGAATTCTTCAAAAGAGGTGAGTAGGGTTATAGCATTACATGACAAAATGGACGTGGGAGAAACAGGCATTAACAACCCAAGACGATAAAACTTCTAGGACTCTCACTAGTAAAAAGAAAGAAAATATGATGAGCTCTACTTTCAAACATACTGGAAAGAATAAGCACCAGCATGCATCCTTTGCCTTCACCTCTGTACCTTCACTATCAGTCTAACACTAGGTAATATGACCTAGACTGATCAAATAGAATACACTACAAACCTGACATATACGATACTGTATATCTTTTGTGTATTATATGCAATATCGGAGGCACATCATGTATTAGTCGTATCCCAGGTTTGTTAAAGTAATGTGACCTTGTCAGTTTGTCCTATAGCCACAGGTCCACACCCATCTGATACCAGTGTTAACTCTCATGACGTATCATACAAAGTGCAGCAGCAACGTGAGTCTAATATCCTCATCAGCTTGATTTCCTAACCTACTTGTTGATACCAAGATGTACAAGTATACATATTGCTGTCTCATACCCAGTTCAAATATATATCTTTCTCATAATAGAATATAAACCCAATGTCACCAATGGTGACCCTAGGAATATACCTCACAGCCCCTTACCAAATTTGATTCCCTATCCTGTGGTCAACCACTCCTTTTTATTTCTCCTTTATTAAACTTGTTAAAGTGACACTGAGGCTTATCAAATATAACCAGAGTACTAAGAAATCCGCTGATCCTTAGTATACTAATTCCTAACAAATCAAACTTATGTTGCCACTTTCATTTGACATCCGTAAAATTAAGAAATTAATATTCCAAGTAAAACACTCTAAGAACTTACATTGCCCTTGGATGGTAAACCAGTATTCGGTTGCACCGGAAACTTAGTAGTGCCATCACTTTGAGCATGCTCATGCATGTCATGACCACATTTTGGGCTTCCCAGCTGCACCTGTTAGTCATATAACTTATGAATAGAAATTACTGTAAATATATACAATATCAAGAAAGCTTGTTTATAAGCATAGATCCTAATCCACAATATAGCTGGTATGTAAAGATGAACCCTTTGCAGCACTCAGCTTCATTCAGTGCTTCCTGCACCACTACTCACCTCATCATTAACGGATCTAGTATCTGCTGTAGCCATGGAATCAGAAGCTGAAATCCTTTCTGCATGGATGTCACATCTATCATGACTGTTTTCAGGTCTATTATCTTCACAGGGATCAATGTCCAGTGAAATATCAATAGGCGGCTCAAATGCCTGATAAGAATTTGTAAATGGAAGTCAGGATCACATTATGAGCTTTTATAGATACTGTAATCAGAGGTATGCTGATAAATATAGATTCAACTACATTATCAACCAAATAGGGGTATACATTTCAAAGAGCAAAGAAATACAACTTAGAAACTGAAGGTAGAAGCTTGCATCACCTGAAGCATGTTTAGGATAAAATAGGTGTTCACTGAGATACACCTGCAAATACAACATTGATCAAACATATCAACTGAATGCACTACTGCGCTGAACCGCAAACCATCAACTGTACGAAAGGAGATTGCATGTAGCTCTACAATGTAGATCCCAAAATAAATAAAGATGGCTCATCTGCATCAAGATATGGAGCAACACAATGAATACATATTCAACATATGAGCATCTGTCTGCAAAACTCATAGCACCAAGTCTATATAGCTGGCCAAAGAACAATAGTCATGTGCCTGAATCTTAGTCTCTTGAGTTGCAATAATGAAAAAATAAATATCGATAAGTGATGACAGAAAGATGGGCTGAACATATCAATTGCGCTTACATTTGGTATTATGAAGTCAGTAGTTCATTTCTGTTCTTTTCTTGCCTAACTTTCCATTCATATATTTATTAAGACAAAAAAAAACTATCACATCACAAGCAACAGCATGTTGCAAAGATCGCCCAAGATAGTTAGCATTATTGCTCACATACTCATACTTAATCCTTAGAGAAAGAATATAGTATCACCATGCATATGCACATAGCCGTAGATGAAAGAATTACTTTCCATTCAACTTTTCCTACGAAAGAAAATTGTGGTGAGGTACATACACACAATCCTACAGTATCTAGGGGAAAACCATGCTTTTGATTATAAATGCATACGCATGTAACTAGAAATCCTCCAAGAAGAAGGCTGTCACTGATTTTAGCATTTTACAGTTATAAAGGATCTACATCAATAAAAGGTCCAATATCCTTTTCATAATATAGGAGGTTTATGACTGAGTTTAAATTTTCTGCAGTTCATCAGCACCCCGAGAGCACAACACCGGACCAACAGATTGCTTGTGTGATACACATACAAGCACATCCATATACAATAACACCCCACCCACACACACACTCCCTCAACCTGATGAATGTAGTTTGAAACCATAATTTACACTTGTGTGAAAGCTGAAGCGCATATTGAATACAGCCAAGAAACTGTACCGTCTCAAATGGTGGTATTTCAGAGGCAAATGAGAGAGGAGGGTCTGCAAACAAATAAAAAAGTGTATCACAAGTATGCAAACACACAAAGATGATTAATGACAAGGGCCCTGCTTCACATTCTATTACTTCATACAAGATAAAGTACAGGGAAAAAATACAGCTCAAAGCTAATTCTAAGATTATAGGCACACAAAAAATGCAAAAAAAAAAAAGGAAGCAATTGCCTCATTCCACATGATAATGTAATATGTCGATCTATGCTAGAGAGTTTAGGTGATCTGAAAAGTCAACATTATATACATTTAGGTGGAATGAATGTTTTTGATTTTCATCACAATGGCCAATCTATTTTTGTACCATCCATATTTTTCTACATAAATAACCTTTCTCTTTGCAAATAAATAAGGATTTAAGAAATAACAATGAGATAATAATTGTAATTGAACTGACATGGATTCTCCATCTAATAGCATCAAATGGCATACATCTTATCTGAATACAACGCAATAACCAAAAAGAAAAGGACTACCTTATGAGCAGGTGGAAGACTTCTGAAAGATCTTTCATATCGCCTCACGTCTTCTTCTGCAGCATCTTGATAACTGTAAAGAGGTTTGAAGATAACCTTAAAGTTGATACAATAGCATGCACCAAGTGTGGTGAGGGGGTGGTTTAAAGTGAAGGAAAGAAAGATGAACCAGGATTAAAAAAACAGCATATATTGAATTACTAGTGTTCCAATTGTACTAATGACACATTGTAGAATGACAAGCATGATGAAGAAAAATCTCAGAAAGGCCATATCAATTGTCAACAATGTATGCAACATAAGTAAACAGGAGCAGATAAACATTAACATAAAGAACCAAAATTAGAACTTTGAAGTATTGAAGCATCTTTCAGTTCATGTCCATACAACACAAAATAAGCATATCTAATCCCTGAATCTCACAAATCGACAACATAAGTGGTCTGAGAAAGAGGAATACTTGAGATAGGCGCTGATGATTCGTCGAAGGGATTTGACTTCAAGAGCTTCTTCTTCGGCCTTTTTACGACGCTGTTGTTCGTCTTCCGCCGCGTTGATAGTGGCCATTCTCGTCAGCCGGAAATCGGAAAATCGAAGCCTTGAATCCGAAATACGCGCACGAGGAGAGATGGGAGAAGATGATGTTCTCCGATGAGGACGCCGGGAAAACTTGAGCGATGCCGGAGTTGTGAGAGATCGAAGGGACGGGGAAATTGAGACTCAGAGGGTGGAAGAAGAGATTAAGAGCGATGGATCGGATAAAGAAAGAGAATGAATTTCCGCCGGAGATAAAGGCCGACGAGAACTGACGAGAGACGTCGAGTTCCGCCGCCGCCGAGAAAGAGAGGGGGCGATAGTTGAAGTTGAAGTTGAAGGTAGTCAAGCAAGTGAACAAACAGCTTCCGACGGAAATAGATACAGTATTTCTTTATATTATCTAGTTTTATCTAGAGTATCTCCGAGTATCATCGTCATCACACAAAAACGGAAAACAAATAATAGTCGATAATTAAGAATGGCAAAATATATGGGTGGACCCTCGTACTTGTCACTTTTTTGCAAACGACCCCCCTTACTTTAAAATACTTTATTGAACTCTTTACTATTGTAGCCCTATTCTATTCAATACCTCTCATCCTCCGTGGCAAATCACATGAAGTTCACTCTCCATTTAGCGAGTTGGATGATAAAATTTTGGCGACATCATCTCCATTGTCGGAGGCCCCTTCTTCCCGTTGTCTTCGGCCTTCAACTCCGCCGGTCTCAACCCCTTCGCCCTCAAATCCCTCTCCAACTGTGGCGATGACGAGGCCGAGTTGTCGAATGTGGGAGCCGATATCAAGAAGATGCTCAAGGAGAAAGAAATCAAGGGCAAAAAAGGAGGAGGAGGCTTCATGAGCGCCATGGCGGAGGAGATCCAGGAGATCGAGACTCGATCGAAATTCGGCAAGGTGCTTGGGTGGGCGGTGGACATGAGAGGGAGGTGGAATGTAAGGTTTTATTTTTCTATTATCTAAAAAAATGAACTAAAATCCATGTCATATTGTAGTATTACACATGTGTAATTGCCTGTTTTCTCAAAAAAATAAGCAAACAAATTATTTGGCATTAATATATATGACCACATCAGCTTTACCCAAAATAAAATAAGTCCACGTCACGGCGAATGAATTTCACGTAATGGAACCCGAGTTCGAAAGTGTTTAATAGAATAGGGTTACGTTAGTACAAGTGTTCAATAGAATATTTCAAAGTAGGAGTGGCCGTTTGCAAAAAAGTGACAAGTACGGGGGGCCGTACATGTATTTTGCCTAATTAAGAAACGGATCGTCTATTCAACGCCCACCCTATTAAGAAGGTTTAGGGCTCACGCAATGCCCACTTATACCCCTGAAGCTTGATGGTGATTGGTCGTAGCGGCTTGCGGTCCACTGTCTATAACGGTTGACGGTCTATCTACCTTGTCCATTTCCCTTAACGGTTGAGCATTATTTTAACTTATCGTTTTTAATGTAATTTTTTTGTCCACCTAACGATATTTATTGTACTCTTTTTTACCCTCTTTAAATACCATGTTTGATTGTAAACAACCTCCAAACCATTTTTCTTCTCTTTTTCAAATATGAATCATCTTCACCATGGATCAAGAAGATTGGAATGAAAGCTTTAATGTAGGAGGTAACTCTTTTAAAATAGTACACGATGAGGTAAGTGTATTTTTTCCAAACTATTTCAATATTTTCGTTGTATTTTGGCATAGAAAGTCATATAAAACCTTTATTTTATTTTAGTTATTTTAGTGGACATTTGGATTTGTTTTAAAAGGAAAAGTAGAACTTTTATTAATACCACCATAAAGTGAACAAAATGAGATATAACAACTAAGATTTGAATTTGCTCGGAAAATTAGAGTTCAGTAAATGCATAGTTTCAAATGAGATATTAAGAATGTCCAAAAACCATATTGAAATGTAATAGTAAGAATAAATGGAAACATTTTCCTATAATCCATAGAAGAAGACCGAAAACAATACCTTAAAGACAGACGTATCAAGTGCCTTAACGGTAGGGCCAATGCCGCTAAGGCATTTGGTCCCTTTGCCTTAAAGGCATTTGCCCCTTCTGCCGTTAAGGCACTTTGTAACAATTAGTTGTTTTCAAAACTTATGTAATTTTCGACATTGTTTCAAGAAGAGAATGAGGTGTACACTGGACTTGACGACCTTCAGATAAATGATGCAAGTGCATACCAAAATATGTCTTCCACAACACCAACATTCGACTTCTAGTCTTATCCACAATCTACATCAGTTGTTGAATTTCCAAATGCATCGGTGATGTATGGATATCCAGATTTTATACCACTACAGGCAGGACAAGTACAATCAGCCTCAGTCATGTTAGGGTACCCGTATAATGCACCCCCATTTTCAACTGATCCTGTAGAATTTGCATCGAACATGTTTGGGTTTTCGCCTCAAGTATCCCCGCTGCCGACCCAATAAGAACACGCTACACCGACCATGTTCGGGTTTCCGCCTCTTAGCAATCATCTATAATTTTCAAATCAAATCGAGAAGGTTGAAGAGTTGTCGGCTGATTATTCAAAAAAATTATCTAACCAGGATGTCTTATATTACACAAACACTTAATTGACCTTATCAAAATAAAGAGGTTTTTGGGTAATGGGGCTGCGGTGGTGACAACAATGAGGGGGTTGGACGGCGCACGGAATGTTTGGGGGAAATGGACTTTTTTCCCAAAATACCCCCGTGTTGGTGACAAATCTACGACCTCTTTCCATCCTCCCTTCTTCTCACCGATTTTGAAATCCCGTCAGCTCCACCCCCATTCCTCACACCCCCATTCGCAAGCGGTCGCGATTTCTCCCAACCCCTCATCTCCGACTCAGTCCGATGGGCTGACCGGAGACAACTCCCATCCCGGCAGTCCTCACGACTCCCCTCCCCCCTAGTTTTTAGGGTTTGCGCCCCCGTCAATCAGACCTAGGGTTCCCTCCCCCTGTTCACCCGATATCCTGTCCGGTTTCTAGGATTTCCGTCGATTTCTAGGGTTCCATCCCTTGTTCCGTCGATTTTCTGGCTGAAGAGCTCCCGAGAGGATCTTGTCAACGCGAACCGGAGGCAACCCCGTGACTTATAGCTCGCCGGCTAAGCAGGTATAAAAAAGGGCTCACCTTCCTCATGTACGTTGCAAAGTGGATCTGCTGAATTCTCCACAAAATCCGTTATCCATGGTGACATGCCGCATTTAATAAGCTTTTTTGGTCCTGACAATTTCACATTGAATGCGTGGTGACAGACACGCATCTGGACGCATGTGTTTAAAGATCTTACATTTAAAATGACCTATTTGCATTAAATGATGTAGCCATGTGTAACATGTGTTTACTTGTCACCGGCTTCATGTGTTGTCACACTTTTATTCGTGTCTTGTGTGTAAGGTGGGCCATTATACGTTGTTGGGTCCACCCCCCTGCACTCCAACTGCACTAAAAAAACTACTCCTTCATGGTGACAGGTTCCAAACATGAAGATTCTCACCGTTTACTTCGGGGGTGAATGGGATTCTCAAGGACAATATGTTGGGACTGTATCCTCTAAGGCTGTGGTGCTTACGGATGATGTCACCGTACGATCATTGACCGCCACCATCACCAAGCGTTGCAACATTGATGCTGGGGAGAACGAGGTGCATCTGTGCCACTTAAACCCCTTCCAACCCATCAGCCGTCCATACAATGTGGAGAACGATGACGACTTGATGTCCTTCTTTGCTATTAATTCCTCTCCACAAGTCCAATGGAAAGCTCCCCTGTATGTGACCTTGACGTTGAAGAATACCGACACCCTGCTGATGTTGGAAAGCACCACAGTCCCAATGCAAAACTCCCCTGAGAGGGGGTCTCTTGCTGTCACCCCCGGCGATACCTTGCTCCACGCGAATGATCACAACCTCCTGATTTCCTCTGAGACGTTGCACGGTGCCATGGTCCCCTTACCTGGTCATGTAGAGCGAGCTTGCCGCAAGGGTCCGTGCAAAGGTGACAGGGCACATCCAGTGAAGGATGGTGCAAATGCAACTCGTGCAGGTGGGATGCCGTATGCAGCAATGGATGGTGACAACTTGGATCACAATATGGATGATCCAGTTGTTGATGACATGGTGCATCTAGGTCTGAATGAAGCTGTTGGCGGTGCCCGACTCTCTGGTCACTTCTTGAGAGTTGGCCAGCTCTATCCTTCAAAAGCCGCACTCCAAAAGGATGTGGAAGCCCTAGCGTTGGCTGGGAGGTTTGGATACAAAGTCAATAAATCAAAAAGCGCCTTGTATAGGGTGGTCTGCGTGGACAAACAGTGCTCATGGTTAATCTTAGCGGCCAAGGCAACCTGCAGTGATCACTTTGAGGTCAGGAAATACATTCACAAGCACACATGCTCCTTCGAGACACGGTTCAGACATCATCGCAGGCCCTCCTACAAAACTGTGGCTGCTTAGATAAAAGCAAGGTACATACGCCTAGTGTTGTCTTGTCACCGTACACTTTTAATATTCACTAATTAGTCACCGTCTGATGTTTTGATTGCATTCGCTGACCTGGATGTCTCCAACTATAGGTTTGAAGGGGTGAAAAATGGGCCAGACGTGTATCAAATCCGAAATGTTATGCAAAAGGAATACCTTCAAACCATAAGCTATTGGAAGGCCCGGGCGGCAAGGGAGACCGCGCTGAATATGATACGAGGTGACCCCGAGGAAAACTACGCAATGCTTGCCTCCTAATGCTACATGTTGGAGAGGGTTAATTTTGGCACTTACACCAAACTTGTGATAGATGCTCAAACAAATCGATTCAAGTATGTCTTTGTATCTTTTGGAGTCTCTATACGAGGCTTCCAGCACATGAGGAAGGTAAGCTGAACGCCAACCTAAACATGTCACCACGTATTTATCTCTCAGCCCATCTAACCCCGTCACCAACACATCTGTTGTGTCTTTTTGCTTGCCATCGCGCAGATAGTATCAGTTGACGGTACATTTTTGCATGGTCGGTATGGCGGGACCCTGATGACTGCTGTTGCATCAGATTCTAATCACCAAGTGTACCCCCTTGCATATGCTGTGGTCGATACTAAGAATGATAAGGCCTGGATTTGGTTCTTCCAACAACTTCTGCATGTCGTGCCATCGACCTCAAGTCTGGTTGTTATCTCTGATAGGCATAAGAGCATAAAGAAGGCGATTGCAACCGTCTACCCATCAGCTATACACGTGTGCTGTGCCAGACACCTGCAGGAGAATATCCGCACAAAGTTCCACGACAAGGGGCTGCTCCATCTTTTCACACAAGCAACTGAGTCTTATACCGTACACGAGTTTAACGTGCACTATAAGGATATTTGCACCATGAACGCGCGAATGGGAGAATGCTAGCATCAGACTTCAAAGTTTGGAGCAGGGCACACTGTCCAGGCGACAGATACAATATGATGACAACAAACAACTCTGAGTGTATGAATTCAGCTTTAAAGATTGCTAAATCTTACCAACTTTGCGCCCTGTTTGAGTTCATAAGAGAGATGGTGACAAGGTGGTTCGCTGAGCGCAGAGTCAAAGCTCTAGCCTATCAAGGCCAACCCAGCGAGACCATTGTGGGGATCTTGAAAGAATGGCTTACGTATTCCAAAAGGTATGTTGTCACCATTTCACCACATACTTACATTGTGCGCGAACTTGTCTTCATGTCACCGTTCTGTTTGCTTCCCCCCTCCCCTATACCATGTCCTGTCACCACATCTGATTTCAATGTATTTTTTGTCACCTCACACATACTGCGTGGCCCCCCTTGTCACTAGGTATGATGTGAAGTGCCTTAACGATGCACAATTTGAAGTTAGTGGTGGGCAGTTCTCTAGTATTATGGATCTACTTACGAAGACCTGCTCTTGTCGGGTGTTTGATTTGGATAAATTCCCTTGCGCACATGCTATCTCTGTCATAGAGTACATGGATTACAGGATGGGCGACTTCATAAGCGAGTTTTACTCAAGTGAAACCTGGCTAAAGGCATACGAGGAAACCATGTATCCGCTACCCCATAGGACCTGTTGGGAAATCCCGGCTGATGTTGCAATGATAACATGCCTTCCTCCGGATAATCGTAGGAAAAGTAGTCGGCCAAGGGTTAACAGGTTGCCATCTATGGGTGAGTTCGGCAGGGCTGTTAGGAGGAACCCAAATCCATCAACGTACAGATGTGGCATTTGTGGAAGTCCTGGTCACAACCGGAAGAGGTGCCCCCGGAACATGGCGCTGGCGACCACTCCAGCAACCATGGGGTAGCTTATCGTGTCCCTGTCATCAGAGATTACAAGCCGTTGGAGTGTTATTGGGTTATGACGGCTTGTCTCCACTGATGATATGTTTTTGCGTATGCAGCATATAATATGTAAATGCCTCGTTATATTGAGACATTTAATCTTGTCATCACACTTGGCAAGCTTTTTTGGGTGTATTCTTTTGGGACATTGAACCATGTCATCACAATTTACCTTATCTTCTATTTATTGTCTTTTTCTTCTCAGTTTATTGTCACCATTTGTCCAAACAGGCATGTACTTGTTGCAATCCCATTTCTATACAAAAAGGCTGCACAGCCGACTTTGACAACCGTGCAGCCAGGCACGTTGGTCTCCATCAACCATAAATAGCCCCTTGGTGACCGGTCCATAAATAGGGGTTATTATGTGTCTTTGACTTGCATTGGAAAGCTGTATCCCTCCATAAATAGATGTTGTCTCCAGTTTTGACTAAACTAAAATAATCTCCTATAAATCAGGCTCATTCCTCATCCAAGCCCCCCACACATTTTTGAAACACCAAATAAACGCTCCATCCCCACCTCTTTCACAATGTCAATGCGACACTCAACCAGGGGGAGAGTGTACGTGTATGGAAGGGACAATACCATCGCCGTTCGCATTGTTAATCAGGTGATATATGCTCCTACCATCCTTATGCCCGCTTGTCACCATCTGTCTCTCTTGTCACCATCTGTTTCTTTTGTCACCTTTGCATCTCACCTCTTTTTGCATGCTTGTCACCTTTGCATCTCACCTTTGCATCCATCCCTTTTGTCACATTGTCATCTCACATGTTCTTGCATACTTGTCACCATCCATCTCTTTTCTCACATTTTCGCCTCACTCTTTTTGCCTACTTGTCACCAACCGTCGTTCTGCAGGATGGCCGTGTGACACTAATGACAAATGTAAAGGGGAGTACACAGGTCAAAAAAAAATTTGATGGGTACTGCCTACGCCACAACATACCACCAGGTTGGGTCGACTTCTACATGGATGATGAGCAAGTCCACACCACGGACGACCTCACAGTGCAATCGGTATAAGTTATTATCCCTGTCATCACTCACTGCGGTGCATGTCCCCACGCTGACTCACCCATATCTCCTTATGTTTGCAGCTCGGTCTAATTCAAGGGAGCGAGTTTCGAGCCATAGAACACCCCCCGGCTACTTCCGTGGACGATGGAGGAATGCTAACTAATCTAGGTCGCAATTATTTGTGTACAAATCTTGTTGTTTACAAGCTTGTTGTCCCTGTCATCGCTCATTATTAATGCTGTCATCACTCCATAATTGATGTATAAACCCCATTGAATTTGCCGCGTGTCCTTCATTTATATGTTAAGTTTGTGAGATGGTCTCCATTGTTTTAGCAATTTTTCTCATACAACCAAAGTAACCTGGAACGCATGTGCATCCAATCATGAGGCAAACCCCCCCCCCCCCAAGGCCCCAACCATGCCCTAGTGGGGGAATTCGTATCCTGTTCCATGTTGTCACCATCCAGGCAGTCCCCCCCTAAATTGAAAACAACACTTGTCACCAAATGACAAAAACAACACTTGTCACCAAAGATTCAGTATCCTGTTACATATTGTCACCGTCCACGCAATCCCCCCCCCCCTCCGAATTGAAAACAACACTTGTCACCAAAATGCCAAGACACGTCACCCTGTGACATGACATGACATATATCTAGATTTGGTACGGATGGGTCAAAAAAAGCTACGATGACCGTCAGTGTCACCGGGTGACAAGACCTGTCATACCCCTAGTCTTGGGAATAGCTATCCTACCTAAGTAGATACTAAATCCTTTTTGCCATCATTAATGCGTTGACCTCCCCCATAATAGTAGTATAAATGGGCTCCTAATTGCAAAAGGTGTCATCACTTTCCTCCCAGAACGCTTGTCACCACCTGTTGCCGCAATGTGTAATGAACAACTTAGCCGGCCTGTAGCTAGTGGTCAAAGAAGGGTGTATGGGAGGTTACCTACCTGGGAGGTTACCGTCCGCTGCAGGGTGAGATACCACACTTTCAAACACCCCGTATTTCATCCCCTCTTCTTATGTATATATACCTGTCACCAGTTCCGTGTAAATGTAGGATTACTTGGATTTCAAGGTTTAGCTCACTCCAGAAACAAGACTCTGCCAGCTGCAGGATGTATACTGCCAAGACAACGGCATTAACCCTAAGCATTTGAAAATGTTCTTCAACGGTCAATTGATTCGGGATCCAAACCGAACTCTAACCTGCCGAGAGGTATACATGAACTCGTCATCACCTGCGAGCCCTAGCTTGTCAAATCTGTCCAAATTTTGTGCTAAACAGTCCCCCTCTTGTTGTCGTGCAGATTGGTCTATCCAATAACTGCGAGATCCTTGCTCTGGTCCGGCCACCAAGAGGAGCCCCCGGGTATCGAACATGGGTTCGTCGAACGGTCCAGGATTACAGAAGGCTCGGGGAAGAACAACGAGCAGCTGGTGTCCCCCGTCCAGAGGGTGCTCCACCAACGCCACCAATAACCCCGCCAGGGTCTCCCCCATGATATGTCGCTTAAAGCTCAGCTTATGTTTGTTTGTTGTTGTTGAACTTCTCATCCAATTGTTATTGTTGTTGAATTGGTCATCTATTTCGTACCGTATTTTAATATCTACCCAAGACTGTCCTATGTTGTTGTGTTGTCATGTTTTATATTATCATCTGTTTTGAAAGAGTTTCCCAAAACACGGCCCGGAATGGCGCGAAAATGGGCTTGTCACCACGCCATACACACAGGGGGCGGTGCATGCTTTTATATTTCGCCCATGCCTTGCCATGTCACCACCTCATACACAAATGAGACAATGCAAGGTATGTTGACATACGTTGTCAACGCGCCATACACACAGGATACAATGCAAAGGGTGCATACCTTGCCTGGTCACCGCGCCATACACGCAGGGGCGGTGCATGCTTTTATATTTCGCCCATGCCTTGCCATGTCACCACGTCATACACGCAGGAGACAATGCAAAGTATGTTGACATACGTTGTCACCGCGCCATACCCACATGATACAAGGCAAATTACCACGTCATACACGCAAGGGGCGGTGCATGCTTTTTATATTTCGCCCAACCCTCACTACTAGAAAACACGCTTAATTTCGACGCTTTTTTTAGCATGTCTCCACGCTTATAAGCGTCAAGTTTTTCAATCTCGACGCTTATGAAAAGCGTCAAAATTTTCAGCGTCGCAAAATCTCGACACTTTTTTGTGTCGAGAAAAACGACATTATACTCCGTCGATAATTACGCCAACACTAAAAAGCGTCGAGATTTTCATGTGGTGCCAAGATAAGAGTCTAATTCTTCACACTTAAAAGCGTCGATTTTTTGACAAAATATGACATTTTTTAGCGTCGGGAATTGTGGTGATAGTAAAAAGCGTCGAGATATACAACAAATCTCGACGTTTTCAGCTGTCGAGGATTCTGGCAACAGAGAAAAGCGTTGAGTTTTGCTTATATGGTAAGGCCTCCATATCTAAGACATGAACCCTTTTATGATACAAAAAAGCGTCGAGTTTTGCGTGAATATAGACATATAAAAGCGTCGAGAAATTTGTCGACATTAAAAACCGTCGAGATTTCAATCATCAAAAATAAAAAAAAAATAGATTCGTATAAATGAGGTGCTTCTATAGTCTAAAATAGATTTGTATAAATGAGAAAGCTTTTTTTATGGTTATAAATTGAATTGTTGATTTCATTATCAACAATAAGTCAATAACAGAAGCATCATAAATTGAAACTATTACATAGCAATTATCTACTATTGCAAAATAAGACATTGAAAATCTCTCCGGAGATATTTCAGTGAGTGTATACCACTTTGTGGATACTATCCTCGTTATGCAAGGCTGATAAGGCTTCTCTCCCTCGTTCGATGTCTGGCTCTCCGAAGTGCATTCACCGGGGATCTGATTTATCCCACCTCCAGGATCTGTAAGATTAGAAATCCGAAACAAGATGTTAAATATATTAGAAAACACTAAATAAATGAAATTATCTCAGAACAGGAATTGCTCATTTTGAATGTCAGAACTCACAGCTCCATTGAGTTGCTCCATTAAGCATTGATAGCCTAAAATAAGAGAATGAAAACTAGTCAAATTATGCAAGACATTACCTAACAAAGGTCCTGCAAATTCTATGTATCTCAAGACATGATTAAAACACCAACAAGAGTTACTATTAAAATACGGAACTAATGTTTCCAGCAATCAATTCAATCAATACACAATACCAAACTTTAGCATTAAGCAAATGATCCACCTATTATTGCTCTGTATCTAACAAGTTAGTGCAAAAATTATATCCATCATTGCAGGTAGTCATTTTCAGCAGCTTGCGTTACAAGAATGCCTAAAGCATGCATTAAAAGGTCAGCATGAGAATACAGACAGGAGTTCTACTTACAGAAACAATGGCAAGTTGCTGAGCACTAAAGTTTGCTGTTTGCAACCTGTATAAACATAACAAAAAGTGAAATAATATTAAAGCACAGCAAACAAGACAACAAGTTTTCATGTAAAGAAACATCAAGTTTATAAAGTTAAAACACCAGGCTGGAGAATAGCTCTGACCCATATATATGGAGGTATGATGTTTCTGTTAATAACTCCTCATAAATCTGCATGCATATATCACTACTGCATTGGTAAACCTGACATGGCACAACAACAAAAAAGGAAAAGCATATCAATTCGACAACAGGCTAAGGATTTGATAATAACAAAAGCATATTTGTTCATTATCAGGCACAGTATTTAATAATAAAGGCATATTTATCCACTACCAGCCATAGGATTTAACAAATCAGATACCCAAATGTTACAAGCATAGTAAATCTTAATGGCAGATACAAGAGGAAGAATGAAACATCCAACAGGTGCAGGTGCTAAGCGTTAAGCAAGGCTGGTGCAAAACTCAAATGTTTTAGCAATAAGCATAGTTTAGGACCTTCATTACTGATAAGAAACTGCTCAGAGGAAAAAGGTAAAGCTTAATTCATTGATTGAGTATTGGACATCAGGTTGACATACATATGCTCATCATCAGTATTAAATGAAACAGAACTTTCCAGTCCTAGGAGGGCCAAATAAAAGAATGCCTTTCCAGGGTGACAGTAGACTAGTGAAGTACCTAACAGCCAGAACATTCATTGTGTCAGAATATGGATGATGGATGTTCTGTTTAATCGCCACATGTAAAACTACAGCCTTCAATTAAAATACTATATGAACTATTAGGAAAATTAGTCTCGGGAACCCTTCTGGTGTGACATACAAATCATTCAGTTATTTATGTTTGCCAGAGAAGCTCAGATTCGTACTCTGTTATTTATAAATCCTACAAGGTTGTTCAATGACAAATAATGTTCATCAACTGGACCAATTAGTATTCAACTGTTATATACAAGAGCTGAACATACCACTTACTCCAAGGAGAGCATCATAACTTACTTTGGATATTTTATTGGCATCACCACAGCTTCTTTAAGCAGCCGCTTGGCATTCTCAAGACCCTTTATTGTTTCCCATTTCTGCATCTTCGAAAGGAGGAAGCAACGGCTTCTGGCTCGCAAGATAACAACACACGTGAGTAAATCTAGAAGGTAAAAGGTTCTATTTATGTGAGCTGCTAAATCAACTGCAATATGCCAAAGTGTGATAGATAGCATACACAATTTAAAAGGTCAAAGGGAACTCATATCCATTACATTTAATGCATCGATAATGCTAGTAAAAAACCTATTAGCGGTTCTACACAACAGGTGCCTCCAACATAGGTCTTCCAACAGAATCTAGCATATAAAGGATTACAGGCTAATTGAATTATTGTCTATGAGCAAGAAAAGGAGAATATCGATTCTCATAAAACCATAGTTTGGAAAGTTAAGTTTGTTTTATCAAAGCCCGCTGATGCTAATTATGGCTCCAATGACATTACCTCACAGAGGCGCCAAAAAAACTAGTACTTCACAAAGATTCAACAAAGCAATATAGTAAAGGAAACAAGAGATTATACATCTTTTTAGCAGCTTGGGCGCCATTAGCATGAACTCCTGTAAAAAGTAGATAAAAAATAGAAGAAATCAAGAACTTGCAAAAGAGCAAACAAATAAAACAGAAGAGCATTACCTGTTTCTGAAACTGATCATATATAACCAATTCAGGTTTCCTAGGCACATTGCTATTAGTCCCATAAGCGTCCGGAAATGCATTGTTGCCTGCACAACACATCAGAAAACAAGGAGTGATTCAAACAAATAACAGAAACAACAAAGAGCTACACTATTAATTTAGTCCATAACACTGTTACAGCTTACAAGCAGATATCATGTCATAAGCAGAACTAGATCTCTGAACGCACCTAAAAATTCAGTACTATTTGACTCCCGAATTACTCCTAATCACCTGAACACGGCGCTTGATAACCTCACAGAAACATTTGCAAAGACCTAATATAACCCTATCTCCGAGCAAGGATGAACAATCATAAAAAATTTCAAGGCTAAATCGGTTTAATTGGACGAGGAAGTTGTCGAATGGGAATTCTCGATGCAAAGCAGAATAGAAGAGGACGCACCTAAGTCCATGGCATTGAGAGCCTTGGGACGATCGAGAGTGATGACGGCCAGGCCGTTCGGGTGCACCTTCGCCTTGACAGATGTTCGGCGGCGGAGGACATGGCGGCGAAGGAGGGACGACGATGAGGGAGGAAAGGTTCGTAGTGGTTGGTGGTGGAAGTGAAGACGAGAGAGGAAGAAGATCGATTGAGACATCGACAAGGATGAATAAGATCGTTGAATACGCCCTAATAAGAGACCAGAACGAGAGATCTTGAACCAAAATCGCATTGTTTGGAGAACTTAATCATACTATTGAAATGATAATGAAATCTAACAACTCAATCGCCCTATTCATGAGTCGATTTCGAAAGCAACCCAACAGAAACTCAATTTCGAAAAAAAAACTCATCAGGAACTCACATCTGGATGCAATGTCTTGCTTGAAGAAAGGAAACTCGATTGAATTCGGTAGACAACAGTAGAGGGACAATTAGAAATCAAAAGTGAGAGTAACAAGGATGGACCATGGCGGATTTCTCGGATCTCACTGGTAGCGACGAGAAAAGGGATGTACGTAGAAGAGAGTTAGGGTTACAGGGAGTTGAATGAACAAAGCGGGCCTTTTTCTCTTCTAAGAGAGATGCAGAGTTTTTTTTAATAATATGTTATTATCTTTTTACAAACTTCGACGCCTTCAAGCGCCATAACAAGAGTTTTTAATCTTTGACATAAGGAAGCGTCGGTGATTGCTTCCGTGTCTGAAAACCTTAGCGACGCTTTGACGAAGCGTCGATCCAAAAGCGTCAAAATTCGTCCACTATTCTAGTAGTGCCTTATTTTTTGCAATGTATATTGTCACATGATATTGTTTTGGATGATATTGTTTTTGCGCTTTTCAAAAAAGGTACATTGTCACCCCGCCAGCTCTTGTGGAAATCACTTTTTGTTTTGAAGAGTGGTGCTCTATTGTTTTTCCAATGTTTGCGGGATGGTGCAGTGTCGCCACACCAGGGCCTGTTTGTGATGGTATTGGTTTTGCGGATTTATCGTCCAACAATTTAACCTGTGTGCATGCAATGCCTCAGCCATTCGCAACCCCCATGTGGTGTCATACAAATACATACCCATTGCGTGCAAATTTGTCTTGTAGTCATTAGGGTGCATCGTAGTCACCGCTTTAAACCATGTCACCATTAGTTCTACAACTACAGCTAACATAAAACCCAGTGTATCTTGTCACCCCCCCCATACAAATTCCCACCCAAAACCTTCACAACCAAAGGTCTTCACAAAACAGAACTTAACCCATCACCACCAAAAGCTCCAAAAGCACAACACAAAAACATCACAAACCCCCCCCCCCCAGCTTTAACCCCTGTCATCATTCCAACACCCAGGTTTTGTTGAAGAACTCGATCGCCATCTTCTCCCTGTAAGCTTGCATGTTGGACTCGTCCAGCTTAAACTCACCACCAAACACCAGCCATTCGATGTACTTGAGCGTGTACACCCCACAATTGCCACTGCATAGAAAATGCACTGTCGTAAGAAAGGGGAATGCACCTATATATATTGTGAACCTGACATTGTCACCAGTACTTATAACAGACTTACCCTTCTGTGTCTTGCGGGACATCAGGGACTCTGTGCCACTTGAAAGGGGTCTTCACATCATCCACCCAACGAGCCATCCTGTCGCAGCAATCGATCCATTATGGGAGCATGGTACAAAGCGGATCCAGAATGGCTTGCATCTCTGAGCTTATGAACAAGTTTTTGCAGCAATCGTAGACATTGACTTGCTTCTCGCGCAAATCAATTTCCATTGCAAACCAGTGCACCTCTGGGATTAGGAAGGCTCCATACATCTTCTCCACCCCAAATAGTTGTTTCCCAAAGTTCCCTGGATACAGCCCATCTTGATATTTTATCCAACTCTCATCAAAGTAAAATGGCCCCTCCTTGAACTGCTTCAGGTATGAGTTGTTGAACCTTGATATAAACAAACAATCCATCACAGCAATGTCCTTGAAGCGATCCCCATCAAAAAATATGGCCTTCCTCATGTGGAACAAAGCCTCATCAACATGCTGCACCCAACAAACAACTGTCACCGTTCCTGGTTTTCCTCATGTCAACATCCATGCATGTAATACCAAAAAAAGTGTATAGGGTACAAAACCATTATGAGTCTATTTAGTGTGTCAGATTCTCATCACATTTATACATACAGAAACACCAAGTAGAAGGGGGCCTTACTCCAACATCCAGCCAACATTTCCTTGTCACCAACAGCCTGAAAAACTTCTTATCCATCCTGACCTCCGTGCCAGGGATAAAATCATTGTTGTTCCTACAAACCAACAGGTTGGTCAGTGCTCCACATTTGACACCACATACCATGTGCATGTATAAAAAAGGGTCTGCTTATAATAATAGTCATACCTGTCATCATTATACCAGTTGTAGAACGCCTGTCTCTCTCTGTCACTATAGAAGCAGCTCTTGGGCCTCCTTGGCATCTTCTTCTTCTTCTTCTTCTTCTTCTTCTTCTTCTTCTTCTTCTTCTTCTTCTTCTTCTTCTTCTTCTTCTTCTTCTTCTTCTTCTTCTTCTTCTTCTTTGGCACAGTGAATGGAGATGTTATAAGATCACTGGGCTTGGTGCTCCTTTTTGACCTCCTTAGACAAACGGCCCCCTCTTGGTTTAACTGTACATCTGCTTGTTCAGAACATTCCTCTTCGTTCTCAGACTCAGAAGGTGATGCTTCACCAGGCTCCTCATCCCTGTCACCCCCCTCATTGCAAGGGCCAGGCTGTCCACCAACCACGCCTGTGGGGTGAGTTACCTTGTCATCAGCCAGATCTGCAGCAGATAGGAGCTTGTCCTCCATGAAATCTGTGCTTGGTTGCTCTACAGACACCTTGACTGGAGAGTGAACCTCACCACCTTGGGGCTTGACACCATCTTGGGACTTGTCACCATCCATGACCTGGTCATGTACTTGGGACTTGTCATCTTGTGGTCTGTCATCGGCTGAGTCACACTGGCTGGGGGGCACTTGTTCAGCATCCATCCCCGTGTCACCTCCAAACAAGTGAGAGTGTTCTTCCCCATGTGAGCAATCATCCTTCAACTCCCCCAATATATCCTTCACGTCCTCATTAGCCACCTTTTGGTGCTCCCTTATCCTTTGTGAATCAGTGAGGTCTTCGCATCCAATCTTGAAATGGGCCTTTATATCCTCAACATTCATGTCTCTTTCAGTCTGCCTCTCACTCATCCTAGCAACTTGCATAGACATGTCATTCACCCTCCATTGCAAGGACTTCATGGCTAGACCCATTATCCTCACCTCATCCATCAATACCCTTGCCCACTGTGGCATCTCAATCTCATTACCCATCCCCCTTGCAGTAGCAGCCTTGTCCCTATCACTCTTCTTTTTTTTCTTGTACCTTGTCACCACTACTCTCCCTGCACATAGAACTGTCAGCCTTCTTGTCACCGCCGTCCTTCTCATCACACTTCTCTACAACCCCCCCTGTCCCCGTCACCCTTCTCTCCCCTCTTTGGTTTCCCATGAACAGGCTTGTCACCCTTTTTGTCCTCCACCTTCTCTTCCTTGCCCTTTCCACCAATGGTCTTTTTCTTCTTCTCGGGCTTCACCGGCTTGCCCTTCACCTCTTCCACAGCTTTTTCCTTAGCCTCACCCTTCACATCAACATTTACACTGTCCTTGACCTTGTACTGCACTTTCATAGACTTGTCACCGTCTACACTCTCCTCTCCATAGCCCTTGTCACCAACTGTACTGTCCTCAATCCTGTCCTCCACCTTCTCGATCTTGTCACCATCATCTGTGCTGTCCACAGCCTTGTCACCACCCATGATCACATCACCATCTACATCCTCAACCTTCTCATGACTGTCACCAACTACATCCACCTTCTCCCCCTCCTCTTGTGCATCCTTCTCCCCCCTGACATCACTCTTTGTCACCACCATTGGGCTCTCATGACTCTCACCTTGTACATCCAGCTTGTCACCGTCTCCTTCCGCATGCTTCTCACCATCACTCCCTGACACAACCTCTTCCACCTTGGTTACCTTCACCACCTTCCTCGCAGCCTTGGCCTGTTTCCTGCCAGCCTTGACCTTCTCACCCTCAACCTTCACATCCATCCTCCCCACCCCTGGCTTTGCAAAGAATCTCACACTTTTGGCTAGTTCAGCAAGGCTAACAAAGTCATCGTCATCATCGTTCATAAACACAGGCGGGTCTTCTCTTTTCCTGGGCACCTCTTTCTCTTTGCCCTTTGGTTTCTTAAATATCATATTTGAACTGGCCGACTCAGCAGTCCTCCCCCTCTTTTGAGGCACTTGTACACCAACCTCCTCCACACCCTTCCTCTTCTGTTGAGATGACCTTGCCAGTTCACTGAGCCTGGCTGTGTGCACAGCAAACCTCATCCTGTATCTCATGGCTTTGACTCCAGACCTGTCATCACGCTCCTTGTTGTTCAAAGCAAACTCTCAAGCCGATGGGTGCACTTGCACCTAGGGCACCATCCACCTCATGAAACTATCAATCCTATGGTCAGCCTTCTCCTCCTTCCAACTAAAATCGCCAAACCCAATGCCATCATATCTCATGACATGGACCTGAAACAACACAAACATAATATTCTAATCACAACACATCAATTTAACATTGTCACCATCTTTGCTTGGTCATGAGTGAACACACCTGTTTGGGTTTTGAGATTTGTTCCATCACCTTCACAAACTCCAGCTTCTTATCGAAGGACTTGGAATACCATGCAGGGCCGTATGGCTCATATACCTCAAAATCAACATTGCTGAACTCCGCCAGGTGGGGGAATGTCTCCAGGATCCAAATCTGGTGACACACACAATACATTCACTCACTGCGCTGTCACCACTACTACATTTAGCACAAAAACATGGAACTTTGTGAGAGATTACTATACCTGAAAGGCCAACGGGTATCCATGTAGGTTAAACTTTGGTCTGTTAGTATTACTGCATACAGACACCTTCTTCAGGCTCTCAACTGTAGCATTGAACACCAACCTACCCCATGGATATTTTTGAAACAGCTCCATGTCACCAGCTAGAGCAACAAACTCCGGGCTCAGGGACTCACTCCTGCCAGACAACAACACCCCCTCTAAAACCAACAAATGGGCCAACATGTACCTCCTCTCCACATCTTTTTCTTTGCGAAATATCTCCTTCAACTCAGTCAGTGTACAGCTGTTCACTCCTAAAACATCCTCCATTTCAGTCTCTGGTATCTCAAACCCAGGCTCATCACATTATTCACAACATCTCAGTCCTATGATGGCCGCAAACTCCATCAGAGTAAACTTGACCAGCTCACCACCCACATTAAACCACAACTCTTTCACCTTTTTTGTCTTCACCTCATGCATCAGCAATGTGTGGACCAGTGCACCATGTATTTGCATGCCATTTGCAACCTGGAATATGGGTCCAAAACAACCTTTGCACAACTTGTCCCATTCCTTAGCAGATACAGTTGATTTGATAATCTCGAATATACCCATCTTGTCTGAGTATACATTGTATCTCCCCTTGAATCTCTTACCCTCTGGGAAATGCCCTACACCAACAAACACACATTGTCACCATCTTTATACATGGAACGCTGTCACCATCCAGTTCATACAAATCAATCAACGTTTAACGCTTACCTGCAGACTGAAACTAGATGTTTCAAGGGACACCAGCTCATTTTGCGCGTCAGTCTCCATTGTACACCCCCCTGTCACCATCAAAACACCTACTGTCAATTTAACATTATCCATGCTTGTCACCATTTCCCAGCCGCATCCTATTACCCCACCACCTTCTCCCCCCACCCCCACCACTACGCTGGAAAACCGCCCTACACATGTTGTCGCCATTAAACAATTATATCTACTTTACTACTTTTACCCTTTCCGCCCCAACCCGCCATTTGTCACCATCCCGACCAATTCAACCCGGGACAAAGTGCTTCAACTACTAAGACCACCTTCAACCGGCCACCATTCTGCTAAAACCGGCGAGCCCTACAACCCAACACGCTTGAACAAACCCGTCTACACCCCCAACGAGCCCTACCCACACTCCATGGCCTTGAACAAACCTGTCTACACCCCCAACGAGCCCTACCCACACTCCACAGCCATGACGCATGTGAGCCCCCCCCTCTACAATGGAGTCCACCCCCCGATACCGCTGGCAAACAGTAAACCCTAACCACGCTGGAACCTTACAAACGCCATAAACCAAACTCACCTTTGTCCTGTCCGTCTGTTGGAGGTCCTCGACACCGTAAAAGGGCACAGACGCACCAATCAGTCCGACGCCGGCAGGGGAACCGCTCGGAAAACCGTCTCCAATGGCGGTTTCGTTGCTGGGTTTCGGTAACGGAAAGAGGAACGGGAGAGAGATTTTGGAGAGAGAAATGGGGAGAGAGAACTGGTGAGGGAATTGTGACAGCGGGACGCATGGGGGGTAGTGAAGCAACTGATTTGATTGGGGTGGGTTACAAATTTCAAAATTAGTCCATTTGCTATATTAATGCAATTTAGAGCTTATTCATTGCATAATGTCACCATTCCAGCCCCCTCCACCCAATTCTCTCCAAAATAAATTCAGTTTAAAATAAAAAATTATCATGTTTTTATATTTTTTAAACTACTACATGTTATTAACTAGTTATTAAATTACATATATCTTACTTTAAATATGTTTAGTATTTTGAAAGCTAGGTATATGTATATCTTAGTTTAAATATATTAAGTACTTTGAAACTTACGCTATCTACTTTATTATTAAAATATATAATTTTACTTTGAAAGTTAGATGTATTGTACTATTAAAAGTTAGGTAGGTCAAGCAATTGACAGTTTTTTCGACAAAAAAAAAGCAATTGAAAGATTTTGATGTATATACACGTATTATTTTCGTTTGTAAAACACACTCAAGCACACACTTCTCGAGCTGTCAAAACCTGACCTGACACAAAAAATCAACCCAAACAGGCCAAAATATTTTGGGTTGAAACCCGACCCGAATAGTAGCGAGCAAAGAAAAAAACCGAACCCGATCAACCCGAACCCGATTGGGTTGAAACTCGAGACCGACCTGACCGACCCGATATATTATATATATGTAGAATAAATATATTATAGTGTAAGTATTATAATATATTTTATCATAAAACCTATTATAAATAAAATATTATTATAAACATCTATTAAAAATAATATTTCATTATTAAGTATTATTATTTAATCAGAATATTATTTTAATAATCATTAAAAATTCAAATTCTAGACCTGTTAGGTTGACCCGAACCCGCACAATAACCTGTCAAGACCCGACCCAGCTTGACATGTAACCCGATTGACCTGAACCCGCACTCAACACGAACCCGAAAAGACCGAACCCGAATCCACCCGACCCGACCTGTTTGACATCTCTACACACTTCCAATAAATCCCCTCAAAAACACATTTTCGAAACCTTCCTTCTCTTGAGCATAAATTCCGGTAATAATTCTTCATCCGGATTGCCACAAAATTATCACCAAAATTTCCTATCCAATTACCCTCAACAGAACATGCAACCAAACTACCCAGAAAATAACCCATATAATGTCCAACAAATGTGGTATCCAATCATCCTTTACAAGTTATTTCGCCCCATTTCCAACAAAGTTACCCCCTCTACAAAATTGGCAAATGAATTCTCAATTCCTACAACAACCCTCAACTCAATCTCAAAATATCTCATATTTGCAAGGTTTTGAAACCTTTGGCGAATCTCAACCAACACCAAATTCATTAGATTCAAATGATGAGCCTCCGTTCAGCACTCAACTAGAAATTCTCCATGGGTGTGGACTATCAATTGGAGGTCATAGATCTCATGTTAGTCGTAATTCTGATGGTGGTCCTGCACCCCGTGTTAAAGACAATGTCTCTACCATTAAGGGATTACTATGGACGGAGAAAGATGAATTGGTCCTAGTAAGTGCTTGGTTTAATACAAGCAAAGACCCAATCAAAAATACACAACAAACATGTCAAGCGTTTTGGGAGCACATTAGAGACTACTACAACAATGAGAAAGAAACACATGAGTTGTGAACCTTGATGTCGTGTAAGTCTAAATGGAATAGACTTTCATAACGATGTGATAAATTTGAAAGTGCATTTATAGAAGGGAATAAGTTGAGAAAAAGTAGTTAGCCGGATGATGATTTTAAGCAGTACACTTATTAACTTTTTTATACTACAACTAATAGTCATTTCACTGAAGTAGAGAGTTGGGCTGTTTTGAGTAAGGAGGAAAGATGGAAGGCTTTGCACACTCAACAAAGCTCCGACACTGAAAGCTCAAAGAGATCAAGGGCTGAATCAAATGAAGGTGATGCATCTAGTCTTGATATGCCAATAAGTAGGTATGATGAAGTTCCAATTGAGCGCCCAATCGACATTAAAGTTTCTAAGAAAGCAAGAGCAAAAGGAGCATCCTTGTCATTCCAATTTTCTTTGGATTTTGATTTGTCACGACATATGATGGAAGATTTGAAGAAGGTTGTCCAAGAGTTGGAAAATGTGAAGAGATCTGAGGTGGAAATTGATGTCGTGCTTTTTAGTTGATTTTCATAGTTTGTTTTCTAGTTCGTCTTGCATATTTTCCTTTGTGTTTGTGTGTTTTGCACAAGATTTCAACTCTCTTTCGAGGGTTGGAGTCGTTTGTGTGTTGTTTCGTGTTGTGTAGGTATTTGGAGCCTTTAGGAGAAGTTTTTTTTGCATTTTCGAAGCATTCTAGGGAGCTTTAGTTTTCAAGGGTCAAGTCGTCAAAGAGCCAAGAGCCAAAGTTGCAGCAAATGGGAGCCTCATAGAAGTACAAGGAATTCAAGGAAATCAAGAAGCAAAGAGGAAGAAACGCCCAGCAAAAGTCCAATCAATTGGAGCAAGAATAGCACAATACAAGAAAAATCTCGTATCCTGCAGAGGGTCGGCGCCGACCTCCCTAAGGTCGGCCGCGACCTTCACCGATACCGGCCCGAGAAATCCGTGCTGCGCAAGAAAGCCCTTTTTGCTGGAGTTTCGAAACCCGAAAAAGGTGGGCGGCTGTTGCAGAGTTGTGGCAGGGGAGGAAGGTTCCTTTCTTGACTTTTGTGGGCTGCTACAAAAGACCCATTTTGTCTCTCTTTCTACTTAGCTTTTCTTCTTGGAAAAGGCTCAAGGGTTCTAGGAGGGAAAGAGGGAGAGTGTGCTGAGAAGAAGAAGAAGGTGGTTGTGAGGAAGAAGAAGAAGGTGTGTGTGAGAGAGAAGTTTCTTGTAAGGGAAAGTGGAGGGAAAGAAAGCTTGTTCTAGTTGTTAGTTTAGGAAGACGAAGAAGACAATGGTGAATGGAGGAACTTTGTGGGTTTGCTAAAGTTTGTAAGTTTGGATCTTGGAATTAATTGAAGTTGTTTGCTCTAGATGATGTCTTCCTCTTCTCTTTCGTTGTTTGTGTGTGATGATGTGTGAGTAGTTAGCTTGCTAGGTGTGGGGTGAAACCCACCATGAAAGTGCATTTGAGACCTTGATGTCTAGATCCATGCTTGATTGGTAATCTCTGTCCATAAATCCCTCTTGCATGCTTAAAACCCTTGACGAAAGTTGGGGTATGTTCTTGTTTACAAACTAATTGAAAGATTATCTTGTAAATTCGGACTATCCGGGTTGTTGACTCGGCTAATGTCGTCGTGCCAAAATCAAAGATAAATAACCCAAACTACAAACTAAGTATAGCAAGTAAGTAAGGGGTCGAACCCAAGAGAACTAAAGGCTTCTGGTATTAATAAATCTATCAACTAAAGATAATGGGGGGTTTAAGAGGGAAATCTATACTAAACTAATCTAAGAAACAAAGAACAAACCAATAAACAAACATACAAATATGGGAAACAAGTGATAAGGAGACAAGTTCATTCAAAAGATCCACTCATGATATAATCCCTCGATCATAGATTTATCCATTGATTTCATTTATACCTATGGTTAATTCCTATCCTGATCATTAACAATCGCAAATCCACGGTCCAAGAAATTCTATAGCCCTAGGCAAGGACGCTTAACCTAGAATTAGCATAGAGAATAAGGATATGCAGGATATAATATCAAACAATCAAGCTACGAGTCAATTGCAAGATAAAACAATCAATTCTCTTATTAATCCTAGTTGCATAGACAACAGGTCTAGGTTAAGTTGTTTTCACAGATTAGTTTTGTCCACAGTCCAAACCTAATCAAACAGTAGAAAGCTAATCAATTCAATAGGGTCGCGAATCCTAGAGAAACAATCAACAATCATAAGATGAAACACAAGAGAATTAATATCAACCAAAGGATAGAAATCAATTACCAAAACCTCACGAGTTCATACATCAGAGCTTCTCCCTTGAACAAACCCAAGGAGACTAGCTCTCCATAACTAAACTAAAAGATAAAAATTGAATTATGAGAAAGAAGATACTAAAAACCTAAGGCAGGCCCCTCCTTATATAGCCCAAGGAACAAGCTCTACGAGATAGATAAGGAAAGAGGCAAAAGATAGAAAAGGAAACAAGATAGAAAGATTTCGGCCCGCTTCGGATCCGGCATCGCCGCGGTCGCGTCGCCATCACCGCGCCCGCGCTTCCACGACAGAGAAGAACAAGTCGGTCTCGGCAGCCGCCGCGGTCGCGCTTCTCCCTCCGCGGTCGCGGAATCTCGACAGAACCTTTGGTGTCACTTCGGAGGCTGTTTTGACCATCTTCCACTTGGAATATGACTTCGGTGTAAAACGATGAACTGAAGCCCTTGAAGTTAGCTTTCCAATGGCACCGGAATCATCTCAACACGACCTCTGTAGCTCCAGATATGGCCTTCGCAAGAAAGTGGTGTCGCGCAGACAGCTCAAAACGCCTTAAAACTCTTGATTCTTGCATACTTGTGTCTTCGGCCTAGATATTACAGTTATGCACAAACTCTAACCTAAACACACTCAATAAATCCCTAAAATAGAAGAGTTAACCTATACAAAATAGCCCGAATCAGTTGTAATGAAAGTTAAAACCCTTAGAAAACAAGTTGGATTGCATGTTAACTCCTTCATGAAAATCGAGGTCTTGGATGTGTTCTTTTGTGACGAAAGTCACCCATGAGATTATGAGTTGAGTCGGTCTTCTATCATTGCTTGAATGCATGCTCGTGGTGTGGTGAATCCCTACCCCTAGTTGTTTTCCCCTGTTTTTCCGAAACAAATCTTCGTGCCCAGAAAAGGTCGGCCGCGACCAGTTGCAGGTCGGCTGCGACCCCCTCTGTTAGTGTTTTCCGTGTGTTGGGAAGTTCTGTCTAGGGTCGGCCATGACCCCCCTAGGGTCAGCTGCGACCTCTTCCCGAGACGTGTCTTTTGTGTTTATTTGCTCGTTTTGCTTTGCTTTGTTTTGTTTTGTTTTCGTAGTTTGATTGCTAGACTATAGATCTACTAACTCCCGTGGACGATCCTGACTTCGCAATACTCAGTGGGGTCTTGACAAATTTATTTGTTCAAGGTTAAACCCTCCCCAACAGAAATCAAGATGATGAGTTTATACAATAATTATCAATGTTACAAATCTCCACTCCCGAACAAGAAAAGATGATGCTCAAATTGGCAACCTACTTGTTTGAATAATTATGCTCATGGAGAGCACTCTTGTAGTCCTTATTTGCATGTTCAATTATCATGTTTTAGGCTTTGTGTTTTACACTGCAACTTTTTTACTTTGTGTTTAAGTTAGTATGTTCATCATTGAATGTGATTTGATTAGTTTTTGTACTTTGTGTTAAATTTAGTATGTTCATCATTTAATGTAATCTGATAACATTGGATTTAAAATTTATTCAGTGGTAGTGTATGCGTGTCATGTGATATCTGAAAAGAAAATTTTAATTCTCTTTCTAAGACAAACTAATTAATTTACCAATTTCATACCAACAAGGTGGAGAAGATAAGTTTAAATTCTGATAACATTGGATTCGAAATTTATCTTGTGGTAGGGTACATGTGGTATCTGAAAAACAAAATGTAATCCCTTCTTGTGACAAACTAGTTAATTTACCAATTTCTTATATTGTGGTGGAGAATATAAGTTTCAATTCTAATAACATTTGATTCAAAATTTATCTAGCGGTACGGTACGGATGGCATATGATATCTGACTAATATTGAACTGTGTATTTTGATTCCTTACCGTTCAATTAGTTATATTTATGTACGTTGATTATCTACCGTTCAATGAATTGAATTACCTAGTTTGAATTATGTATTTTTATTCTCTACCGTACAATTAGCTATATTTATGTACATTGAACTTTCTAGTTTGAGTTCATACTAACATTGAACTGTGTACTTTGATTCCCTACCGTTCAATTGTCCAAGAGTCGGCGTACATTTTATATATACTAGTGAATGACGCGTGCTGCGCACGCGGAAAAGACAAACTCTCGTGTTTGAACTTTTCTTAGACGAAAGATACAAATAAATAGAGTATAGGATATAAAGATGGCCTTTAGAAGAGTAAATTAGGTCTTTCTCTCTAAGATGAGACTCGGTTATCAATTCCAATCATCAAGTTGTCGTCAAAATTTTAGAGGAATTATCCAACTTGTGTAATTTCTTCGTAGACGAAAGGTGGTGTTGTTATTTTGTAATAATATCTATTAGTTTAAGCGGCTTGATTATTTGAAGACAATACCTCTCAACTAAAACAATTTGTGATGGTCATAAGATAAATGAATATATATATATATATATTTATATATAAGTTTTTTTCTATCATGTGCTCATCTCTATCTGACTATCTACCTCTTGTAATTTTGTTTTTCATAGAATTCGATAGTAGACATTGAGAAGTTTTTTCTTTTCCTTTTTGTTTTAAAGAAAACGGTCCATTTCGATTATCATTTCACTCTTTCAATAACTAATGCTAAAATATTTTCTAAACTTGTCAGAAATCATACCCATAAGATCTAGAAACAAAATTGTAACTCAATATAAAATAATAAACCAAAAATAGAAACAACCCATTAAGAGGTGTGCCATCCACGTCAACAAGCTTCCCCGTGTTCCTAAAACCTGCGTATTACATTGACCTTAATACTCTAACCTTCGAGGCCCAACTACATGTTGCTCCATCTTAGGACATCTCAATTTGCTACATACAATGCAAGCTAACCACGGCTTATAAAGGGAAGACGCCCTTTATTAGGACACTGTCATTCCCTCTATCATAAAAAAGAAGTACATAAATTACTTATTTACTTTGAAATCCCACTTCCCATTAGCTAGCCAAGCATAAATTGTTTTTTTTTTAGAGGATTTTAACTCTTGACAGCCTCGATCTAGGTCCGAACACCAGCCATCCTGGGGTGAATTTCCCAACTCTATCGAGTGAAGAAGCCAGTAGTCTCAGTGCTCCGTTTTTGGAAGGTGAAGTTTGGGAGGCAATTCGTATGATGGGGTCGTATAAGGCGCCTGGCCCGGACGGCTTCCCCGCCATCTTGTATCAACAAAACTGGGCCGTCGTGGTCCTCATGTTACGTTTATTGTCCTTTGGCTTGTCAATGATGGCATTCTCCCTACATGTCTGGCTGATGCTCTTGTGTTTTGATCCCTAAAACGACACAGCCCTGCACTGCAGCCCAGTTTCGACCTATCTCTCTACTCAATGTTCTGTTCAAGATTGCAACTACGATGATTGTGAATAGACTGAAGCCCTCGCTCCCTTTGCTTGTCTCTCCGGTTCATGCTAGTTTTATTCCAGGCAGGCAGATCATCGACAATGTGGTTATAGTCCAAGAAGTCTTGCACTCGATGGCCTCTCCTATTTCAAATACCCGGATAATGATTTTGAAAATAGATCTCGCCAAGGCCTATGACAGAGTCAAGTGGGGTTTCCTCCGTGCTATTCTGAAAGCAGCCCGATTTCCTGCTCATTTGATCGATGTTATTATGACATGCCAATCTGAAGAGCGTATGGAGATTCTTTGGAACGGGTCAAAAGGGCGCTCGTTCAAGCCCACAAGAGGGGTCCGTCAAGGCGATCCCTTGTCGCCATACCTTTTTCGTGCTCTTCATGGAATACTTATCTCATAATATTATTGATTCGGTTTCGGAAGGTAAATGGAAGCCGATCTGGGAAGGTGGCGTTTGTCTTGCGCACCTCTTTTTTGCGGATGACCTTGTGCTCTTCGCGGAGGCATCTCCAGGCCAGGCTCGTGTTATTAAGGACTACCTTGATAGATTCTGCTCGTTCTCGAGGGATGGTTGTCCGAGATGCAATCAGCCTGAGACAATTTTATACATGCTTCGGGATCGCAGTGTTATCCAACAGGTTTAACGTGCTCTTGCAAGTAATACGTTTCAGCCAAATTTCTTAAACTGAGACTAATCTCCGATCTTGGCTCTTTTGTTACATTAAGCAAAAGGACGAGTGGAGTACAGTGTTTGGTAATATGCTTTGGCAGGCCTGGAAAGTTCATAACAGGATTGTTTTTGAAGGGCAAGATGATCACCTTCGCCTTTCACACGTTGTTTCCGTCTCTGAGGCCTATCGTGCTATTATGATGAAGCTTAAGTCGGCTCTTCCACAGCTTGTTGGCAACGCAGGCCCCGTCTTAAGTCTTCACATCTGGAAACCTCCTCCTTCGGGCTGGTGTATGTTGAATGTTGATGGAGCATCGCGTGGTAATCCTGGAGCTGCAGGTGGTGGCGACATTCTTCGCGACGATCAAGGTCAGTTCGTATTGGTCTTCTCTTTCACTTGTGGGGAGTGCGATGTGCTACGTGCTGAATTGCTCGCTATCCATCATGGCCTGTCCTTCCTTGCTGCGCATTCCACATCCCCTGTTGTCCTGTGCACTAATTCTCTCCTGGCTTGCAACCTCCTAACGGCGACAGCCACTATGCCCCATCGAGACTTCTATCTTATCAAGCACTGCCGCGTGATGATGGCTAGCCATCCAAGACCTCTCAAGTTATCCCATGTTCGCCGCCAAGCCAATAAAACAGCCGATGGACTGGCCAATTTAGCTCTAGATCAAAATTCTGCTTTTACTTTGCTATTCCTAATTCCTAATTCCATTTTGCACCTCTTTAATGAGGATCTTGTAGCCCTTGTTAGGCAAGACTAATTCTTTGAATTTAATTCATCGCAGGGGCTAGCCCCGTTTTCTAATTAAAAAAAGCAAACATCTTAATTAGAATATTATGTCAACAAAAATAGAATATTAAAGATATATCTGACGATACCCGATTTCATAATTTCATTGAATTTGGGAAATCAAAAGAACAAAACCGAAAATCGCACGAGAAGTCCGGCCCCAAATGTCCGACCGCCTCTTCCTCACACCATCTACTTCCTATATATAGGCCTCCCAACCAAGGTTTACCGCCAAGTGTGTCTTTTAATGACACGTGTACGTCATGCAATGCGGTCTGAAGGCTAGTAGTTTAAGTGATGGCTATGTCGGTTGCGAGCTAATTTGAGACTCATCAATATCCAAACTTAGAATATATATACTATTCTTGAAATCCTATATCAAATAATCATGTAAATTATATAAATGTTTATTTTAATAAAGTCCGCACAAGATGTGGGTAACTATGCTAATCTTCTTACTTAATTTTATAAGACAGGTAATCATGGACGTTGTTTTCAACCACACAGCTGAGGGGAATGAAAAGGGATAGATCATAGAGGTGTTGGTATCTCATAAATAAAATGAGTTTTAGCCTCATGTTCACATTTTTAATTCCAAATCCAAATATTTAAAAATGTTTTTCTTAATTTCAAATACAAAAAGTGCATTTACCAAATACATACAATATAAACTATAAGCTCTGAACTTGATCGAAAAAAAAAATTGTAAGCTCTGAATACAAAAGCAACCACACAGGTCTTAGAGCATCTCCAATGGGGGACTCTCCTAGAGTCCCTCATCTTAAAACAACCCAAAAAAAATGGAAATGAAAATAAAACCCCCAAAAGGGTGAGGGATGGGAGAGCCCTTGAGACCCCCTAGAGAGCCTTGCTCAAGTGGACACATGACAGTCTGTCATTGGTTATTGGTTATATTAATTTCATTCTTGTGTTTCCTAAACTATAAATTAGTTTTCGGTATTAATTAAATTGTTTTTTTCAATTTTTATTTTTTTAAAATACTTAAAATAAAATTACCTATCTATAGACACCCATTTTACATGTGTAAGTGAAAATTATAAATTATTTAATTTGTACTTGTATAATTAAGATTTAGTACAAACATAGAACTATCGTGTGTAATTGTACGCTTAAGCATGGTGTGCACTTGAACAATACATTTCTATTTCCTATTCTAGTTATTAATTATGTTTTATTAAAAAAATTAATCATAAAAATTAATTATATATTATATTAGTATTATTTACAATATAATAATTATTATAATATTATTTGGAAGTATAAAATTAATATACGTTAAATACTAAATGTAAAAAAAAATATATATGAGAGACCCAAATGGATCTCTACTAATGGAGAGAGTAGAGACCCATTGAGTCTCTACTACTCCCTCCGTCCCATAATGTTTGTCCACTTTCCTAATCCGTCGTCCCAAAATGTTTGTCCACTTTCCTTATATATCAATAACTTTCTTCCAATCTTACCCCTATCCATTCTCTAAATTTACACTCATTATCCAACTTCTCCACATACTTTATCTCTTTTCAACTTTTTCCCCCTACAAACTTACAAAAATACCCCTATACAATCATATCTTCTACCCACTTTTTCATTTCCCAACACCACTTTATACCTTGCATTAAAAACCGCAAAAAGCGTCCTTTTAGACGAACATTATGGGACGGAGGGAGTATAAAACAACTAAAAAAATATTATTATTTTATTTGTGAGAGACCCATTTGGGTCTCTCCCACTGGAGATGCTCTAATATCCAAGATGCTATGTAGTTAACCCATACTAAAATAGTACAGTAGTTGGAACACTTTTCCACAAATCAATTAGATAGTCATACAGGACAGCATTAAGTCAATCAGTGAACAACTTTTGAAATGGGAGACTGCAACCTTATTTTTCAGCAATTGGATCTCCTGGAAGAGAAAGTAACAATTGTAGTATTATCTCCGTTTTATTTTATCTTATTCTTCACCATATATTTGGGACGACGACGATTATTTGTACCGTAATGATCGCGGTGTGTTTGGTTGGATCGATTCGTATTGATGTGGTCCATTAGAGCCACGTTACACGCGCTATATATCAATTAGTATTATTTCCTGTTTTATTTTATCTTTTCTATGTAGTTATAGATGTTATAAAATATACATTAGAATTTATTTCCTCATTAATACTTGTTATTTGACATTTTTTTATTTTTTCCTGATATTGTTCCTATTAATTAATTAAAATAAATACACAAATATTAGTGTTATTTAAATTTTTTTATTGCTTTCCTACTATTATTACCACTAATTAAAAATAAATTCACAAATAGAAGGCTGAGAACATTAAGAAAATTAAGCACATTTACGTGAAATAATAATAGTTTATAGCTAATGCATCTTCTTAATCGATAAATTTATCAATTTATCAATTTACAATAGCAAGATCAATCCACGACTTGTTCGGTGAAAGATGAGAATCATCCATTACCTATAAAATATAAATATAACAATCATTTCAACCAAGTATAATGTGACAAAAATTTATCCAAGCAAGATACTATGTAATGAACAATGAGCCTGGAGAATGGAGATCGATCTCCAGTTGTGCCTCTCTAGCTCTGGCTCTGCCCTCGCCGTCCGAACAAAACTGGACCAATCAATGCAATATTGCTTGCGCAAAATTGTTTTTATTTGCCTTGCAAAGCCAATACAAATTATACAAGCTTCATAAGATAAGAAAAATTGATAATACAACATGATATCTAGGTTTGATTGAAGGTGTCAAAAGTTCTTTAATATCCTCTCACTTGAGACTCCAACCTCAACCATTAGTCTAGTGACTTCCTGCATTCAACCATAACATATCATGTGAGCACTCAAAGCCAACTTAGCCAGGTATAGAGGAAGCAGTACATGACTCTGAAGAAGATAACATTGAAAACCAGCCTAAACTTCTAAAGGAGGACATTATAATAGACCCTATTAATCTTAAATCAAGCCATGGATGTAAGAACATACCTCAAGTCATTTGTTTCTTACCACATAATACAACACCAGTATGCTTGGGGGAGTATGATACCTTTTTATGGAATGCATCCTATGAAAGCAAAAGAAACAGAATTTGGCACCTTAGGGCACAACTTTATCAACCAAATGTAATCTTTACAGCATGCAAGACGAGTTCAATATTTACCTGCACAAATCTCGTTTCACCAGTCCATTCCTCATCTGGGTGTGATACTACAGGAACGATTTTAATACCCGAAGATTCCCAATGTTTGACCCTATCCTGTTATCAAAATCAAGGCAGAATATATGAAGTCAGCACTCAGTTGAGGGTCAATTGCTCTCTAAATTTTACCTTTTTATGAATTTGTTGTGTTCTACTTTTATTTAATCGACAGCACCCCTACAAAAATAGACAATAAATCATGCATCCCAAAGGCAAGTTGGGAGAAGTGGCGACCACAAAAAAGAAACTTAAGAAAACATGGCAAGAAAAGGTGAACAATTAAGATTCAAACTTGGTTGTTCTTTACCACAAGACTTGATTGGAATTATAGGGAACCATATCTTAATTCCAAATCGCTCACCTCTGCCTACATGAGAATGAGATCACAAATGATGTAAAGATGAAAATCAGATGCAACAGCCTCCTATGTCAAAAGGTACTGAATTTAAACTCTCATGGTATAGTACCTCTATAATTGGTGTGAAGTGTTCGCCTGTATATGTAAGAATATAGAAATTAAACAACAACAAGAAACAAAGTGAATGGAGACCCTACAAAAGCACTATTGGAATTGCCCTCGGGAAAGGGTTTATTTGTTCAACACCATTGATCTATGCATAATTCATGAGGTAGAAAACACTCTTGATTATTTTCAAAAACAAATACCTCAAGGTGAACTGATTCTCCAAGACAGAACAGGCAGAACCCAACTGCAGAGCAAACATAAAGGCAACAATGACATCAAACAAAACATCAATTTCAAACGGGAAAAAAAGCAAGTAAAGTGATACCTGGCTGTGTATGCCGCAAATAACAAAAGAAAGAACATTGCAAAAAAAAAACCAGCAGCAGTAGGTATTTATAGACAAGTATACCGACCTCCAATACAAATGAAGCAGGCACCTTACGCATATACAAAGATCGACAACATGAATCATACACGTACACATGTGAGTAAGACGAAAAAAGCTAAGCATTATCTAATTTCATTCCTCAACAAAAGCGACAAATTTCAAATCCCAAAGATTGAAAGAGGCGGCAGATATATATATTGATACAAACGAGACAGTCGAACAAAGGAAGAAGATTCAAAGTAAAAAGAGTCAAAGAAATCGGCTGAAATCCCATAAGAAGACAAAGAAAAAAACATGACTACCTAGTGCAAAATGCAAATGAAGATCTGGTGGATAAGCCAAATAAAAAAAGTTGCGGGGCTGTTGAAGGAAAAAAACAATTAACCCTAGAAGACATCATCAAATGAGATAATGTACAATAAAACATTATTTTTACCTTAATTATACTGTGATTGTTTTACCAATAAAATTAGTAGATATTAAATACTGAAGGAAAATGGCTTACTGTTCATCGTTCTTGCTGTGAATGTACGTCATATTCAACCACTTCTCCAGAACCCTAACCGAGCTCATGAATTGAAACCTAAAATCATATATACCCACCAAACAAGCAGTAGTCATGACTACCAAATTCGAGCCTGAATTTCTACAATTGATTTCAGATTGATCGACATACCTTTTCGGGGACGCCCTAGGACTAATTAATTTGAGGTTGATCGACGTAAGAATAAGGCAGTAAGGAGGCGGACAAGGATGTGACTGATGGTTGGCCGAAGACGAGAAATTAGGGTTTGAAAGAGAAAGCAGAGAAGGCCTTCATCTCCACCACCATCAATTTCCGAGCTCGATTTGGTTGAATGGAGCGATTCTCCTGATAAATCCACACATCCTTGCCGGGATTTACAGGATCTTTCTCCAGATATGGCGAACATCAGTAGCAGTGGCTACAACAATGGCAACGTTATGAGCAGTATCAAACTCAACGCCTCTATGAACTCCAATTCCAGGTCGTCTATCTCTTCGTCTTCTTCCTACAAATCCAAATCGTCCACGGCGCCGTCTTCTGTTCACAATGTGCGACGGAGCAGCTCCAGAACCCTCGGCAGCGTCGCCGTCGCTAAGGCTGATGCTGCCGGAGGGAACGCCTTCACTGCGCACGACAACTCCTTCGGTGGCCCAACGCTACTCAAAGATCTTCGAGAGCTTCCGCTCCGGCAAGGCTTGCTCCATCCCGATGCTCGATCTCCCTCCCTCCAGCGCAGCCTCTGAGATCTTGGGAGGCTTTAATTTGCCGGACTTTGCTCTGTCGACGACCTGATCAGGAGATCGGACGGGACGAGAAGAGAAGTGGGTTTGAAAGAGAAATTAGGGTTTGGCGGAAAACCCATTGTCGAGAAATTGAAGTAAAGGAAAGAAGATCTGGGGGAATATAGAAGTTCAATAATAGCGGCTGACCAAGAACAAAATGCGGCTGAGAGGCATAGACGTGAGCAAACGTCAGCAAATACGCAGGATTACAAGTAAACTTAATTATTTATACTAATTATTTTATGACTGCTTTATCAACTTAATACAGGTTACCATACTAAAAATAAGGCTTACTGTTCATATGCGGACCTAGCCTTTTAGTATAGTATAGATGTATGCATCAATTCCGTTCAATAAGGAAATACCGTGTTTTAAAATTTCCGTTCAATAAGGAAATACCGTGTTTTAAAATTTTGACAAGTTATTTCTCTAGGATAAACGCCATCACATGTTCACCCAAAATTGGTTTCGTAAAATAGTATGTATACGATTTAGTAATTTCTATATTTCGTATTACTTTTTATTTAAAGACAACACTTGGTATTATTTCAAGTCATTTTTCCATAATTATTTGTCAATTTGATAGAAGACATTCTAATACGTTTCATGTATGTGAGAAATTAAACCTTTTATATCCCAAAAGTGAAGCTACTCGACTTGACCCTAAATCATAAGACAGATTCACATATCTGCTTCAATTGACCAGTAAAAATCCTTTCCTGTAAATACTATTTAAAAGAAATAAATGGAAGCTTATACAATACAGCTAAAGAAAAAAGCTGTGTTGTGAAAAAATAGCTATGAAAAAATATCTGAATGTTACAATTTCCATTCACAATCACAGCACAACAACAAACAAAAGCTGCGTTGTGAAGTAACTAACAATAAGATTGAGTAGACAACAAAAGGGGCAAATCCCCATATTTCTAATACAGTGAACCCTCGTCGGGGACACAAAGGATATTTACACCTCTTATTCCTATGCCGAATGAATCTTTTTCCATGGACAAAAAAAATGTGAACTCAAAATTCCTACGGATATGGAAAAACTGTGTCATGAAGAGAATAGAGCTTCAAGATAATCATCTATGTAGGCTAAGCACGGCCAATGATCCGTTCTAATTCGAACTAATGTGGACACATCAGAAACTTCCAACTGAAAAAGAAGATGATACCTTGGTGGTAAAAATACCAGTACATGGAAATGACCCATATTTGTCTTGATGATATTACCTGGACTGTCTTCATCTACATCTTCATTGAAATACGTCAAATAGAGCGGCCTTTGACTTTCATCATAATCTGCCAAGAACTCCTTCCAAGTAACATTTTCAACAATACCCCTGTCCTTCAAGAGTGTCACAAGAGGCTCACCAATCACGCTCACAACGAATGGTGCAAGATGTTGCTCAACAGAATGAATTACAGAAGTAGAGGAAACTTCAAGTAGCTTCACTGACTGTGTTCCATATATTGTTGCAGCACCTTTTCCATCTTTCAATGAGAAGACTTCTCGACCGGTGTTGGAAGAGCTACCACAAGCCTCCCACAAAGAATCAAAAAGGTCAGAGTAATATCCAGGAATCAGATCAAGAGGGATATTAGGTGGGACTATAGCTTTAAGAAACATGTCTTCGATACCAACTGAGATACTTTCAAGTTGTCCATTGATAATCTGACCATTTTCTGCATTTGACTGAATTACAACATCAACTAAGCCTGGGACTGGTTCTCTTGGTTCTAACTCAATCATAACAGGTGCCCTGAATCTTGGGTTTTGATCCACTTCAATTGGAACAATATCCAATGTGTTGCTGTTACTTGAATGACTTGGCTCACCAAAAAGAAATGGAATTTTATAAGAGGGAATTTTTCCGTAGGAGGCAGAAGATGAAAACAAGAGCACCGTTGCATAGATGGCAGGAAGTAAGTCACTGTCATTACCAGGAATATCAACTCCCCATATGCGTTTGAAAGGCTCTGATTTGAATCTCAATGTACAAGATATTTTGATCTTCAATCCTGACCTGTGTTTAATATCCGGAATGCATGAAAAATGTTGCCTTAGTATCTCTAGAATTCTTGTGATCTTTGAGTCCATCACTCGCAATGGCTCATGCTGTCGCTCAATCCTTCTAGGTTCTAGAGCAGATTCAACAGTATCACGAACATCCTCATCTTTTTTACCAATCTGAGGATCACTTTCCTTGAGGCCTTCTGTATGATCAGATTTGTCTGCATTAATACCCAGAGCTGGCAGAGATAAAGACCAAGATTGCTTCACTAGTAATGGTACCACCCGCTCAAGATGAATGTATGCTGAAAGATTTTTGGATTTTCTCACGTCATGAAAACGTCTTGGTGAAGGAACATTGAAGAATGAACTTGCATTTGGTGATGAAGAGATGCCCATGTGTTGTTCACCACAGTTCAATATCTGCTTTAGTTTCTTCCCAGGGATAGATATTAGCATCCGCAAATAAATCCTGGCAATTACATGAACAAGTAAGCAAAGAATTTCAAAGAAAAACATGCAAAGTCTGCAATTAGATAATCTGTCCCTCACTAGTAGTACCTTGCATTATCACGGACCTCCAGATCAGGAAAATAAAGAGAAGTAAATGTAAGCAGGTGAGAAAGTGGAATAAACAATCTGGAACTTTGATGGTTCATCAGCATTGTTCTACATATTCCGATGACTCTACTCCCCTGAGACCAAGATTTTAATCCACAATCTGGACCATGTTCATTGACAAGGAAAACCATGAACTTCTTGAGCAGCTCTAGCTGGCGCTGAGGGGAAATGGTACCACTTTTGCAAATTCTATCAATTATTGGGAAATATGAAGTTAATCCAGAACTGATGTCAAGTTTAGGAAGCAAATGCTCATCAAAAATCAGAAGCAGATTGTCACCCAAAAATAAGTGACTTTGGCATTGCAGCAAGCGATCAACAAGAGCAACAACTGTGGGCACCAACTTCTTGAAGTCCAATGATAATTTCACTAGCATGCTCTGCAGAGGGAAAAATAAGAACAAATGAGTACCATAGAAAAAAAAGACCAGCTACAAATGCACTACAACAAAGCGAGTAAGCTGAAAAGAATCTTAGGACTTCTGGCATCAATGAATTAAAAATTGTATGCTGCATACATAATGCTTTTCGAGTTTCAGTAAGAAGTTTTTTTTTGGGGGTAAGGTTTCCAAAAAAGAGTTGGCATGCAGGTATAAACAAGCATGAAAATTATCATTGGTGTTTACCTAGCAATAATGATCAATTACGCAATTACCAAAAGTCGACAGAACTCAAAAGAGCAAGTGCGAATTCTTGAGCAGATGAGCTGTAGCGAAGAGAACTAGAAAAACAGCCGTCTAATTCTGATCTTTTCCTGAATCAGAAATATGGTAGTGTTTGCTGAAAATCATATTTCATTTTTTAGTCCAACTCCAGTAAGAATACTTCTTCACATGGAAGGCTATATTTGCAGCAAGCAGAGAACACTCATCAGGGATAGAAAACACATCAGCTGGATATTTACACCTCTTATTCCAATGCCGAAAGAATATTCATTAAATTCTTCTATCCAAACCCAGTTATAATATATCATATTTTTTCAAATGGAAAGCCACATATACTGCAGTAGGCAAATCTACAGATTTTTTTTTCCAGAAATACATACAAAGACTAAAAGGTACATAAAGTGTTAAGCATTCACAGAAGCCCATCTAAGATACAGTAATAACAATAAAAACGTAGATTTTATCTTGGTAAATGCAAACAATCCCTATTTCACTGGCGGAACTTCACTTTGTAGCCTTAAGAAAAGTTATAAATTATTTATTATGGGCAATATTGGCATAATTTTGCTATGAAAAAATTTTGCAAAAGGGATTCTTGACTTGACATCGTTTTCTATTTGTTTTACTAGGAGTGGGATGTGGGAAGCCTGCCTACATATGGATATGGTGGCCACCTTTTAGAAAAAGAGTACCCGATTTCTTATTAAAAATCAATATATTTTCCACAAACAGTTATAACACATTGCATAAGCAAATAAGCAATATCCAAACCACTTCCTAGGAAATAAGGTTTGATTATGTTCCCCCAGCCATCACTCTCATTCTTAGGACTTTAGTTATAGAAAGACAAAGAAATGGAGGTCAAGATGGCAGAAATAATCTATACAGGCACCAGAACTCACTTGTCAAACTAGTGCTTCCACTACAAACCTCTTTACAAGACAGCATAATAACCATTTTAAGAGATCTACCCAAACTCCACATGAAGAAGGAATTCAGTAAGTACTACAATAAGAAGATCAAAGACAGCATAATACACATTCCCATCTCCAAACTTATTGAAATGGCAAGACCTTGCTACCATGTCCAACATATAACCTGTTTCCGAGGTACATTAGAGCTTACTTACGACTTGTAATTAACTAATGAGCTCAGACGCTCAGTTAAGTTGGAAAGGATTGCACAAACACTTGGGAGCAGGCAATGTGTTTACAGTAACTAGAAAGTCTAGCTTGGCATGCCATGACACAGTATAGTGGAAACCAACTTACGTTGAGAAGACAAATCTGAAGCCTTTCATGAGAGCCAAATACAAATGAAGACATACCTGTATAGTACGAAACATGGTAGACTCCAGAAGAATCTTAGATGATGATGAGTCAGCAGCAGAAGAATGATATAATCCACCAATCAATAACTTATGGATGGTCCGAAAGGCCACTACAGTCTCCGTGCTCTGTGGAGGCAACCATTTAAACCAAGAAACGAGACAATCCTCAAAGTACTTAACAAAGAGTTCAACTTCCTTTTCCCCATGCACAGGCTCCCCTAACCCTCTATTTCTCCCTGAATCAAGAGAGATATAGCTCAATGCAAGCAAATCCAGCTTCAATGACTTCAAGGCAAGAGGATCAAACACATTAGGGTAGATGTACCTACTGATTCCAGAAACAAGACTACCCTTCCCTCCATTACCCAAAACCTCTCCAAACTTAGCAAGCAACCAGTGAAGGGAGAGCAACCGAAACACCAGCTTATGCTGCCGTTCTCTTGATATCAACAAAAGGCGCTTCGCAATCTCACCCTCCTGCCCCTCAAACGCGCCTGGAACATCTAAGTACATCATCAGCACCACATGGTGCAACAAGGGATTGAAGGTGTACAGCAATCCCGAGAACTGAACCTTCAGCAATGACACCTGCAACTCAAGTGCAACCACCACAGGCATCACCATGGACATGAATTCCACCACGCCACAAGGCGTCAACACCTGCGCCCATTCCAGCAGAAACGACATAACTCGCCGCAATTCCTTCAAATTCGAACTCGACAGCTCCCCAACAACAACACCAGTACTAATTTTCATCCAATGGGGCACACTAAAGGGCGCCAAGGGAACAGAGATATTGATAATAGACTCCACACTCAGCTTCCTGTCGACGATATGACGAATTACCTGGAGAAGCAACAGCAGATAACTCTGACAAGCATGAGTCCTCTCGCTCTGGCAAAGCGCCCACAAATGCCCAACGATCTCGGCCAGCAAGCCAGGGAACCTCTCCTCCAACACGCGAAGGCACTCGCAAGCCACGGCTCTCGTCTGGCGGTCAACTCCATGGTTAGGCCGGTTAACAATCGCAATCAAAATCGCTACCAGGCCCTCGAGCTCAGCCAAAACGCCACCAAAGCCAGAATCGTCGTCGTCGTCGTCCAGAGTCACGATTACCGAGGTCGCGGACACGAGGATCTGCTCCTTGAGAGAGAACGTGACCCATTCGCCGTCGATTGGGGACTGGATCACAAGCTTTAGGGTTTCGATGAGTTTGGAGACGGAGATCCGGGGGTCACCGCCGGCATCGGGGGAGAAGAAGAGGGAGGAGAATTCCTGGAGGAAGACGAGGATGTGGAGCTTGAGAGCGGAGGGAAAGTCCTTCCTGAGGAGGGAGGAGAGAGAGAGGTCGAGGAGGAGCGAGAGAGGGGTGAACTGAGAAGTCCATCGCCGGCAACGGGAGCCGCCAAATTGGAAGTCGTCGATTAGGGACTCCCATTCTTGGATGGAGAGATTCCTCGTAGGCGGCTTCTCCATGTGGCGTGAGCTGTTAAGGTGTCAGCCCGCCATGGATGGGGTTTTGAGCTCCGGGAGGAAACAGACGACCTACGAAGTGAGAGGAAAGGGGGAGAGAGCGCGATGCCTTTTTGCTTCTATCTTCTTTTTGTCATTCCCCTTTTGTATTTACACATAGCCACAGCAAATACTAGACAATCACACAAAACCACCCATATTTCAATGTTTTGGTACAAATTACCAAAGCTCGGTTGGTCGCAATCAATTCAGGCCTCGTTTGGTACTCGGTTCGATTCCCACGAAATCATGAAGAGAGTTTCGGGAATGGATGATCCTAACATTGATTCGATTCCCTTGAAATCATGAACAGAGTATCGCGAATGGATGATTCTAACATGTCGTTTAGTTGAAAAAATTATGAAATGGATAGCATCTTCGAGAATGAACTATCCCAAATGTATATCATTCACTTTAACAGATTTGACAACCATAAGAATTTTTATGCATTTAATAAATATTTTGTAAAAGCATAAAAATTCTTTTACTAAAATAGTCATTTGGCTGAATCCCTCCAATTTCAATACAACTAAAAATACTTTTTCTCTTTTGATTGGGAGACTTTGTGTAACGACCTTAGCACGTCCAAAACAAGTCCAACCTCAAATGGTTCAGATAATGCGCTTATACGAGGCGACAAGTCAACATCGGTCAATAAGATTAACAAGAGCAAAGTAACACACGTTACAAAGAGTATCAGTACTTTAAGGTTATTTACTATCAATGGTAAAACTATATGTAAAAGTAATCAAGGAAAAAGGCTAAATATAAGTTGGTTGGTTATCCAACCTACAACTTACAAGTTACGTCTCCGGTACTTCAAAACTAAGTGTCTAACAGATTAGTAAAGTCCAACGTCAATACATGTCGGTGTTGTATTGGAGGCGCTTGTAATATCCCTCATTTTTATAAGAGTGAATTTGGAATTATCTTATACAATATGATAAAATAAAAGAGGCAATACTTATAACTATGTCATTTTATTAAGCCAGAAGCTAATTGTATTTGTTAAAAAAAACAATAACGACAATTAGACCTTATTCGAAAGGTCGAAAACATTATTAATGACATATAAACTAAATTATATATAAGCTTAGATGTTTTCTTAAAAACATACGTTGGCGCAAATAAAGGTATTTGAAAAATTTTATAAGCTTAAAATATAATATTTATAAGATTTACTCAGGAGTAAAATGAAAGTGTAATGTGAATGAGAATTTTCGTCACATTTATAAACTCGAGGGTTTTTTGTGCATCTTCAACACAAACACATCAATCCCGACGAGGGACTTCTTCAACCTTTGGTTGGAAACTTCAAACGACCATATCTCACAAGTTTTTAATGAAATTCGATTCCGTAAAAAGATATGGAAAGATCATTGGATTCTCTATCCAAACCCTTAATCAATTTGGAAGAATTGTTTGCGAGAGTTAGTGAAATTTTGGCATGAATATCGATGAATGAAAATTGCTAGAACAATCAATGTGACTTCAATTCAATGAATTAAAAGCCTAACTATAGACATTGGATAAACGTGATTTCGTGGATGGATAAGGAGTTTGAAATCTCACGTAATGACAAGAATTCACACAATTATGAGCCGAAATGGACTAAACTCCCATAAATTTTGAAATTAAAGAACATTGTTTTTATCCGGGTATTCAATTTGATTTTTGACATTATTTTGAATTTTATTCTTTCACTATAAAGATTGAACCTCCAACACAAAATGTCATATACCATTTTCCTGTAGAAATTAAATATTCTCGTAAAAATACCTTTTGGACCATTAATTTTTTTTATTAAAATATTATCCCCGCTCGTTATTAGAAATAAAGCAGTACATTTCGAGGGCCTCGATCTCCCTCTCCCGACCAACAAAAGATATGTTGTCACATCCATTGACTTCTTCTCCACCAGTTCCGCCTAATTCCAATTCTTGTAGCCACAACAACAACACAATCTATCTGCCACTATTTTGCGCACAAATGAGGTTACTAGTACAATTTGGTCGTGACGCCTCCTTCGCAATTTTATGGTGCCATGACCACCAAATGATCATTTGTTGTAGATTACTTGTATACAATTAACAAACACCTCTATCCACTATTGATGCATTTTGAGTGCATATTAAATTGTATCATAAAAATGCACAAATAGTGTGTTAAAGTACATAAGTTATACTTAAACTATGAGTACAACTTAGCTAGAAATTCAAGTTTATATAAGTGTATATATTGAGCATACTAATGTATAAGATTAATATTGCATGTTTAGTAAGGCATGTAAATCTTAAAAACATATTAAAAAAAAGAGGGAATTTGGGAAGTATACTTTTTATTTATACATAACTACTATTTATAACATACAAAATATGATATCAAAAACCCTAAATTTATATAATTTATAAATTGACCCCTTAACCAATTGACCACAATGCCCTACTCTACCACTCTCATCTCCTTCTCGTTGTTATCATCTCCTCTCATCGCAGATAGCCATCATCTTCTGCAGACGCCTTGGCCTCTCTTGCTTTTAATTTTAGTGAGCAATTTAAGTTTTTTTTTCATTCTACTCCTTCTATTATTCAAGGCCTCATTGAGGCTGATCTAGTAGCTCATTTTGGGCAAAACAAAGCTTTAATTTACAATCGCATGGCTAGTCCCGTTTCTTGACCAAAAAAAAGATAGCCATACCCTTCGTTGAGCAATTAAATGTCATCAAGTCCAAGCAAAACCATGAGAGGAAGAAAGAAAATGAAAATCGAGAAAACAATCAAACCCTATTGTATAGAAAACGTGTTCAAACCCAAAACTTTTATTGCACTTCAGTCTCATCCCAACTTCATACAAATTCAACCCAATAACATAAGATTCATAAAAACTATACCACATTCAGCTAATATATACACATAATCTCACATAAATCCACTAAATCTTGTTCAATTTGTTTTAAATTTATCAAATGGAAAATCCTACTATGGGAATTTTAAACTTTAGTTATACCCTTAAATTTACTTAGTTTTAGTTTAAGCTCCACATAGATCTCGTTTAGCAACTGAATATGGTGTAATATTATTTCAAACCCCTTTTAGATTAGTATTCAATTTTGAGTGTTTTAAAATTGTAGCCTTCGATCCCCTAAAGTAGGAGAGAGAGCTATGAAATCTAGGCTAAGTATTTGTTGGAAAAATTATAGTAAAATTTATGTCGTACTCCATTATTGTTTTTGTGGTGTTATGAATAACATTCCCCTTGTTATATTAAGCATGGGTTATTGTACCTAGTTAATTTTGATAACTAAATATCATGTAATAAACAAATTGGATAGATTTTACCTCATAACCATCACCTATTTTTATGTTATTGTTCTCTGTTTTTATAGGAAAAGAAAAGCATGATTCCCATTCACACACAACAAAAAAATAAAAAAATGGCATTTGCAACTATAGCTTAAAACTTTACTTTGTTTTAAATTATTAGAACATCTTGTAAGAATTTTATTATGGTAGTTTATAAGTGATAGACACATCTTAGGTAATATTTTAGGGCATGTTTAGTTAGGATTTTTATGGTTTTTGGTTTAGTTTTAGTTAGTTTTGCTAGTTTTGTTAGTTTGTAGAACGATTCGGATATCTACACTTTGTTGTGGTTTTTGATTGTAGATGTGAAGACAACAAGTGTAAAGGAGGTGAAGCCGAAGCATGGAAGAAGCAAGAAGGGAACCAAGCCATGAGATTATCCCCAAGAGGTGGTGAGAATAAAATACTTGGGTCGGGACTAGGTATTGGAGTTGTTGTTTCGACATCTCTTTCTTACAAGGGCTAGATCTGGAGCTACAGTGGTCGGATTGAGCTGATTTTGGTGTCATTGGAAAGTTAACTCAAAGAGATACAATTCGTCTTTTTTACTCTGAGTCCAAATTCCAACTTAAAGTGTGTCAAAACAGCCTCTAAAGTATCACCTGTCGACTAGTGCGTGAGACGCGGGCAGAAACCCCATGACGCGGTTGCATCTCAAGTGGCCAGACCGCGTCTCGTGTATTGGGTCTCAGCTTTGGAAACGCGGGCAGAGCATCGAAAGCCCGGGCGAGTTTTGGGTGATCGACCCGAGTTTTGGCCCGAGTCTGCGATATGTCCGAGATTTATTATGAGATATTTGTGGGCTTTGAGCTTTGGGGTTGAAACATCTTTTAGGTAGTATTTTTAGAAACTCTAAGATATATAGTTAGCAAAAATATTCTAGGATTATTATCTTGTTATTCTTGACTTTGGGGTTATTGTTGGAGGCTTGAGAAGAAAAAGAAAACCTTTGGAAAACCTTGTAAGCTTTTCAATGTCTTTCGGTAGCTAAATTTCTTTTGCCTGACTAGTTAATTGAAGTTGTGAACGAAGTATTATTGTGAGGTTTGATTGTTCCTAATTTTCCATGACTAGATTGTTTTCTCTGTGCTTGATTGAATAAGTTTGATTTAGGGTTTTGTTAGACTGGGCATCTAATTGAATCTCTAGGTTGAATTACAACTAGATCTTTCCAATTACCGGTTGGTGTTAATTAGATCAAGAGTAGAGCCTTTAATCAATCTAGGACTGGTAGGACTAGTTGATTAGAGAAGAGAATTCAATTGCATGTTATTTGGATGTCTGGTTGCTCTGAATGCATGTTTCTATTTATACTTGGATCTTAAAGCTGTTGTCAAGTTGAATGTAGGAGGTCTCCTAGGTTATTTGATAATTAGGGTTGTTAGTACCGGTCGAGCTAATAACTAGAATTGAAGTAGGATTAATAATGTCATGAAGTTGGGTTATTAGCATTCCGCAATAGAATAGTCAAGGTAAAGAGAGAATTTTGATAATCAAGGATCAATAATCAAGTTCGCAATGGATATTAACTAGTTAAACATATTTCTCCCATATTTTACAAATCATTTTTAGTTTTGCATTCACTAGTTAGTTTAGTTCTTAGATTAATATTCAACCCCCCCCCCCCTTTCCTGAGTAGTGTAACAATAAACACTAAAACCTGAGTCTTTGTGGGATCAACCCTTACTTTCCTACTACATTCCTAGTTGGGTTGTTTGGATTACTTTGATTGGTATTAGGGCGACTAAAATACCGTTTATCAATAAGCAACTAATAAGTTTACAAAATGAAAAAATAATTTAACATTTGCTACTAGGCAATGACTAGTTAATATGTTTGATCTTACAAATCTTGCTTTTTTATCATATTTACATATATCTTATATGCAGTGGCAGATCTAGGGAGTGAAGAGGGGCGACCCTCCATCTCGCCGGAGTAGTGCATAAAGAGTAGGGAGGAGCGAGGAGGGACTGGGTGGACGCTGGGAAGAACCACTAGTTATAGACAGCCAAATTGAGATGAAGGTGAGAACGAGCCGCGTTGGCGGCAAATCGAAGAAAGGAGGTTAATCGTTAGATTGGTGGGAGGTGATAGAAGGCCTGAAAAAATCAGATTTTGGGGATTTAGTTTTACTTAAATGGTGTCATATGATGTAAATAAGGTCAAAACTTTATCTCCCAAGCTGACATAACTAGGGGTGGGCACGGACGGGGAACCGGAAGTTCCATTAACAGATATCCTGTTAACCGGATATTCGGTTACTAAATTATGATAACCATTACCGAACCGTTAAGTAACGGTTAACCGATATCGATTATCCATGAAAACCGGTACGATTAGTCGCTTAACCATTGTTTGAAAGTGAAATTATTCATTTTAAATACATGTATTTTGACCGATAAATATCGGAATATATAATCAAAACACATAGTACCATACATTGTTGAAATACATAATTGAATTACATATCAAATCATCGTCAAAGACATTAAACTTAAACAGGATCAAACCTCGTCAAAGCCTATAAGACGAAGTCTAGAGGATACAGATCTAAATGGTCGATCCCAGAAAGACTAGATCTAAATCCAGATCTAAATCGTCGTCGACTTCTTCTCCGGTCACCTCTGCCATCGCTACCGTCTACCTCTCCTCTTTTCATTTTTCTCTCCTTTGTTAGGCCACAAAATTGTCGTCGTCGTCAAGAAATCCAGATCTAGATCTAACCCTAGATCTAGAATGTCTAGATCTCAATGTTTTGAAACGATTTCGTTCGAGTTTCTATCCTTTTCTCAAATTTGCGATATGAATTAGATGGGTAATTGATGTTTTGACATGATTTCGTTTGAGTTTTATGTATGGGTTCTGTCGATGACAGGTTTTGTATTTATGGGTTTTGTCGATGAAAGATTTTGTGTGTGTGGTTTTATCGATGACAAGTTTTTTTGTTTATGGGTTTTATCGATGGCGGGTTTTTTTGTTTATGGGTTTTGACGGTGACAAGTTTTGTATTTATGAGTTTTGGTGGTGACATGTTTTTTATTTATGGGTTTTGGTGGTGACAGGTTTTTTGGTTACGGATTGTGGTTAATCTATTCATGTATTAATTTTAATTATTAGCTCAAATGGTAGAGCGGTGTGCTTAATGCACGGTAATGTGGGTTCAAATCCCACATAGCTCAATAATAATTTCTGATAATAAGTTTTTTTATACGTGGTAACAAGTTTTTTGTAAGTGGTGACACATTTTTTTATACGTCGTGACAAGTTTTTGTGCATGGTGACAAGTTGTTTGTATATGATGATAAAGTGGTGTACGTGGTGACAAGTCTTATGACAAGATTTGACGACAATTTAACCAATGACAAGGCTTATGACAAATTCAGCGATATTATAATAGGTGATAAAACATGACTAATAACAAGATTTAACCATAATTTAAGCGATGTCAAGAGGACGAAAAAAAAAAGCTATGATAGGGTGGATAGTAGACGAAAGTTGGAAGGTGGTGACAGGATGACTTGTGATAGAATGGGCGGTGAGAAGATACGGACGAAAATTTTGGGTGGTGACAGGATATGCGGTGACACGCGCGTAATTTTTTTTTGTCAGGGGTAAATTCGGGAAAATGCCTAATTGCCACATTATTTTCTCTCATGGCCCATTCGCCCCATTACAATTTACCCACAACCCACTTGCTATTTTTTGCCTAAATTAAATAGTTGTTGGGAATTAAGAAAAGTAAAAAAGTGGGTTTTATGAAGTTCATTGATATTAGAGTGAATAGGTAAAACAAAATTGAAGAAATATAGAACGATAAAGATGAAAGAGAAAAAGTAGAAGTAGAAGTTTTTTGAACTAATACTCCCTCTATCCCATAGAGTTTAGCCAAAAGCAGATTTGCACATTAATTAAGGCACATCAAATCACTTATTATTGCAATTTTTCACAAGCCAAATAACAAAGAGTTTGACCAGTCACGCATCACACAATTGAGTGTTTGGTTTTTGTAGGCTAGAGGTGAAATTGGGTTGGCCCAATATACCGATTAAGAGGCTAGTCATGCTTAATTTGTTTTTTACCATGACTAATTTAGTTTTGTAGAGAAAAAAATTAAAACTATTGATACTTTATTTTATGTGTAAATTAAATCAATTATTGCATATAAACATTTTTTTATGGAATGCGGAATGAATTATTAAAGAGAGAGGAATGAGGAAGAAAAGGTTGATGAAGATGGTAAAAGTGTTTGTAATTATTGGTTGTTGCAAGGTTAAAAGTGTAAAAATAGTGTGATATAAATAAAAATAAAATAGAGATGTATAAACTTTATGAGGCACCCGAAAAGAAAAGACGGACAAACTTTTGGGGACGAAGGGGGTACGATCCATTCATATTCATGCACTTAAAAATAAATTTAATTCTTTGATCGAAAAATAAATTAAAATAAATTATATTATTCTATTCTACTCGCAATCAATATTTTGATGTTACACGCTTGGTGCATTAGCTCACTGGTTGGGCATTCATGGTAGTACTATAAGGTTTCGAGTTCGAGACTCTAGGGCGACGGTTTGCCCTACTTCCTTTAAAAAAAAAAAAACTAAGGTCTAAGCGAACCCAAGTAGTAGTTGTGGGGACCCTAATTCTTTCCTTATCAAAAAGATATAGTACTATATATTTTGATGCTACGAGACAAAAAACTGTGGCCACCGCCCTTCGGAGTTCCGCCATTCGGTCGTTCGTGACGTTTCCTTCAGAAAAAAATAAAAAACAGAAACAGAAACTCCATTTTGGTCGGCATCTTTCATGGTGGGCCAGGCTAAATTTTAGGGGCCCATTTCTTCACATGTCATACATTGTAGTCCAACGAAATCCAAGTACACATACACTTCAACCTGTATTTAGCCAATAATATCACTTACGAAGACAGAACTATATTTCTTCATCTATTTTTTTATCTTACTAATCAATTGTAGAAAGTTAGCAGGTCATAGGGGATCAACAATATACGAGATCTTTCAGTTTTTTTTTTTTTGAGCTTACCTGGTTTAGAAGGATGAAAAGTGATCTTAGTTCATTATATGTTATTAACATGCTTGTTTGCTAACAAGTAATCCTTATAAAAGTGACAAAACAAAATATCAAGAATGATACAAAATATAAGATGTGTTGTCGTTCACATGTCAACGTCCACCGTAGCATGGATAGTGTTTTTATGTGTAGTGCAATGTCTGAAGTTGAATTGATCAAAAAATAAAAAATGTCTGAAGTTGAAAGAAGTAAATAGGATAATCCATAGCTTTGAGAACTGTATGACCTAATTATCATAATACAATACAAGAACACAAAAAAGATTGATGTAAAATTATTAGTGGGTCTACCGACAGGATATATATAAAACTGGGAAATGAAACAAAAAGAAAAGACTGGTATAAATTATAAGATTTGATTTCAATGGTGATATATATGATGTTCAAAGTTGGTTATTTGGTTTTGTTAAAATAATTAACCATGAGCTTCAAAACTCATTTATACAATTTTTTTTATATTAGTTTAGTTTGCTTTTGTTAAATTAAAACTTGTTCGATCAAGCTATTTTTCTTTTTTAGTTTATGGGAGACATTTAGGCCATTATAATAGATGTGGGAGAATTTCAACCCGTGAAATAATAACAATAAGAGTAATGAATGTCATAACCCACCAACTAAACCAATGAGGCATGAAGGAAGATGTGCTTAATTGAATTTAAAATCTAATTAAAAAAATCTGAAAATTTAGATTTTTAAATGAACTTATGAAAGAGTTCAACCAAAAGAAAATTAACCTCATCGAAGATGATAAGCAAGTACATTTCATGCAAAATACATCGTTTCAATTCTTACAAATTTATGTTAATTTTATCATCCTATATTTTTTTATTTCTACTGTCTCAAGGTTTCTAATTCATGTGATCTCACCAATCGCTCTAGTATGACATTCATAATCTTTAGATTACGAGTTTGAATTCTTCTTCTATGCTACAACAACCTTAAGTGTGGATAATTAAAAAAAAAAAAATGTTAAGGGACACTAGGTATAATAATATTAAGTTTTCTTATTTACCTAGAGAATTAAATTCTTTTGGGATTTTAGTTTTTAAAATAAGAAATCTATAAAAAAAATATATGTTACCATAATATTTTTTTTTGGTCGAATGTTACCATAATATTATTAATCGTTTAGGCACATGCAAATTGTTATTAAAAATCTCTTCTGGAGCCCGTCTAGAGACCGCCTAACCTTTTAACCCGCTAAACTCTAAGCTGATCGCTCTCCGTCTAGAAACCGCTTAACGTTTTTTTTTTATAACACTAATTACAGTAGTGTAGTGTTCTTTCTCGGAGTCTGAACTGTATAAAATAAAGTGAGCATAAAATCAGCAGGCGAAATGTCTGCTTATTTTATTCACGAGATACCACAATCTGGTAATGAGCAAGCCATAATTAAGAAAATGATATGATAATGACGTCGCCCAATTACCCCAGACACAGGCCACCACCAACTTGCCTCCCGTCCTTCATTTCCCGAATCACTCCAAACTCTATAACTACTCGCATCCTTTTACCAAACACGTCCTTAGTAACACACCACCACTCCCCTCCTTTTTCTCTCTCTTTCTCCCCCCACCGAATGCAAAGAACCCCGCCATGGCACCCCCTCAAGAACAAGAAGATCCCTCCTGCGATCTCGAGGTCCTCATCGATGGCCGCCACTCCTTCCTCCTCAACCAGGTACTCCAATCTCCTCCTACTCCTCTCTTCCCAATCTCTCCATCACCGATCAATTGACACATACATACCACTCAATGTAGAAACTCGCATCGTCGTTCTCATCGAGGCTGAAGAGGATCATCAGGAAGGAGAAGAAGAGGACGAGCTCGGCCACAATCGGAGTCGAGATCGAGGACTTCCCAGGCGGAGCCGACTCCTTCGAGCTGGTGGCCAGATTCATGTACAGCAATGGCGGCGGGATCTCAATCGGCGTCTCCAACGTCGCCGTCCTCCACTGCTCTGCCTCCTTCCTCTGCATCCCCTTCCTCCTACAACAAACGGAGGCCTTCCTCGAACGCATCTTCTACTGGTCATGGTCCGAGATCCTCCAATCGCTCAAGACCTGCGAGGATTTCCTCCCCCACGCCGAATCCGCCGGCCTCATCGACAAGCTCATCTGCTCCCTCCTCGCCAAGATCGCGCAGAACACCGCCGATTTCGCAACCCTAAGCAACGCCGGCGGGGGCGGGGGCGGAGGCTCGTCGGCCTCGTCGTCGCCGAATTCCGTCTCGGCTCCGGCCAAGGCCTGGTGGTTCGACGATCTGGCGACGCTGCCTCCGCCGATCGTGGCTAGGGTTATAAGGAATTTGGGGGCGTTTGGGGCCGAGAACAACAGCCTCCTTCTCACCAGGTTTCTGTTACACTACCTCAAAACGGCGTCGTCCGGGAGGTATGCAAGGGGCGAATACGGTGCGCTAGCGGACACGGCGGTTTACGGTGTGGTGCTGATGGCCAACACCGCGTTCTCGTCCTGTAGGGCTCTGTTTGGGGTTCTGAGGGTGGTTTCGGGATTCGGATTGAGCAGGGAGTGTAGGATTGGGCTTGAGAGGCTGATTGGGGGACTGCTTGATCAGGCGAAGCTCGATGATCTGCTCGTCTCGTACTCTGGCACTGGGGAGGTTGATCGTGGGGTTTATGATGTCAAGCTTGTGGTCAGATTGATACGAGTTTTCGTTCAGAGCGACGGCGTTTCGGTCTTGAGGTTGAGGAAGGTCGGGTGGCTGATCGATCAGTATTTGGCCGAGATTTCGCCTGACCGGAACTTGAAGGTTTCGAAGTTCATTGGGGTTGCGCAAAGCCTGCCTGATTTGGCTCGGGACTCGTTCGATGGCGTGTATAGGGCCATTGACATCTATCTTGAGGTACGTTTGCTGATCCATTGTTCTATTCAGTTCATGTTGTTTTTTTTGTCAGAATTCAATGCACGTTGATCATCGTAAGATTAGTCCAAATAGTACTTTTGGCGACCCTAATTACCTTAAATCATAAGGTTCCAATACTAAAATCTGTCAATCAATTAAGGGGGGTGCTTGTGGTGTTATTGTGGAGGGGAATATATGTTCACACTGACGAGTTAGGCTTTGCCATTTACGAAATGGTACAAACGAGCGCAGATAAGGGATAAGACAAACAATGTCTGGCTGTGGGAATCCAATTAAATTTGAATAGTTTGACGGGGCAGTCCCTGAGCCCACTAAGCCCACCGCTATTTAATACTACTACAGTATATAGTTTTGCAAGTACTATTTCCACCGAAAAAAAAATTACTCTTGATACTGAATTCTCTCTCTTTTGCAATGATTCCCCTTTGGGTTTCTTACTGTATAGTGTATAGTATTTTATGTTAATTTTTGGTTCTTTCCTCTATAAGGTAATATGCTTCCATGGAACTTTTCTATTTTCGCTTATAATGTACTTTCTCTGTGAGTTATATGAGAGTTATGTTACAATGAAATTTGTTACTTTGCCTAATTGTTCTTTTTATTTGAAGCTTTTAAAGCATAAATAAATAGTTGCATACAAATTTGATTTTCAAAGGCTAAAATCGTAAGCCCTTCGTACATTTGGTTCGAAGGTTGGGCAAACCCAAGTAGTCATTGTAGCAAACCATAGTCATTACTCTGTTAAAAGAAAGAAAAACTAAACCCGTAAAAAAAAGAGTGAAATTTTGTATTTTTTTTATAAATCTAAACTATAGAAATCAATGATTCCTTTCAATTTAGAATCTAAGCCTAAGTTAGAAAAATGGGTACAAATTTGTTTTTATTCTTGTGAATTGAGTCTTGTGATACAGTACTGTAGTTGGCGACCTGGAAATGCATTATTTCTCTTCTATTGTGATATTTGTAGCTTCAATCACAATCCACAAGCACTGAAAAACCAAAGTTACAGCATGCATGTGCATGGCTCGTAACTTCATTCATCAAGTGACAAGTTTTCCGTCTGTCATTAATATCTACTCATTGTTGACGTTTCAAATTTTGAAAGGGATAGTTTTACTTGTCTTTTCACTTTTTTTAACCTGAGTCAGCTACGTACCAGCTTTTACAGTAACCATCTGCCACACTCCCCATTCGGTTATTAATTGAAGTGCCTGGCTCTTGCCAGGGCACTAATTCTCACAAATGCAAGGGTCTATGTAAATTTTCTGCCTTTCAAGCATTATAACTTTATAAGGAGTATTAATAAGGCCAAGGGTAATAAATGTGTTGTTTTTTCCCCATATTAAAAGTAGCAACTTGTAGTACTTGCGAAACTAAAATATGCCCAGTTGGTAAAAGAAGCCTATGTATAACCAAAGCTGTTCACATCACTTGGCTTAGTGATCAGAAAGTCAGTCAGAACATGGTTTCGCTGTCCCGAAAGCCTCAGCTTAACTGGCATTCAGGCCTGTCTTTGTCTTCATTGGAATTCCATGTCATCACTTATCACTTACCTCAATTTGCACTGCATTCTAACACCTTGCATGACTGAGGGTACATAGATTCCAAGCTCAAACTAGACTTGAATGTAAATGGTAAAATACATGCATGTATGATTGGGCACGTTTTCTTCTAGGGTGGGCGAGGTTTAAATCAGTTTTTTGCTACTATTACTATTATTAGTGCAGGTGTAGTTGATTGGTCAGAAGTCAAATTTTGAAGGTTGCTTTAATTTGCTTAATCACTGCCCTTGAAAATTAGGGCAGATGAGATATTGGCATATTGGCATATTGCAAATTGCAAATCTCAATGTTTTATTGCTATGTCTCAATCAAATGGTCCTAGACTCCTAGGTACATCCCTTTCTCCAGTGTATACATCTGTTATGCGTGAGATCGATGTTTCAACAAGATATCACATGTTATGTTTTAATTTCAACAAAAACATTATCCTTAATTATATATAAGAATATATATATATATATATATGTATAATATTTCTATTGTTACATGTTTAATATGTGAAACAACTAAAGGTTTTTTTAATTTCTTGGTGTCAATTGCATGCAGTCTCATTCAACACTTTCACTAGAAGAAAGATCGCGGCTATGCCGGTGTCTAAACTACGAAAAGCTCTCCCTCGAAGCATGCAAGGAGCTAGCCAAGAACCCTAGAATACCGCCTAGGGTTGCAGTACAAGCTCTCGCTTCCCAACAACCCAACATACCGACGAACTTGGATTACGAAGACGAACCAATAAGTGAGAGTCCTAGAAAAACTGTATCCACTCCCCGCAAGAGCATCGTGCTCTACGACAAACAATTTAAAAATGGTGATGGGGCCGACGAATCCGAAAGATTATCAGAAGGAAACGAAGATATGAGGGTAAACATACAGAAGATGCAATGGAGGGTTGTGGAGTTGGAGAAGTTGTGTACGGAGATGAAGGGACAAATGACTAAACTGGTGAGGCATAAGAGTGGCAGTTCACCAAGCATGTATAGATCGTCGCCTAGGCTATGTTGATAATTGCTAGCTGCATTACTCATGTGATCTCGATCCATTTGAGCTTGCATTTTTTCCCTGTCGTGTTTTTTTTTTTTAATTTTCCTTCTTTTCCTCCCATTTTTAAGAAAGTTTGTAAATTAATTGTGTTGATTTGAGAGTGAAATTCCCTGTACATGTTACAAAGTGATCAATTTTTCCTGTGATACGTCGGCCAAATCATCACCGATAAACATTTTTTTGGGTGACAATATAATGCAAGGTGAAGTGCAAATGCAATAATTAAATACATATATGTTTAATTAGGAATGTTAAGAGGCATGGATTTGTTTGGGTACTCACAAAAAATTCATGGACATGTTTAACCGTTTTTAATATTGAAGGAGTCCTGCAATCTTATGGTGATTGATGAAATTAACAAACTCAGAGATCAAACCAACGGATCATGTTTGGTCGTCTTGTTGACTACTTGGATGCTCACCCTGACCTATAAAATAATGGAAAAACCTTATTTATAGGCAAAACAAATCTTCTACTCTCTAAATATACTCTCCTTTATATTCTCTATTACTATGTGACTGACCGATTCAATTTCGAACTAAATAAAAAAAAGGTAAGCATTAATAAAATATTATAATATAAATCAAATCAAAACAAGGGAGTAGACAAATTGGACTGATTTATAGGAGCATAGAGGTTAGATTAGCTTGCTGGTTAAACTAGGGTTTGAGTTATTCTTATCATTCGACATTTAGCATATGCTTGTTTTTGGTAAGGCTCTTGTGGGGTAAAAAGTAAGCATTTGGAATTAGTATATGCTTGTTTTCCATTCTGTTTATGTTTCAACAGATTGTATTTAAACGGGGTCTTAGAATATATGAGACAGTAGATAAAAATGTGAGTTTACATCCATAACCGTACCGATATCCTGCTATGAAATGCCAAGCAACCTTGAAAGACATGCGATTTGCCACATCCCACAGTCAGGTTATTAAGAGAGATGCCTTTAGTTTCACATTTTTATTATTGTCTATATCCAATAAATTTATTAAGAGAGGTACCGAACTTAATTAACTCTTTTTTTTTATATATAAAACTTGGACTTGACTCAAACACTATTTCATCAAAAAAAAACTGAAAAATTAGTTTTTTGTTTTTGGCTGAAGAAACACTAGGTTTTTTTTATAAGGATAAAGCAAGCACTAAATTTACAGAATCAAACACTTAATTTTAATGCAAATAATCTATACGTTAAGATCAACCTAGCTAATGCACGAACCAAATAAAATATCAACCTAATACATCCCGGATACCCTCTAATTAATTAAATGATCAGATTGTAGTGACCTACTACACGGCGACACCCTAATGGCCTAATGGCCGGGCAACCTAAGTTTGTTGTCTTAATCAAATCACTTTACAATCAAGTAATCTATTACGAGTATTTGTTTTGGTCGAGTATTATAACCTATTAGAATATACATGCATGGACGTAAAACCTTGAACTTATTGGATGATCTAAATTCTATTCTATAAATAAAAATTTATATCATTGTAAGGAGAGCCACCATTTCCCTAATAAACCCCATAAGAAAATTCATGAAATCTTGCTTGCAGTCAATAAACCCAATTAACCCTACAAATGACTTTTTTCTATATATAGCTCAATAAATGAATAAACCAACATTTATTTAATTTGCATAAATTTCGAATCATGTAATAAAAATGTAATCACATCATTCTTCGCTACCCAATAACTAACCACAGAAGAACAATTTAATCATCAAACTAGCTAATAATTAATCCATCAATCAACTAATGAAAGATTAGATGGACAAACAATTAAGCAATGCCTAATTGCATATATTAAAAAAAAAAGAGCTAGCTAGATCAATGACAAAAAGAAGGGCAGGCATCTACTCATTCGATCACTAATCAAGGCCTCACGGGTTTCATGCCAATGCAACTTGTTATACAAGAGACATGTACGAACTCATTCTTCTTGTCTCGGTATGTTATTTTAAAGTATATATTTTGTCTAATTAAGTCGAGTGAGTGAGTTAATTATGTACGCCAAAAGTTCAGCTTGTTTGATACTCCCGTGATCACTCGTAAACTTTATAAAAAAAAAAAAATACACCTTCCATGATTATTTTAATGATATGAACTTCGTTTTATTTGTATGACAATTTACTACATTCACGAGTTGAATAATTTAATGCCACCAGGGTTTACAACTAACTGTAAACCGCTATTCGATTTAACGCACCCTCAAATCTCGTTATAGCGCACCCCTCTGTCCATTAAAAAGGGGATGGACGGTTCATACATGACTACAGAAAAGGGATGGATGGTTCATACATGACCACAGAAAACTTGTGGACAAGTTAATACTGTCCATACATTTTCACTGGCCGGGTGTTTCATCAGTTTTAGTTGACGAACCTTGTCCAACATTTTTTAATGGTCATTAAATTTTTGTCCATGAAAAACATATGGACCCTTAAACGTTGTCCATGATATTTGTATGGACATATCGCGTTTTTCCATGTATTTATAATGGACGATTTATAAGTACGTGAAAAGTTGAAATTCGCATCTATATAGCATTACTTAACCCACCACTAACACATTTTAATCGAGTATAGCATAACTTAACCCACAACTAACACATTTTAATCGAGTCATGTGTTTGGTGTTATGAAAATTGATGGTACTTGTGTGTTTTTCTTCAAGATATTTTTAACCACATTGTTGATGATCAGAATGTATCGTGGCAATCTTAATTTTCAAAAACCTCATGAAAGGGTATTTTGCCCACAAGAGTAAAGTGGTGGTCTTAAGTAAGCAAGATCCCTTCCCTAAGCTAAACGGAAAGCCAGTTGGTCCCTAGGTACAGTTCGGAAAGTGTTCAGTCAATTGCACCACGTTTTGAGTTCGTACGGAAAGCCAAGCCATTGTTGATGATCAGAAACTCTCAAATGCTGTGCTTGCTGAATCTCTTGAAGCTAGAAAGCATATGCCCACATTTCAAGCCACTCACGTGTAGGTACATTATTGAATGCTAAAGCTTTTGCCGAGTCAAACATCCTAGCAACATTAACACTCTTCTTAGGTTCATGCAAAATATGATCACAGATTTGGTAAGTCAAACATACTACAACGAACCTATCTAAATGCTCCTCAAGCTTAAAAACTTTCCCTTTATAGATCCGGAGCCCTTCCCATACTGAATCACCCCCTTGGACAACTGAATCGAAGACTGAGACCTTCAAAGGATCAAATAGAAAAAATGAGACATTAACACATAATACAAAGCGCATTTCATACAAGAATAGATATCTTAGAGGTTTAATTGTTTAATCATAATACCTTAGCATTTTCACGAGGTAAGATCTCGTCACCAACCCAGGCAAGAAGCTTTGCGTTCTCCGGGACAGGTAGACTAGCATCAGGCAAAGGTGACTTCAGCAAAGATAAAGATCTACGTACATTTCGCCTTAGGAAGTTGTAAAATGGTAGACTCTGCTCTACCAAGTCATAAAGGGAAGCCAGGAACGGCTGGAGAAGAAAGAAAGGACCAGATAAGGGAACCACAGAAAGACCAATAGCCTAGTGAGAACTGAAAAGATCAAAACTGCAATATAATACTAACAAGATCAAAATACAACATAGGAAATGGATTTCATAGCGAATAGCAAAGAATCCATTTCTGTAACAATTGAATAAAGCACACCTTTGGGTACTTATTTGGTGAGAAAAAGCACGTGGACTTATGTACACTAGTGTACCACCATGGAGCCCAGACTCCATCCACCGCCTTCGGTCCGGCGTCCCATCTAGGAAATGAAGTTTTACTTAGAAAGTCAAATGTGCAAACTTGAAAGGATAGGATTAACCGAAAATCACAAACACAATACAAAGGCAAACTTTGTAGAAGCTAATAAGCTATAGCAACAATAAAGTAATGGCAGAACAAGAAAAACACTTATATAAACAACATACTTGAGCATTGCAGGTTGGAAAGGAATATCCAGATCTTCATAAAGACCGTGTAAAGTACCCTACAGATTTCGACAAAACATGGATGACCAAAATCAAGTAGTCCTGAGCAAGAAGATTCAAACAGAAAAACTAAGTACCTGCCCATTTGGTCCTTCGGAGGCGCCAGGACCCGAGTCTGGTTTCTTATTGGTGCGTGAAAGCTCGTCGTCGTTGCTTGAACTGACCTCCTCATCAACAAGCTGAAAGCATTTATATGACAAGCTTTAATAGTGGTTCCAAACATTGACTGAAATCTGCATACTATGATTCGTGTTAAGTCTTAAGTGTTAACACTTATTAAAATGAAATCTTTGTCTTAATTTTGTGAGTAGTCAGAGACAAGTGCAACTAACCTTGCCAGGATAAGTTCCTGGACTTATACTGTAATCTCCAAGAAGATCTATAACCAATCTACTGTCACTCACAATACATGAGCAAATTGATTCTTCTAGGAACATCCAACCATGAAAGTTAGGACATGAACACCGACGTCTTCTATCAGACGAATCATGATTTCTTCCTAAAATATTCTTTTGCTCCAAATTTGATGGTCTTTGCAGCTACATGTATTTACTAGAAAGAGTTCTGCAAACTTTAAACAATTTAACACTAACCAGTAAGGAGTTGATTTCTGCCTGCAAACTGTCAATATCAGTCTTCAGTTGGGCAACAACACCACCCTGGAAAAACGGATGAAGTCAAGACGCGTTGAATTAAACAATAATGCGGTAATGTTAAAAACATATTCTTGTAAGCAAGCAAGATTCATTACTAGTGCTTGAAGACAGTGTTCCCCAAATGCAGAAATCAATTAGATCAGATTCAAGCCCCCCCGAAACCGGAAATTCAAAGAGAATCCGAATGGACAGGGAACGAACCCGAGAGGTGAGAGACTCGAGGGTCGACAGGAGTTGCGGGACGGCGGTCGGCTGGTGGAGGGGGACGGTCGTCAGGCAGTGGCGGAAGAGGATGAGGGTCGAGAGCGTAGTCTAGAGAGAGTCGAGAGAGCGGAAGAGGAAGAGGGTTGGGAGCGCAGGCGATTTCTCAACACAAGGGTAATTTCGTAAATAACCCGTTTTTATACATGCGCTATTTCGAGATTTAGTGGTGCGCTATTTCGCAACACCCTAAAAATATAGGGTGCCAATGAGTCTCCTTAACTTATACCCTTCATTGGTTTAAAGATAGGTCTTAACTCATCGTTTACTAAAACAGAGAAAGAAGTGGTGGTGATGCACGTCATGACCCAATTTGTAATAACCGCTATTTTTATAAATAAGAGAAATAAAGTTTTCTTAAAATCCTTATGCATATAACGATCAAAATGTCGTCAATAGTAAATTCCTCGCCTAATTAAGTGAAAAACTCATTCAAATTCAATTATGGAAAAACGAGTCCTTATATTAAATTATTATTTTGAAATAAATTATTTAAGAATATAAGAAGAATGAATTAAGAAAAAGAAATTTAATGAAAGAGGAAAACAATTAGCAAATGAGTAACCGATACAATAATTGGGTAGTTTTTTTTTAAACCCAACCTATTAATAGCCCTAAAACAAAAAGGGAAATTAGGGGAAGCAAGTGGGACTCGAACCCCAAACCTCTCCGACCCCTTTCCTTTCCCTTACCGGGAACTTCTTGTTGTGTTAAGGAGATGTATTTTATTGAAGCCGATTTTGTTGACCAACCCAAATCTTGACTAGATTTCTTTCATCCTTCATGCGACAACGCAGACGATTTTTCTGCCAAAAGAAAATCCAGCAAATCAATCCTCATCATTACACCCATCTTCCTCATACTTCTTTTAAGTGTTGAATTAGAGAAAGCTGTTATAAAATTAAGGGTTTCAACGTTTAATTCCAAGCCCCATCTTCAACCCTGATGTCCATTCCCATCCTTAACAATTCCTGAGCATCCACAAATCCTACCCCAAAAATCAGCCAGTAATTCCAAGCTATAATCCCGATCGATATTCGTTCCAAAAACGCCCAAAATCTGCAAGTCCCAAAAATCTGATTTCCTTGCCCTGTTCCGGCGAAAACCGAGACCTGCAGCCCCTCGTTGCCGCCGGAGGCCGCCGACTCGTCACCAGCCCTCACCCTCGTTTTGCCGCCCCGACCGCTTGCCGGACCGCGCCGCCCTTCACCGCTGCTATCCGCCACCGTAATCTCGCCGGGTCGCCGCTCGGTGCCGCTGTGTGTTGTTGCCGTAGTTGTTGGTGTTGTGTTGTCGTTGAACTTCTGCGTAAAACCAACTCCAAGGCAAGCAGCCTCTCTTTTTTTTAGTTACGTATGGGCCTAATTTTCTTCATGTTGAGCTGCTACATAAAAAAGGCAAAGGCAAACAATTGTTTTTATTTAGGCCAATTATCATTTTTGGGCTGATCCCCCTTGGTATTAATTAGCAAACAAACATGGGCCTTATCTCCAAAGAATTTGTAACGTACTAATTAAAACATGATCCTTCAATTTGATATTTTTAGCAAACAAACATACGGATGCAACTATAAGATTTACACACACATACATAATTATATAATTGTTGGGCTAATCCTTGGAATTGGATGAATTGTTAATACAAATCCAGAAAGAAAATGGCTAGCTATATATGGACAAGTACCACTTTAGACTAGAGATAATGGGCATATTATTATTCCTAATTAAGTTAATTATGTACTCGTTATATATGTACGCACATTATGGTCCGACTTATGTTTAATTACATAGAAATAATGGGCTAGATATAAAATCATCACCATCTACTAGTGCATAAAGGTCCGAAGATTATTATCAAATAAGTAGAACACTAGTGATAAATTAGGTGTTATTGGAAAATTAATTTCATGAGAGGATACAATAATTGTAGATTTAAAAATAATTGTAGTTTTAAAAAAAAATAATAGTTGTTAAACAAGATTAATAACAAGATTTCGCCTTAATAAAAATAGTACTAATAATTTCTTAAGGCAAATATGAATATATTGTTGAGTTAGATCATGAACTTCTATTTATATAGGTTACTTAGAGATAATAATTTATTGCGGCCTTAAGAAGATTATCACGAGGAAATAATATAGTGACCAAGTCATAAGTAAGAAATACTAGGTAATTATTTAATTTACCTTTACTACAAGATATTAAGTTATTAATATTGAAAGTCTTCAAATCATTTTATAAAGGGTCTAATGAATTTCATAATTCGAGAAAATATTTTCCTTCGATCAAGAAATAAGTGAATATTAATCTAATCCGTATCGCCTTGGAACCGTATCCGATTTAGGTCGAGTACTCGAGTCGACTAAACTCGCAGATCAATTCCTTAGAACTTCGATCTCGAAAATCAAAGGCAAGTGGATGGTTCTCCCTTATTACTCGATATTTGTGAATTTCTTTTCCTCCGTTATCATATCCATCTTGTTGGGAACACCTTGTTTGCTAAATGAATTTAGGATTATTATTGCTTAGAAATAATGACCCTATTGTTCGTATTGTTATTATCATTTCGTGTTGCACTAGTACTTGGACTTATGACCGATTGATTGCGGCCTTGTGTGTTTAAAGTGCCTCGTTAAGAGAGCTTCTCTGGATTAGTGTAGGACAGAAACATATGGTATAAGTCCTAAACCACTTATGATAACAATGAATTATGTATGGGTCATGACTCCATTTACTTTGTTGACTTATGTCTTTAAGCAATGTCGGATCAGGGATTCGTCTTATGTCTTAAAGCAATGTCACATTGTAATAAGAAGTCGGCTTATGTCTTTTGCAATGCCGCACTTAAAAAGCATTAAGGCTTACGTGAATTGAATTGTGTGAAATCGTGAATTGTTGAAACTGAATTGTTGAATTGAATTGAATTGTTGAAATGGATATTTCTCGGGTGACCCTTGACTCTTATGAGTTGCCACATCCGAAAATCGTTAAAATAAAATGTATTGTTGTATTACTAAGAGAAGATAAGTCGATTGAGGTTTCTACTAAACTTTGATGTGTATTAATAAGTTCCCAACAAAATCGTAATCATCTTTCGTTCCTAGGAATCACCTTCTTGTGATTTCCTATTCTTAAAAGGAAGCTCGTTATTCATCTCCCTTCAGGATTTATGCCTTTCATCATTATCTGATCCGCATTCGAATGAAGTCTTGTTCCCTAAATTATCTCACACTCTCACCTCAAAAAGAACTTGATTGGTCGTGCATCGCTCAGCTCTCTTTGGACCTTGATGCCGACATACTTAGCCTTTTAAGAACCTAGTCATATTCTACCACTTGCTTAGTCTCGCGTTAGACTAATACCACTTTCTTTTCTTCCCGACATTGGTCGGCTGGTATTTCTTGCTTTTATGGAAATATCAAAAAGTAAAGACAGGTTTGCCGAAGACCAAAGACGAAGACTCGAGGATTTAAAGGAAGGAAGATTTTCAAGAGATTTCAAGTTATTTTAAATATTTAGGAATTTCCTATGTTGTAATATAAGTCTTTGTCGCTTTTGTACAAGATCGTGTAATGTTACCTAAAGCCTTGGGTGACCTTGGATGGTAAAAATCCAAGGTCACTGGCATGTAATACCCTTGGTTTAAAATGGGGGTGTTACACAATTAATCCATCTTTGATGGAAACCGAACTTCGCAACACCCTAAAAATATAGGGTGCCAATGAGTCTCCTTAACTTATACCCCTCATTGGTTTAAAGATAGGTCTTAACTCATCGTTTACTAAAACAGAGAAAGAAGTGGTGGTGATGCACGTCATGACCCAATTAATTCATCTTTGATGGAAACCGAACTTCGTAAGAATCTGTCTAATAAAATTTATTTTATCTTGTCATACGCTTTTTTCATGTCAAGTTTGAGGGTCATTCATCCTTGTTTACCGGCCTTCTTCTTTCGGTGGAAAGAGTGAAAACTTTCATGTACTATTAGAATATTGTACTAGATTAGACGTCCCTCAAGGAAAGCAACCTGCAAAGGATGGATAATCTTAGGGAGGATAATCAATATCTATTACTATATACTAAAGCGGAAGCAAATTCTGCCACCATATTGCTCCACATCACCCCCTTATTTAAAAATCTATCTTATTAAATCTTATATTTATTATAATCTTATACATACTTAATTAAGATGTTAGTTCTATGTTAGAATTTGAGTTGTTTATTTAATAATTCTATCCAAATATATATAAATCTCTATCTTATCATTAGGCACTTTTAACTAATACATAGATATATCATAAATTTTTTATTCTATGAAAATATTGTTATTTAGTCATAATGTATAAATCATAATCTTAATATTTTACACATTTAATTAAATAGCAAATTTAATTATAGTTATTTTTCGTAATTTAAATATGATATTCTTAAAAAATATCAATGGTAGCATACTCTATCACTATATTTAAGCCAAATATTCAGTATATTAAAATAATATATTAAATATATTTTTTTATTATCATATAATGATAAAATATCAATAAAAAGATTAGATGTTATATTTACCATAAATATATCTCTAATATTACATATTAGTTACAATTTAGATAAAAAGATAGATTTCTTAGTTAAGATAATGATTCTTTAATTTTTATTAGATATTTAAATATTTATTTTTTAATTATTTTCTCACAACATATGAACATAATAATATATATATATATACAAGATAATTTGGTTTTGTATTTTATCGTATTAAATAATATCTATATCTTTAATCCAGTAATCTATTAATCTAAGTTTTTATTTAAAATTATTGATTTTAGTATACAAGTTAGTTTATGCAATTTAATCTAAATGCCAAACCATTTTTATCAATTTTTAATAAAATGTGATAATGCATCTTATCTTATGGCATTCCTCCTCAATTATTTAAATATATGTTTATGTATGTATAAAAAGTTAATATATAATCAAAATTTATTTTTATATAAATATTTGATGATATACAAGAATTATATCATTTTATAATCCAAAAGATAAATGTTACTATAACAAAGTATGCATATGATAATAGTTTTAATTGTTATAGTAAGTTCATATACAAAGCAATTAATAAATAAATAACACCCCCGTACAAGGTACAGGTCATCGGCTAGTATACTTCTAAACCAGAATGAGTTAAGGGCAGTTTTGATATAAAATCTTTATATCCCATCCATCTTATTTTTATTTACGGACAATTCATATAAATTTCCTATTCATAATAATCTATAATCTTATCTAATTAATAAAAATCTTTTTTTATCTAATCTAATATGAAATCTTCTTAATAAAATATGATTTGTAACAATACTTATGTACTTATTAATTTATATTTCGCCTATCAAACAACAGAGCTATAATAATTTATATTTTACTCATCTAAGTCGAATATGAGTTCTCGTAAATTCAATATATTTTTCTAAATCTGAAATAGTTAAGGATAGTTTTATCATTAAGTTATTTATACCTACCTACCCCATTTTATGTGCAAATGTTTTATATAACTTTTCAATTCATATACAATTAGCATTTTCTCTAATTACATACAATTTTTTAAAAACTAATACCAAATCTTCTTAATAAAGTATTATTCGTATATAGCAACATTACTAATGATCATATTTTTAATCTTATCTAATTAATAAAAATCTTTTTTTATCTAATCTAATATGAAATCTTCTTAATAAAATATGATTTGTAACAATACTTATGTAGTTATTAATTTATACTTCGCCTATCAAACAACAGAGCTATAATAATTTATATTTTAGTCATCTAAGTTCGAATACGAGTTCTCGTAAATTCAATATATTTTTCTAAATCTGAAATAGTTAAGGATAGTTTTATCATTAAGTTATTTATACCCTACCTACCCCAATTTATGTGCAAATGTTTTATATAACTTTTCAATTCATATACAATTAGCATTTTCTCTAATTACATACAATTTTTTAAAAACTAATACCAAATCTTCTTAATAAAGTATTATTCGTATATAACAACATTACTAATGATCATATTTTTAAAATAGAATGATAGTTAATATAATATTAAAAGTAAATAATAGCGTATAATCAATACTAATATTTTTTTATATTATACTATAATTAAACTAGATTATAATATTCAAAGCTAATTTATTTATTTTGCAAAATAACAACTCAGGTCAAGTAAGTTGGTTTCGTGTTTTAATCCAATCGAGCATGGGTCAATCAAGTTTAGTTCTTCCGTTGACCTACTAAATTATGGATCGGGTTTCAACTATAATTGTTCGGTTGATTCGAATTGGTTTATCTAGTTGAATTAAATGTTGACTGCTTGATCTAATTTAAAATACATTTGTATATATGATTATTAACTCAATTATACCCTATTAACTTTTTACTACTTAAATTATAATACATATATGTTATATAAACCAATTTTATTATTTTTATTTTAAAAGTTAATCCGTAAACATGACTAAGTTTAAGTAAAATTCGTATTAGACCGTAATTAACAATTTCCAAACTAATGAATAATAGCGTAGAAACAAAGATTTTCATTAGAAAAAATCTGATTGCCTCGAGATCTTATTCGTGCATGGGAAGTATATAAAATATATATACTCTATATAAGGAGACGTACACAAGGATTTGTTGTCTTCAGGCAGAAAGAAGAAAGAAAGAGGGAGACTTCGATCAAGAAAGAAATCAATTTTCTTGTTGTTAGAGATTGATCGATCAAGAAAGAAAGATCATGAAAGCATATCTGTCTTTTCTAGAGACACTAGGGATAACCGAGGAAGAATACAACCAGCCGGTGCCGGTCACGCCTTCCCCCTCCGACCACCCTGCACCGGAGACGGGACACAACGAGGAAGAGTTGAAGCTAAAGCTGCCTGATTCTTGCATCATCTTAGACGACCCTACGCCATCGCGGGAGAGGATAATATCGGCCTATGGAAGCCCCACCGCATACAAAACCCATAGCGGAAGTGGATTGCTCCGACGACAAGGAGTTTTCCGATGCCCTAGAAAGACAGATTCGAAGCCCGACACCCGATCCAGTCGTCCACAACACGTCGGAGAACGTTGATTCCTCGGGAGAGCTCTACTTGGACGGCTAGACGAGGAGTTTTATGAATCTATTGGCCTTACGAATTGTGAGTGGGTAAATTAATCGGCATAAATATTTTCTCTATCTTCCGCCATAAAGGTATTTTTATTAATTATGTTTATTATCTTTAAATTATTTTTTTAAAATAAAGAGGCGGTTAAGCAATTATGATGGAAGGTTCTATCTTTGCACGAAGATAGAATTATCGCTGGATTGGGTAGCAAGTAATCGCTAGGGATAGATTTATTCTCCCTTAACCCTCTCTCTTCTATTATAAATACATGTCTTCGCCATGTATGGAGAGTTAATTCGCAACTTGCATCTTCTAACTTTTCTCTCGCAATTTTCGCCCTTTACCGTCGACACTCGCTCGAACAACTACTCTTCTGACTTAGGCATCGGAGGTGGATCAGGGGGTCCCCACCCCCTTTAATTTGTCTATTGTTTTGCAGATCCTAGGTCATTGAAGGTGCTTGGAGAAGAAGGAATTGGAAGGAGCTATACCTAAGTGCATTAAAGGCGAATTTTTTTGCACTTACACGAATTCTTCTACGCTTGCTCCGAGCCTCCGACCACCATGGAGCTTCAAGAAAGTGCCGTCTGCCCTAACGCCCTTCCTCAACCACCACCGGAGATTCACCAAGCCATCCCGTTGACCACCGTTGCCTATGGACGGCGCCCCCAGAAGATCAAAGTCATCCGTTGGTCCAAGGAAGAGCATGCGTAAGTACTCTATGCATGCAACCATGCAAACCCTAATCATCATCTTTTGTTCAAAAAGTTCATAATCAATCATCTTTTGTTGATTACTTTAATATAGTACCCGCATGCATATATTTTGTTGCTTGATTCTTATTCTTTAGAATCTGCAAGATTAAATAATACATTTGAATCTAATTAATCAGAACCATATCTAGAGTAGAAATATAATACGTATATGCGCAACCGTGCGTGATGAGATCTATTAGCCTGCATATAAATTGAACGTCCATGTGATTTCTTAGTATAATATATGTCGTATGTATGCGTCTCATTAATGTGTATTTGTTTTGGATGGTATTGCAGACTCTTCTTGGAGGGTCTCAAAGTGCACTGGACAGGGTCAAGAGGGGATTGGAAGAGCATCTCGAGAGACTTTGTGAAGACAAGAACCCCTAACCAAATAGCGAGTCATGCTCAAAAGTACTTTGATAGGTTCAAGAAAACCGACACCGGCACAACAACCAGGAGGAGGAGGGCAAGCATCTACGACATGACGATCGACCCGTCACATGCATCACACTAGCTGGAAATTCCTTCATTTATGCTGATTAAGTAGTTAGGATTCTTGATCCATGCTACATTACTATTTTTGTATTTGTTTTTTAGTTTTTGTTAATTTGTTCAAACATGTTTGTAATATGACAATTGATCCAATGCTGTAGAAACATGTATGGTATTCTTTTTGGTTGAAAAACATGAATGGTAGTTTGACCTTAATAATTTATTAGGTTTAATTAATTAAAGGTCATGCTACAGTTTCAACCAAAAAGTACTTTTTGAACAAAAGTATCATTTTTTCTCTCAAAAAATGTGCAAATACACTACTTTTTACGTATTTCAAGGCCAAAAACTACTACTTTTTCTCAAAAAGTACTTCTCCTCTAGAAGTATAGCAAGCCCTAGTCAATTTATATTGACCAAAAAAAATTAGAATACTTTTGATGAAAGCGTGGTTGAACTCTACATCGGCCATTCTTACATAGAAGTGTTATCATCGTCCCTGTTTTTAGTAGAAAGTGCTATCATCGTCCTGAAAACAAAGGATTAAAATGATTAATTGCAATTTGATTTCTTTTCCCATTATCATCATCTAAAAAGAAAAGAAAAAAAGCGGACCCAGAAATCCATGGTTACTTACCGAGGAGGAAATGAATCCCCAATACGATCCTTAGATTCGGTTCTTCATCATGTTCGACTATCTTTTCGGTTTATGCTCTTACTCTTTCATGAGCTTTGGCTTGGATCGATAGTTCTATTTGGTTTGGATCGTATTTGGCCTAATGGCCCATAGGCCCAATTCGAGTTTGATTCCTTAGTTTCGGTTCTTCATCATGTTCGACTATCGTTTCGGTTTATGTACTTACTCTTTCATGAACGGTTGCTTGGATTTCTATTCGATTTGGATCGTATTGGGCCTAATGGGCCCATAGGCCCAATTCGAGTTTGATTCCTTAGTTTCGATTCTTCATCATGTTCGACTATCGTTTCGGTTTATGTTCTTACTCTTTCATGAACGGTGGCTTAGATCAAGAGTTCTATTAGGTCTGGGCCTAATGAGCACATAGGCCCATTTCGAGTTCAATTCTCTAGTTTCGGTTCTTTGTCATGTTTGACTATCCTTTTGGTTTATGTTCTTACTCTTTGATGAACGTTGGCTTTGATAGAGAGTTCTGTTCGATTAGAATCAAATTGGGCCTAATGGGCCCATAGGCCCAATCTAAGTTTGATTTCTTAGTTTCAGTTTTTCATCATGTTCGGCTATCATTTCGGTTTATGTTTTTACTCTTTCATGTATGTGGGCCTAGTCGTATTAGGGTTTAGGATTAAACCATATAGGCTAGGGTTGTTCATCGGCTCCAATGAACCGAAAAAAACGGAAACCAAACCGATCCAAACCGAACCGAAATGAAACCGAGCTAGTTCGGGTCGGTCTTTGGTTAATGGTTCATGTTTTGGATTACTTCAGTTTTCGGTTGGGGTCGGTTTGGATCTCAGTTCGGTTCGGGTAAACCGAACTAAATTAACACATACCCATTATAGCTAAAAATACCTTTTAAATTAATTTATATAAATTCAATAGATTTTTTAAGTTATATAAATTAAATTTTTAAACTCATAATAAAACTATCAACTTAAACATTCCAAACCTTATATAATATCATCTAAAGTTCCTCACTTTGAAAAGTTTCAATGTGGGATAGAAAATGGGATGTGGCATGCATGAAAAGTACTCAGAAAGAGCATCCACATTGAAAGTTTGAGGAAAATAAGGACTTGAGAAGTGCTATAAATACATGTCTCAAGATTGTTTTAGTATGTTGGCTATTAAGTAGTAAAGAATTTATTAAATAATGGGCTTTTAATCAATGTTTTTCAGTCAAAAAAGTTCGGGGATCCACCGGACGGCCTTGTGCGCCTACCATAGGCGCACAAGATCCTTTTGGTGCGCCTTGCTAGGGCGCATCATGCGTTTTACTTAGGCACACCAGACCAGCTTCCTCCGGGCGGTATCAAACTGCACTTCTAAGATAGGCGCACCAAATAGTGTACAAATAGCTCAAAAATAGTGTACGAATAACAGTTCCATGGATATTAGGATTGATTAACAGTTGAACCCATCAAGGCTTATGAATCACCTAATTAATCTAAGAACATTCAAAGAGCGCATGAATAAGGAAAGCATTAATTGTGCATTTTTTGATATATTCATAACATAGCATAGAAATTAATAATTCACTAGAAGATTTCGTCTGAGTGCTTGAAAACTCTCTTTAGCCATACTATTGAATTGCATGTCTGAATCAGTTAATAACTGTGAGATTATAATAGTATCTTGTCTAATACTTGTATGTATTTTGATAGCAATAGCAACACTATTCAATTCAGCCTATGGACCACTGAAAAATCCAAGACTTTATCCACCATTTAATGGTTGTCTTATATAACCTCTTAGCTCTTAGGTATTCATACAAGAATACTAAAAAAAAAAAAGAAGAAGATCTTTAAACAATAGTCTTGGCAAACAAAAAGATGTCAATCCCTTTAGCCAAAACAGCATCACCCAAACACATAAAAGCTTGGCATGATGGGCTGGCTCTATGCCATCTCAATACAAGGGCAACAGCATTTTCATGTGCAAACTCTTCCCTTTCATGGAAAGCAAAAACAGAATTCCCAAGAATCAGATCAAACCTGAAAGTAAAATGGAGAGAAATCCATGGCCAAAATGATTGGGATAAACTTCTCAATCCGATGGACCATGTCCTCCGCTCCGAGCTCATTCGCTATGGAGAGATGACACAAGCCTGCTACGACGCATTCGAGTACGAAAAATTCTCCAAGAACTGTGGAAACTGCCGATTCGAGCCAAACAAGTTTTTCGAATCTCTAAATCTCGACAGCTCGGGCTATGACATTGCGCGATACATCTACGCCACATGTGACATGGACCTTCCAAAGTTCTTCAAGAGGTCCATTTTCCATGACAAGTGGAGCGCGACCGCCAACTGGATGGGGTACGTGGCGGTCTCAAATGATGCCACATCATCGAGCCTAGGCCGTCGAGACATCCTCATCTCCTGGAGGGGAACCGTCACTAAGCTTGAGTGGCTAGCTAACTTGATGGACATCTTAGAGCCAATCAAATCGCGCCAAATCCCTGCTCCGGATAACAAGGTCAAGGCTGAGTCAGGATCTCTCTTTGTCTACACTAAGAAACATAAAATCTGCCCCTTTAGTGAGTACTCTCCAAGGGAGCAGATTTTGGGAGAGGTGAAATGGCTTCTTGAGAAGCACGGCAATGAAGAACTGAGCATAACGGTCACGGGTCATAGCTTGGGCAGCGCGCTCGCGATACTCAACGCGTATGATCTTGCAGAGACGGGATTCAATGTGAAGAGTGATGGAAGTATGGTTCCGATTTGTGTTTTCTCGTTTGCGGGTCCGAGAGTTGGGAACTATAGGTTCAAGGAGAGGCTTGAGAGTCTAGGAGTGAAAGTTCTAAGAGTGGTGAATGCTCATGATAAGGTTCCGAAAGTTCCGGGACTCGTCTTCAACGAACATGTTCCGTTGGTGGTGTGAAAGATTGGCGAAATGTCGTTTATGTCGCGCTGGTGTTACGCGCATGTGGGCGTGGAGGTTGCCTTGGATCACAAGGAATCGCCTTTCTTGAAGGAGACGGGTGATTTGTCCTGCTTTCATGACTTGGAGACGTATCTGCATTTGTTGAATGGGTTAGTAGCTTCTCATTAGAGAATTGATGAAGACCATATCAAAACAAATGTTTTAACCTTATTTTTTGTGTTTGTTTTATGAACTTGATGATGAGTAGGTATCAAGGAGATGGTCAAAGATTTGGGCTTGTGGGTGAGAGAGATATAGCAATGGTGAACAAATCAGCTGATTTCTTGAAGGAGAGTTTAGGGGTTCCTCCAAACTGGTTGCAAAAAGAGAACAGAGGCATGGTTAGTGGTGACCGTTGGAGGATGATTGAAGGACCAAATCTTAGGAAACATGTTAAAGAGATGAATTCTCGCCTTCATAATTAGCTGTTTTAACTAACAATTACTGAACTATAAAATGGATGAATGTATGATTGGTTGCTTGATAGGAATATTGGTTGTTTGAACGGTGTAATAAGTATATATATAGTATAGGGTGGTGTTGTGATTTGTACTTATCTGGGTTCAATTTGTAATGCATTATCATATATATGATATTTGTTTCATAGATAATAGATAATTACCATATGATATTTGTTTGTTTGTGATGTTTGCTTGTTTTTTCATTACAAATTCACTAGTAAATTTTTTTGACCTTCCTACTTATTTACAAAAATCTAAATTGTTACTTTTGGACTTGAATTAAAACACGTCGTTCTATCTTTAGTTGCAAAATCAGTCGTCCGATTGATTATCGAGTCACTTGGCGGGTTTACCATTTATGCATTGTGGATAGTTTCCGGACAGAGAGCGAAAGCCATACGAAGATAGCAATGCTCTATGTACATGGCAGTTGAACCCAGAAACCCCAACTCAAAACCTCCCCAGAATGACTCTGGTTCCAAGTTGCCAACTCAACCCAGTCTACTTCAAGGAGTCGTTGCACAGCTCGCTCCTCAAATTCCAAGGCGCTCCCCAATTGCAATTCTTCAGGTACAATTCCCCCTTCCCCTCCTTCAATAAGCGCAGTTTATGCCCCACCCAGAAGAGAATCTGCTCCCAATTCATCGATAGGCAAAACCCACGAAAAGGGTCCAATTTTGACCCAAGAAACAATGGCGAAGTACCCCGCGCTCAATCGGATTCTGGTCCTAGTTCGTCTGACAGTAAGTGGCTAGATAAATGGAACAGGCCCCGTCGCCAGCAAATTAGCCCTAAACCGCCCCAAATGGCTGTGAATTATCGGAATAGTGGCGGCGGTGTTGTGTCGAATTGGGGCAGTAGAAGAGCTGGCTCTACTGATAATGGTACTGATTATGGGGGTGGTGGTGCTAGTACAATGGATAAGATTGTGGAGAAGCTGAAAAGATTTGGGTATATGGATGATGAGAGTGAGAGGGAGGAGAAATCGGAGAGGCGAAGTGAAAAGGGTTCGGTTGAGGATATATTCTATGTGGAAGAAGGGATTTTGCCTAATACTAGGGGTGGGTTTTCTGAGGATTCTCCATTGGGAGTGGTGGAGAGACCCTTTGGAGGTGATGGGGAAGCTCGGTTCCCGTGGGAGAAACCAGCTGCTATTGAGGAGGAAGCCAAGTATGCGGTGAGGAAGAGGAGCAGGACTTCCATGGCTGAACTCACTCTTCCGGAGCCTGAGCTTAGGAGGCTGAGAAACTTGTCTGTGAAGACCAAGCAGAAGGTGAAGATAGGTGGCGGTGGCGTTACAAAGGCGGTGGTGGATACAATTCGTGACAAGTGGAAAGATTCGGAGATAGTGAGGCTGAAGGTTGAGGGCGCGTCTGCACTTAATATGAGGCGGATGCATGAGATATTAGAGGTAAGATTCTTGAGAGCCTAGTTTTACTGCTAATTTTGAGTTAGTTGGCTCTGTTCTAGGAATTGACATCTGAAAGCATGATGTAGTTTTGGTTGATATGCAGAGTGTAGCTGTAAGCTGATGCAATTACTCCATTACATATTGAGTTATTCACAGCTTAGTTTGGTAATTAGTAGAACAACTTCATATAATTGTGGCTGCTTCAGCTGCACCTTGCAATTTTACTGAAAACTGTAGTTGAATTGTTTTAATTGCTGCTTCTAAATAGAGGATATCTTTATTTTATTTGCAAATGCGGTTACGATTATGACATGATGGTTTTTATCTACTATTAACCTGTTGATCAGATGCACATGATGGTTTTCTATAATTGCTTGTCTTCTTGATAAATGTTAGGCTTATTGAAATATTTTCCTTGCTGATCTTATTTGTATACTATTGCATGTCACAAAGGGTAAATAGTTTCAAACTTTCGTAGATATTTTCTTCATCAGTGACTAGTGTGAAAATATTTGCTTGGTAGCCAGCACTTAGTAGTGCATCCACTGATCGTGTTATCTCTTTTCTTTCAGAGAAAAACTGGTGGTTTGGTGATTTGGAGATCTGGCACTTCACTTTCAATGTATCGCGGAATAAGCTATAACCATCCTTCTGAACACTATAGAAAACAAGCATTTAAGGAAACTTCTCTCCAAAATATGCAATCCACTCCTACCGATATAAGTATTCAGGATCAATCGAAACATGATTCTGACAATACCATTCATCCGGTAGAAGAGAGCTTCAAAGTGGACACTGGTGAGAATTTCGGTTCTGAGTCCTCAATGGAGGTGAGGTACGAAGATGAAATAGATAAGCTGTTAGCTGATTTGGGACCAAGGTATGAAGATTGGCCGGGTGGTGACCCATTACCAGTGGATGCTGATATGCTGCCAAGTTCATTGCCCGGTTACAAACCGCCTTTTAGACTGCTTCCTTATGGAGTGAGAGCTACCATTAGTGTAAAGGAGGCTACAGCATTGCGCAGGATTGCTAGGACACTCCCCCCGCACTTCGCACTTGGTATTAATATTCAATAATGACAATTGGTATTTTACTTGGTTTTGTTCATTATTTGATTGCAACTACTTTCAGGTAGAAATAGGCAGCTACAGGGTTTGGCAACAGCCATGGTTAAGTTATGGGAAAGAAGTTCAATTGCAAAAGTTGCATTGAAGCGAGGTGTTCAAGTCACAACTAGTGAAAGAATGGCAGAGGATATTAAGGTAGATCTAATTTATTTGACATGTGATCCTATATAGTGGTCACTCATGATAAATCATTTGTAGTTGTCTTTCTCATCTTGGAAGTGATCTCCCAGGTGCTATCATCTGTTAGTGCTGTCTCATTCTTTCATCCATATGTTGATAGGTGAACTGAATATGTTTTCTTCTTTATCTGCTGTTCTAATTATGATCTTATAGACACTACACATGTCTCTGGTTGACCGGTTTTAAATGTTGTTGAACAAGTATTAAGTTTAAAGACTTTTCAAGAACTCACCATCTAGTATGTTATTTTGGAATGATATGCTGTTGTTGTTGTTACCTGGTTATATCAAGTAGCGAATTAAATTTCCTTATGAAACAATTAGGAGAGTATTTGAACAACAAGTTCTAGAACCTACAATTGGCTGGCGTTATCAATGAATTTTACTGTATAAATCTTTGAAGAAGTAACAAAATATTTTCCCGAATGGCCAAAGTTCTATTCTTCTATATTGTTTTTTGGCTCATGTATGATTATGTTTGTCCAGAAAACTTCAAAGAGTGATATGTTTGGGAAGGTTTCAAAGCAGATATAATGTTGTTTACCAACAGCCTTGGAAGTGAATATCATGACTCATGTCTATATATGGAGTATGGACATGGAGACCTACTAGCATATTGGCATAAACTGTTTTACAAAAGCTTCCTTCTTCCATGTGATATTTCCTTCTCCTTTAGTTTGCATTGATTACATGTAATATAAACTTCATGGTCATCTAGCATATATTAGATCCATAAAATCTAGGCTCATACCTATAAAAAGATAAAAAGTGAGTTTCTAACAAAATGCCATCCTTTCCTTGTAATGTAGAGATTGACAGGGGGCATGCTTCTATCAAGAAACAAGGACTTTCTAGTCTTCTACAGAGGGAAAAACTTTTTGTCTCCAGCTGTTGCTGAAACATTACTGGAAAGAGAGCGGATGGCAATGAACCTTCAAGATGAAGAAGAGCAGGCACGTTTGAGATCTTCAGCTATGGTTACTCATACTGTAGAAACAGCACAACAACCAATAGCTGCTGGTTCACTTGAGGAGACATTGAACGCTGACGCTCGATGGGGAAAGAAGCTTGATGATACTGATAAAGAAAACGCGCTTAGAGAAGCTGAACTGTTGAGGCATGCTGACCTTGTTAAAAAGCTTGAAAGGAAACTCACTTTGGTAAGCTCTCAAAGAACCAACCTCATATAATCATTGACCACCGAGACGGAAGCAAAATGTAATGGAAAAATAGGGGTGCACTTTCATTTCGCCTCGTAATGCAATATAATGGTTTAGATGGTGTATTGTCTTGAATCTTGCAATATAGTACTGCTTTATTAACGGCAGATTTGATGTTAAATTGCTGGAAATCTATGACTTTCTTAGCGGACTCAAGATGCTGATAAAGTTGTTGTGTCTAATAGGCAGAAAAGAAGTTAATGAAGGGCCAATATGCATTGGAAAAAGTAGAACACTTCTTGAATCCCTCAAAAAGAGAAGCAGATCCTGAGAGTATATCAGACGAGGAGAGATTCATGTATCGGAAATTAGGTTTGAGAATGAAAGCCTTCCTACTTCTCGGTAAGCCTTGTTTTACATTCGTGCTTGTATATATGTAATCCTTCTCTGGAGAGTGTCTGATATTAGTCTTCTGAATAATCTGCTTTTCCAGGTAGGCGCGGAGTTTTTGACGGTACAATAGAGAACATGCACTTGCACTGGAAGTATCGAGAGCTGGTTAAGATCATAGTGAAGGTCAAAACATTTGAAGAGGTCAAAAGAATTGCCCTCTCACTTGAAGCTGAGAGTGGTGGTGTCTTAGTTTCTGTAGACAAAGTTTCGAAAGGATATGCAATTGTTGTATTCCGAGGGAAGGATTATCAGAGACCTTCTATGTTAAGGCCCAAGAATCTTTTGACGAAAAGGAAGGCTTTGGCACGCTCTATTGAACTTCAACGGCGTGAGGTATGTCTTTATTATATGGCATATAGGATTTGGCACTATAGGACTATTGCAAAGTGCAATTAGTATATGAACACGCTCAAATTGGTGTCAAATCCTTATTTATTGGATTCGGCTCTGTTGTACTTCTTCTTTACTTGTACATTTAACTTCGGTCTTGTTTCTTGGCTGACAGGCGCTCTTGAAACATATTGCAACCATGCAACGGAATGTGGCAAAATTAAGATCTGAAATTGTAAGAAATTCTTGAAATATTCTTATACATGTTTCTTTTTCTGTTTTTTCCCCTTTCTTTCTGAACCAGACTGAATTTATCTGAAATTTCAGGATCAAGTTGAAACCATGGAGGGCCAAGTAGATGCGGAGTTCTACAATACTTTGGAATCTGCTTATCCTAGTGAAGAAGAGGATTCAGAGGTCACTTGTAGAGAATGCTTTTCTGTCTCCATCTCAAACCTTTTCATCACGTGCTTTGTACTTACATATTGTCTTCCCTGTCACAGGAAGAAGAAGATGATGCTTATCTTACAATCTACAACAGCGAAAATGAAGAAGAAGAAGAAGAAGAAGGAGAAACAAGCAGTAACTTCATTCAGACTCTCAAGTCCGAGAGAAATGGAGGAGGCCGTGACAAAGACGAGGCACTTGAGACAGAATCCGAGGTACGCACAGCTATCTGAACCCACTAAACTCCATTTTCAAGATAATATTATGATTTAAAACATCTTTATCACATGCTGGTCCTTTTCACTTTTGTGTCAACCATAGGAGGAAGACGAACGGAGTTTTGCAGGCGATGATAGCGAGGATGAGTATGATAGTAGCTCTGCTCGTTTTCCTTGGGACGAGCAGTATCCCAAAGAGGGAGAAACAAGTCTGTGACAGATCGAGATTCAAGACATTTCACATCGAGCCGTTCATTACTTGATAACTTGATAACTCATCAGCGGACGAAATGTGATGGAAAAACTCAGAAAGTCATCGGAAAAGAGTTGCTGGAGATATGCAGCTGCGAGTCAGGCTGTAATGGTTTATTTTTGAGGATAGGATTGAAAATCTGGTTCAGATAGATTGTGTAGATTTGATCAATCAATAGATACTCTGTGACCACAGCCGAATTGTACAGTACATAATGTTTCTCTCTGAATACAGCGTGCTTGCAAGAAACTCTCATTCTTTGTGCCATTTCTGTTAGCTTTTTATTGAACTTGTTCGTGAGCATGATGGTCTGTTGAGATACAATCGACGAATTTAACGTACCAAGTCTGAAATATACAGAACCCGATAGAAGTATACTTTCCATGGGAGAATCAAATGGTTGAACAAAATTCTGGGTTTCTTTCATTAACATATGAACGTAATTACATAAATTGCCCAACAAAATGGTCACGGAAAGGTTAGCTATGCCCTTTCAATTCGATGTCAATGAAGCAAGTCTTTCCAATCCAAAATGGATATTAGTTTCAGATACTACTTGGACAGTAGGCCTTGTTCTCGATTAACAATGTACGGGTATCAACACTTATAGGACTAGCTCTAACCGAGAAGATTGAGATCTGAATAATATCTGGCAAAGTATTTTATCCTGCTGAAAATCAATTCAAATTATTCTTATATCCGTTGAATTGCAGAAAGCCAGAAACACTAGGTAAAAAACAAAACTTTTACAGAATTAACCCAATTTCAATAAGACATGGGGCCGTAAAATGATGAGTTCAAATAGATGATCAAAAAGTGCAAAACATTGACAAAACTAGTGTAGTACAGTATCATTTAAGCATCAGTAACTACGTAAGGTATGCTAGGAGCAACAAAATAACCAATGTACTTTAAACAAACTAACTCAAAACTACTGAAGAAACTACTAATTGGTTCAACAAAGAAACCTCCAATCATCACTAGAGCTAAAGCAATACGATTAACATGCCAAAATTTGGTCTACACTGACTACTTCTTCAAAGTACTTCTCCTTCAAAGTCCAATATAAAACCAAGTATGTAACTTGCTGAAAGGCTTCTCACTTGAGGGGAATGAACCTAGACGAGTGGGTAGCACCAATACCTGGTCTACCGTGCTTCACAGGCTTGTACGAGATTGAGAACTCGGCAAGATAGTGTCCAATCATTTCAGGCTTAATCTCAACCTGGTTAAATGTCTTGCCATTGTAAACACCGACAATGCTTCCAATCATCTCAGGAACAATGACCATGTTTCTGAGGTGGGTTCTAACTGGCTCGGGCTTCTCACCAGCTGGGGCATCCAGTTTCTGACATTTGCAGAAAACAACAATGGAATTGCATGAAAAGAAGAACTAGAAAACGAACACACATTGATTTAACAGTAGACTTCTAACTCATATTCAAAGGCTCATCCAATGCCAAGACAAAACAACCTTGCAAGAGTTACCAGCATACATAGAGCCTAACTTAACTGAATGGACAGCATAACAATGCAAGGTCAAATGATACTGCATTCAGTCTAGTCATCCAAAACAAAAGAAGATGGAAATTACTCCCAACAGCATGCTAAGACAATCCAAAAATTGAGATCAATTGAATTACCGCCTTGCGCAGCTTCTTAATCAAAGCCATGGGCTTGCGCTTCAAACCTCGCGAGAACCTAGAGAATCCAAACCAAGCAAACCCGATTTCATCTCAATCTAAACAGGAGAAAGTCAAATTTGCAGAATTTACTAGCGAAAGAAGAATCTGAAGAAACCTTCTGCGAATTCTGGCCCTGAAGAGCTTGACAAGGTCATCAGTGGACATGTCAAGGAGAGCGTCCAAATCGACGCCTCGGTAACTGAACTTCTTGAACGTCCTCTTCTTCGGCTGTCCGGCGACCGCCATATCAGCTTCCACTTCCGCCTGCATAAATTGGACGGTCAGTGAATATGAAGGAGGGAAAAATGAGATAACAGAGAGAAAGAGAAAAGGGGAGCACCATGGTTGGAGCTCAGAGGAACGCCGAAGAATGCGAGAGAATGATCGAGAGCACGTACGACGGAGAAGTCTAGGGTTTATGGAAGAACCTTTTTTCAGACATCGTCTGTTATACGATTATGAGGTCGGAATCCGACTTGGGAACTTTACGTTTTCCTGAGCTCATAGCACAGGAATACCTGCGTCCGGTTAACCGAACCATCGATTTAGGTTTGGGTTTAAGGTTCCGATTTTGACCGGTTTTAGTGTCAGTTCCGGTTTTTTTTGTTTTCTTGAGATCCTACGAGTGCAACCCAAATTATGTGACCGCGGTTTTCATCCAGAAGGTAACCACGGCTGTGGGCCTGTGACTCAGGCAACCGCGCCCACGGTTTGGCCGGTTCACAGTCACTAAAAAATATAATTTATTTATAAAAAAATCGTAAACCACCGGTTTTATCCGGTTACGGCTGGTTTGAACCTCTGGTTCACCGGTTTGGGCTAGCATTGAACCTTAACTTAATCCTAGCCCGGCCGGTTTGGCGGTTTAGGTTAAGGTTTCGGTCCGGTTCGCCGGTTCAAACCGAACCGGACCCAACTCTAACTACAAGGGAGGGGTGTTCAACGCGGTCCAGTTGCGGGTCGATTTTTTTAAGTTTGTTGGTCGAGGGTCAAATTGGGTTGAACCCATAGGTTTGCAGGTTGATCTGTGACTTTAAAAATTACAAGTCAATTAAGTACATGTCACTAATCACTTACAGAGCAATAAGGAATGTCCTGAATAAGGGGTCAACATGAATCCATTGGTTATTGCATGCTTCTTTCACTTTTGAGCATCTAAATATAATAAGTGCTACAAGGCAGGTGGCCCTGGCCCATTTAAGCAAATGGATGATCTCATCACAATAACTTAAATCTAGCTCTTTAAGGGTTAGAAAATGTTGGCATTTCTCTAGTAAAGACTTGATTGACATAGAATGAAAGAACTTGAGTTTTCTCAAGCCCTAAAGCTCCTCCCATGACAACTTATTCAATTCATCCTTGTCATGGTTGTAAAATACAAATTCTAAAGACCAAAGATTCTTCAATTGATGGTAGACCCATTTTGACAATCACCTCTTTCAAATGCAAAATGATCAAGTGTTTAAGGTTGGGAGGAGTTGTAAACTGCATGTCCTTGGTAATTCACACCTCATTCATTCCGATTTCCAATCGCTCTAATCCGGTGAGGTGGTGAAGTCCCTTGAGAAGTTGACCCCTAGCTAGTGCATCCTTTCCTAACTCAAAGTCTAACTCCTTGAGCCTTGTAAGCACACTTCGTTGCATGTTATCTCTCATTCCCATTTTCTTGAAATCATCAACTAATCATTATGTTATGTCACACTCTATGAAGTTGATTGACTCAAGGGAAGACGTATTATGTAGTAAGCAGAAGAGAGATGATTGCTTAAAGCCATGACAATATTGAATCGTAAGACCAAGGAGAAACAACATATCCTTAAAATCATCTGACATAGGTGTTGAGTCTTCTATTCTTTCAAGTATTAATCTATTCAACTTGGAGTGGGTATACGAGCGATGATTGTTGGAAGAGCTATTTGCCGTCAGTTCTACGACCTTGGGTGATCCCACCGTTTTTGTCACTAGGATCCCACTAACATTTGTGAAGTCCATATGTTCCACAAACGAACACAATGGTAGGGATCTTAATTGTGGACAATAACTTACAACTAATGATGAAAGTCGAGCAAACCACAAGTCATGATAAGCATCGCCAACTTCTTTTCTTCTCCTATTGTCCTCCACTATCCTTTTAATATTGGTATTCTCCTAATCTTCAAATACTCAAGTGATGGGAAGAAAGGTACGTTGTCATAACTAGTGTCGTTTGCCACATACTTTAAAAAGGGTATACATTGGAAGACCATTCTCTTAAGCTGAAAGAGGTGCTTTAGTTCTATGTACAAGTTTAGAACATCAACTACAACTTGAACTCAACTCAACCATGGTCTTTGTGCATAATCAATCAATCAAGCGTAACAAGACAAGTCATCTCTTCCAATCCTAAAGTAATTATGTGCTCCAACTGATGTAAGAACACCGTATATTTCTAGGAAGATGGACTTGGAGATCAATCGACGAGCTAGGCCAAGACCTTTCTGCAAGTCACGAGCATTCAAATTCAAGAACGTCAAGCTTTGCCTGGAGAAGATGGCGAGGCTAGAGACGTTGCATGAACATAAGCACACTCTCAGTTACGACCCCTCCAAGATCGGTAACGTTCCCTCCAAAGTTTGTAGTGCCTCGTTAACGACCTTGTGGAGCAAAAATGTATACGAAAATGCAAAACATATTAAAATTATTATTTTTATTTTAGTTCGACCCTCACTGTTGACTCTTTTGATTAAAAGCAATATCAATACAAAATATTTAATAATTTTTATGATTTGGGTTGCACCCAATTTTATGAGTTGTCTACGTATCTCTTTTCTAGAGAATCAAGCCTTACGTAGTTCAGAGTATTTATTTATTTATTTTTGTTTTATTTTGATGTTATGTTTGATTTTCACACATCAGCGGAATGCATTTGAACCCACCTTATAGGAAGGGTTGCTCGGACTCAAACCAACTATCATTTGTACTATGTAAATAAGATTAAACCCACCTTCTAGGAAGGGTTGTCTAGTCTATTCACCATCAAATATAAGGTTTAAGAAGGTTTACATATTATTTTAATTTGAGTTATTTTATTTTGTGACTGAATACAATATATTTATATTTTATGTCGTATTTCTTACGTATCCATTTATATGATATGGAATCAAGTCAAACGTAGTTCTAAGACATATGTTTTATTTGATTTGAGATTTGCGACTGAACCTGATATATATATATGTATATATATGTGTTTGTGTGTGTGTTCGCGCGCGCTTGGTACCAAGTTTCCTATGTAGTTAATAAAAGAACATCAACTCTTTACGTAGTTCTTTAGATTAATTTTGACCTTTGATTTTGGGTTGTGATTGATCTCAATGAACATATTGTCTTATATCGAGTTTTCTACGTAACCTTTATTAGGCATCAAATCAACACGTAGTTCTTTTCTTAATATTTGTTTTGAACTTAAATTTACGGTCATTAGTGTATACGGTAAAGTGGGCATGTATTTTATGAATATATTATGTACTCCGCATAATGCAAGCTTTTCATGTGCTTGCGCATAGTAGTACACTTAATTACGCATTGCAATCTATTTAGATTGAGTCTTTTCATCTCTTTAAAGGAAATTAAATGGAGTTGTGAAATTCACAAATTGCGATCACATAAATTTTGTGGGTAACTTAGATCGACTAAGTCATATATAGTCACCTAATATATATTGAAATCTAAGGTGTACAGTGCACATATATTAACTTGTTTATGTGTATACATACAATTACGTATTAACTTAAGCTCAACCATGGCCTTTTCAATCCATGTCAACTTAATTAGTTCAAACAAAGTAGCCACAGATCGACTCTATTCTCTTTTTACATTAACCCCGATTGCACACTCATAGTGGAATGAGAGATCATATATATATCGACTTTGTACGAATGTTGATCGATGAAAATGAGATCAAGCTATAAATAAGGCCATTGTTGGCAAGGGTTTGACTTGGTGTATTTTATTTGACCTCCTCTATGTAACTGAGCACACCAAACTTTAAGATTGTGAAATTCAAAAATACACCGTCTAGCAACCCCGTTTCAACAAACCTTGTAACTGAGCACACCAAGCATTGCAACCCCTTATATTTGAGCAGTGATTCTTTGATGTCCTTAACAAACAAACGCCAAGGAACCTTCCTCCCAAACTCACCAGTGACATTCACCATAAATTTGCATTCATTTTGGATCTATCTCAACTATTAAATCATGGAATAAATCATGCATTTTGCAACTGATTATTTCACCACCATCATCGACTTTAAGATTGTGAAAGAAACCGCTTTGTACCAAGTACAATAAGTAACTCTCACCAACTTCCTCTTAGCATGGATTCTCATAAGATGTCTTGAGAAAACCCCGAGTCATCCAAAGTTGGATCGAAGTAGGTGTTGCAAGTGTATAATATTTTGAGTAGATGGATCAATAGGCAATACAATGTTTTAATGAAGAAGGAAGGTCATCATAGTTGGTCTTAAACACTTACATAACAAGATTCTCATAATTAGGCATTGCTTTCACCGAACTTTTGGACACTTATTGAAGATCTTTCTCGACTTTCGGACACTTATTGAAGATCTTTTTTCCTAGGTCTTCCTTTGATTTGTCACCCTCTAGTTCATTGATATCAAAGGTCATCTTCTTAAACAATATCCAACCATGCTCGTCCGAAAGCTCTCCTAAAGCATAGTGAGGCATAATAGTGGCTAGATTCTGTGCTATTGTTTCCAAACGTGTGGTTATCAAAACCTTGCTTCCACTCACCAACGTACAACAAATATTCCAAATCAAGCCATTGCTCACGAATTTTGTCCCAAACATCAACTACAACAAGGAGAGACATTTTGCAATTAATCTTTGCCCTCAACCTATTTTGCAACTTGTCTAGACTATATATGTGATTTCACACCCGTGATTTCCTCCAAGGCTTGTTTTGTATCCGAGATATAATTTATGCGAGCCCATAGTCGTAAATCAAAGAACTCCTCCACTTTCTTTGCATTGTACAACAACTGAGCTATGGTAGTCTTACCTTGACCCCCTAATGCTTACCACTACAACAAGAGAAGCACACTCTTCGACACCAACATCTGGCATCAACATCCTTAGTAGTGTTTACTTGTCTTCCTCTTTTCCGATCACTTCATCTTCTGTAGTGAAAAAGCGTTGTGCCTTTCTTTTCACAAAAATCCCTTGACTCTTCTAGTCATACTCGATTGCACTCCTTAGAAGACCAAACCGATTGATATCTTTTGCAATTTCATCTAGGTACTCCATGAGCTCCTTCACCTTAATTGTGAGCAGTCTTGACAACAATAGTAACTTGGTTTGACATCGAAAAGAAAACCCTCATCTCTCTTTTGAAGTGGTGGAGATGGCGTCGAACAATTCCTCTACTTTGTATATATCATCTTTAAGCCTAGAAATCCATCCTCTGATATCAGTATTTGTTGCTTTTTTCTACTCAACATCGTGAACACCCATTTGATACAAGTGATGGTGTTTTTAGCTTCTCAAGTTCGGGTTTGGATTTAAACCGTAAGAGGAACTCGTCTTTAGCAGGTGAGCTCAGTTGTTGAAGGAGTGACTTCACAATGTTCAATATTATAAGCTCAACCATCAAAGAAATTGGATCCCTACTCACACATCATCCATACAAATGGACATTAGCCTCCCTAAAATGGAAACTAATCAATAAAACTTTATAAACAACCGCTAAGCAAAGACCGATCAATCCTATAAACACAAATGAACCATGTTTCAACTGAGAAGATGGTGACGCTTCTAGACGTTGCATGAACATAAATACACTCTTACTTACGACCCCTCCAAGATCGGTAATGTTCACTCCAGAGTCGGTAGCGTTCCCTCCAGGATCGGTAACGACCCTCCCAGGGTCGGTAGTGTCTCGTTAACGACCCATCTGCTTGTGAACGCGTTTGTGCGATTTAATCCGGTGTGTCTTTTTGTGTGGGCTATCCTTGGGATTCAAGCAAGACCTTATCTTGTTCTTATGTTGTTACCTTAATTATTTTCTTATTATTTTTAGGATTGTTTCATTTTAGGATATGATTTTTTTCATGAGGGTAAGATACCTCAGATGAGCCACCTTGCCTATGGAACTTGGCATCTCTTTTGTGTCCAATTCCCTCAAATTAATACAATGTTCGTAAGCTTGTCAAATTCAAAAATACACCGTCTAGCAACCCCGTTTCAACAAACCTTGTAACTGAGCATACCAAGCTTTGCAACCCCTTACATTTGAGCAGTGATTCTTTGATGTCCTTAACAAGCAAATGCCAAGGAACCTTCCCCACAAACTCACTAATGACATTCAACATAAATTTGCATTCATTTGGATCTATCTCAACTGTTAAATCATGGAACAAATCATGCATCTTGCAAGTGATTATTTCACCACCATCATTGAATTTAAGATTTTGAAAGAAATCCCTTTGTACCAAGTACAATAAATAACTCTCACCAACTTCCTCTAAGCTTGGATTCTCATAAGATGTTTCAAGCAAACCATGAGCCATCAAAAGTTGGATCAAAATAGTCGTAGCAAGTGTATGCTCTTTTGAGTAGATGGAACAATAGACTCAAAAAAAAAAGATTTAATGAAGAAAAAAGGTCATCATAACTGGTCTTGAACACTTGCATAACAAGGTTCTCACAATCAGGCATTGCGTTCATCAACTTTTGGACAATAATTGAAGATCTTTCTCCCTAGGTCTTCCTTTGATTTGTCCTCCTCCCGTTCATTGATATCAAAGGCCATCTTCTTAAACAATATCCAACCATCCTCGTCCGAAAGCTCTCCTAAAGCATAGTGAGGCATAACAGTGCCTAGATTCCATGCTATTGTTTCCAAACATGTGGTTATTAAAACCTTGCTTCCACTCTCACCAACGTACAACAAATATTCCAAGTCAAGCCATTGTTCACGAATGTCGTCCAAAACATCATCTACAATAAGGAGAAACATTTTTCCATTAATCTTTGCCCTCAACTTGTTTTGTAACTTGTCTAGACTATGTGATTTCATGCCCGTGATTTCCTCCAAGGCTTGTTTTGTATCCGAGATATAATTTATGCAAGCCCATAGTTGTAACTCAAAGAACTCCTCCAGTTTCTTTGCATTGTACAACAGCTGAGCTATGACAATCTTGCCTTGACCCCCAATGTTAACCACTACAACAATAGAAACACACTCTTCGACACCAGGATTTGCCATCAACATCCTTAGTAGTTTTTGCTTGTCTTCCTCTCTTTCGACCATGTCAGTAGTGAAAGAGTGTTGCTCCTTTCTTTTCACAATAATCCCTTGACTCTTCTAATCATACTCGATTGCGCTCCTTATAAGACCAAACCAATTGATGTCTTTTGCAATTTCATCTAGCTGCTACATGAGCTCCTTCACCTTGTGAACAACCTTGACGACAACAGTAAGTTGGTTTGACCTGGAAAAGAAAACCATCATCTCTCTTTTGAACTGGTGGAGATGGCGTCGCAGAAGTTGTCTACTTTGTACATCTCATCTTTAAGCCTAGAAAGCCATCCTCTGATATGGCTGTTTGTTGTTTTTTCTACTCAGCATCGTGAACACCCCTTTGATATAAGTGATGGTGTTTTTAGCTTCTCGATTTTGGCCTTGGAGTTGAACGACAAGAGGTACTCGTCTTTAGTAGGGACCTTAGCTGTTGAAGGAGTGACTTCACAATGTTCAATATTGCAAGCTCAACCATGGAAAAGATAGGATCCCTGTTCACACATCATATCATCCATACAAAAGGACATTAGTCTCCCTAAAATAGAAACTAATCCATAAGACTTTATAAATAACTGCTCAACAAAGGCCAATCAATCCTATTAAATCCAAATTAGACTATGTTTGTGTAGCCAAATAAACTAGTTATAGTCAAAATTAATGGAAAAACTCTGTTTGGTTCTCTAAAATCAACTAGTTTGAAGATGTGAAACCAGTTTTTACGAGTAACTCAAAATTTCAAGGTTTTTAGCTAATGTATGGGTTTTTTCCATGTGTAAGGACATTTATACCCTCGCTCTTTTATTAAAATTACACCCCTGACATAAGTATAAAACCCAAATCTCATTCCCAAAACCCAAATCTCAACCTCTCTCCAGAGTTCATACCATCTGATCGGTGAAGAGCGGGTTGTTGTAAGGACGTACCGAAATTCTCCCGGCAAGACTCCTTTGGCTTTTAATTTTTCAAAGGTGCGATTCTTCAAGCTTCTCTCTGTTCTAGGTTGAGTAGGAAGTGTGGGTTACTGGGTTTAATATTCACTTCACTACTAGTTGAATGTAACCCTTTTGCTTTGAATTTCTCTAATTTTATTAGGTTGATCAAAAAGGTTGAGATAGGGAACATGTTTTCGTTGATGAATGGTACTTTTTGTTTAATTTTGACTTTGTGGGTTTCTGGCTAGAGTTTTCACTAATTTAGGGTTTGGGTGTATATCATTTCACATTTCTAAGATAGTGCGTAATGTTTGTCTTTATAGGAATCAAACTAGAATGAAATCGGGAGTAATATACGTGGCAGAAGAATATTGACTTCTGAAATGGATGCATTTGATGAAACGTGTTGATATATAGACTTCTTGAATTTTTCTAATACTCTTTGTGTTGCTATGTGGCAATTTATATCTTGTACGTGATAGCTAGTGAAGACAGTTTAGTGTTGTGTACCACATGGAGACACAAGGTTCTCAAAGTGGAACTAAGGGTCCAAATTTCACTTGGACTGATAGTTCTATTGCAATGCTAATTGAGCTACTTATTGCTCATCAACTAAGGAATGGTAAGAACCAACCATACAAGTGGAAGGATATCGCTATAGAATTTGGGGGAAAAATTGGAAAGGTATGCTCTAAAGAAACATTAAGGAACAAGTTTGAAGCAATAAAAAGGGACTACTATAAAGCACGAAGCTTGTTAAGAAAAGCAGAGACTGGACTTGGATGGGATCCAAACACACGCATAATTAGTGCAACTGATGAATGGTGGGATATGAAGATTAAAGTACAATTATAATCTTTTCCCGCTCGATCAAAAAATAAAGTACATAGCCTTTTTTTTAATAAGAAGTCTTTACCAATTATTTATTTGTATAGAAGATTTTATTCTCGTATAGCACTAATAAAAGTATTTAAGCACTAGTCTTAAAATGCCACATCAATTCATGATCAAATTGTGATCAATTCATATTAAATGTTTTTTTTGTACATCACATTTTACGTGTTCATTTCTCTCTCGCTTATGATTTCATATTCAATAATTTGTAAAACTAATTAATTGTTTGCAGGAAGATCACAATTGCAAAAAATTCAGGTCTATGGGTATGGATGAAGATTATGAGGAGTTATTGACACGGTTGTTCGCAGGCACCATAGCTACGGGAAGATTAGCCATGTCACCTTCTATGGATCCATTGATGCGATCTAGTCTCGGTAGATCGCCTCAAGGGATTCCTAGTCAACCGAGACCATGGCGTCCTCCTTGGACCAAGAACTTAAGCAGGGAGCAGCTATTAAAGGAAGCAAGGATGCTTCCCACTCAAGGAAAGGAGGATGATGTGATCCCTTACCTAACTCCCTAAGAAGAAGAGGACTTCCCAAGAAGAAGACTTCCCAAGAAGAGGACTCCCTTCCCAAGAAGAAGAGTACTCTAGCAGAACAACACATGGGCGTTGTTGGGCCCAGATTTTCCTCGATAAAGTATTGATACCCGGTCGAGACTTCTACGGTACTTCTTCAGAGCACAACGAGGGACGTCAAGGACCGAAGTCGGTTCAACAAGATAGAGTTAAAGATATAAGATCAATCTCTTCAAGATATTCCGTTAGGATCACGATTAGCTAGAATCTTGTATTTTCTTATCCTTTTTTATAAGATAGATTGATCCCAAAGGGGGCTGTATAAACCGATTGTAAGCCTTAGGGCAGATTTATGCTGTTTTACGCATTCAATCACAATCCGAATACAATTCAAGAGCTTTTACGTCTTTCGTCTTCTTTGTGATTCTCTACGATCAGGCCCGATTTAGGCCATAATCCCTTTGGGTGAATTTTGGCTCAAACAGTTTGGCGCCCACCGTGGGGCCGTGATCGGAACAATCACGCAAAAGACACACTGACTCAAGCTCCCCGGCGACAATGTCAGGCGATGGAAACGAGTCACCAAAAACTCCCCTTGCCGACCACAGCAAGGATCCCGTGCTCCCTGAAAACCGGTCGCAAGACGAGGAGATGACTGACCTCAGGGAACGGATGCAACTCCTCCAAAAGGAGCTGAGCGACCAGAAAAGCTTCTACGACGCCCATGTGGAACGCCTCACGCGAGAAAACAGTCAGTTGAAGCAGCAATACGAGGTTATCGCCACGGGCCGCCGGTCTCTCCGTGTCAATCGCCGCACTGACGGCATAGTGAGAAGGCTCGACTTTGGAGCGGGAGAAGGAACCTCCAGAGGGGGCGAAACTCTGGACGCACGTGACAAGACACCAGTGTTACCAGAAGATGCCCCAGAAACTTTCGCTCGACACCGCCGCGAAGAAGTCTCCCTTGACAAAGACCCGCCAAGATATCCCCGGTCAGAGGTTAGGAGACACCAAACACCACCTCGGGATGCTTGGCCGAACAGGAGAGAGACCGATGAAGAAGATTTCGAAAAGGGGAGGCCCAGAGACCTCGACGCGGCCATAAGAAGGAAGGTAACGGAGCAGATAGGGGTCATCGCTGATCAACTCCGGATCGGTCGAAAAAGTTTCCAACCTCTGGAACCAGAAGCCCCCGATGGTTTCGACGAGTCCCCTTTCTCCCGTCGTATCACCAGAGTCGAAATACCAAAGAAATTCACCGTGCCGAACATGACTCCATACAATGGTACCTCCGACCCTGACGAGCACGTCGCGATCTATAAGCAAAAAATGATGACGAGCGCGGTCCCGTCATACTCCAAAGAGGTAGTGATGTGCAAGGGGTTCGGCACAACTTTGACAGGTCCGGCGCTGACTTGGTTCATAAAACTGCCACGCGGTAGCATCGGTTCTTTCGCCGAACTGTCGGACTCCTTCCGCACTCAGTTCGCCAGCAGCCGCAAATTCGAGAAGCAATCTAGCGACCTCTACCGGATCCGTCAGAAGCAACACGAGACTACCAGAGAATTCCTAAAACGGTTCAACCGCGAAAAAGTCTCGATACAGTCTTGTGACGTTACCACCGCAGTGGAAGCATTCCGGCAAGGGATCATCCCCGACGGCGGCCTATACAAAGAACTTACCAAGCATCCCTGCTACACCTTCGAGGAGGTTCAAGGCAGGGCCCTGGCCCACGTAAGGTTGGAGGAAGACAGGACCTTGCGCAAAAGAACCTCAGAGTTTGAGAAGTACGAGAAGAGAGGCTCAACCGACGGCCGTAAGGGCTCGCTCGATCAACGGAAAGATCGTCGAGCACACCCGTATTCACGCCCTAGCCACGGGCAGGTGAACGCGGCCAGAGCGCGACAAGCGGACGATCAATACCGCGACCCGCCGCCACCGTCATTGGAATCACTCAAACTCAACATCTCCACGGATAAGCTTCTGCGGAACATGGCAAAACAAGGGGAGTACGTGAGGTGGCCTCGGCGGGACAAAGCCCCAAAAGCAGACAGGGACACCACCAAGTGGTGCGATTACCACGAGTATCACGGCCATTGGACCCGAGACTGTATCATGCTCAGAAAGGAATTGGCTCGCCTTATCTCAGAAGGGAGAATCAAAGATGTAGCACCAAATGCTCAGGTGCCCAGAGAAGTAGTGGAGAATCTGCAGTCTGAGCCGAGGAAAAGGAGGGACCCCCCAACACCCGACCGAGTAGTCAATGTCATCTCAGGGGGTTCAAGCATCTGCGGCCTCACGTACTCAGCGGCGAAGCGACACGCGCGCGAAAGCAGCTTCGATCGCTTGCGACGTACCGGTAGGGGTTCATCCGGATCCGCTATTGTCTTCGACGACAACGACGCGGACTTCTCTGCCGAACCCCACCACGATGGCCTGGTGATCTCCCTACATATGGGGAACATTCTGATGAAAAGAATCCTAATTGACACCGGTAGCTCCACCAACCTCATGACACTCGATGCTTTAAAAGAGATGGGGTTGTCCGAGAACGACATCCACAAGCATCCGGTTCCACTAGTGGGTTTCAGCGGCGAAGTTAAACACACAGTTAGAGACATTGCTCTCACTACCTTCGCTAAAGGGATTGACATGCAGGTCAATTTCCTCGTGGTGGATTGCCCCTCTTGCTACAACGTCATCCTAGGACGTCCATGGCTGCACGACATGAAAGCCGTCGCGTCCACCTACCACCAGACGGTGAAATTCCCGACCCCCTAGGGGGTAGAGGAAATCCGCGGGGATCAACGGTTGGCTAGGGAGTGCTACAAAGCGGCCCTCAAACCAACCACCCTAAGACCGGAAGCATAGCAATTACAGAGCGTCACCCCTCCACCTGCGCAGATCGAGACCGAAGAGAAAGCGGAGGAGGTGACTCTCGAAGAAGGAAGGGTGGTGAAGATTGGAGAAAAGTTAGAACCAGCCAGCAAAAAAGAATTAGTAGAATTCCTGAAAAGTCACCAAGATTGCTTCGCTTGGAGCCACGAGGATATGACAGGGATCGACCCCTCCATCATCACTCACAAGCTCAATGTCAACCCCGAACATCCTCCTGTTAAGCAAAAGAGGCGGAGGTTCGCGCCAGATCGGGTCCAAGCAATCGAAGAGGAAGTAAAGAAGTTGTTAGGAACGGGGAAGATCAAAGAGGTGAAATACCCAGATTGGCTAGCGCACGTGGTGGTGGTACCAAAGAAGAACGGAAAGTGGCGGGTGTGTGTGGACTTCACTGATCTCAACAAAGCCTGTCCCAAGGACTCATTCCCGCTACCGCACATTGACACTATGGTAAACGCCACGGCCGGGTACGAGCTACTCACCTTCATGGACGCCTTCAGCGGCTACCACCAGATCCAAATGGAGCCCCAAGACCAAGAGAAGACCTCCTTCATCACAGGACAAGGCACCTACTGCTACCGAGTGATGCCATTCGGTCTTAGGAACGCCGGCGCAACCTACCAGCGGCTGGTCAACCGGATGTTCGAGGACCAGATTGGTAAAACTATGGAGGCGTACATTGACGATATGGTGGTAAAGAGCACAGAGAAATCCCAACATAGGGGCCACCTTGAAGAGACCTTCAAAATCCTGGAGAAGTACAACATGAAGCTAAATCCACAAAAATGCATCTTCGGGGTGCAGTCTGGTACTTTCTAGGGCATGTGGTGACCAAACGGGGGATTGAGGCCAACCCGGACCAAGTGCGAGCAATTGCCTCCCTGAGATCCCCCCGAAGTGTGAAAGACGTACAAAATCTAGCCGGAAAAATAGCTGCACTAAACCGGTTTATCTCCAAATCCTCGGACAGGTGTCGGCTATTCTACGAAGTCCTAAAGAAGAACAAGAGTTTCCAATGGACCGAAAAACACGAAGCTGCCTTCGAAGAACTAAAGAAATATTTCGCCAACCCCTTGCTGTTGGCCAAACCGGTCCCTGAAGAAGTCTTACAGCTCTACATAGCGGTATCAGAGAACGCCCTGAGCGGGGTACTTGTTAAGGAGGAAGAAGGCCAACAAGTACCTGTCTACTTCGTAAGCAGAACCATGGTACCAGCAGAAACACGCTACTCTCCCACGGAGAAGTTGGTGTTGGCAGTGGTAATGTGCTCGAACAAACTACGGCCGTACTTCGAGTCTCACACCATCGTAGTCCTGACGAATTACCCGCTCCGACAAATCATGCAAAAGCCTGAATTCTCGGGAAGGATGGCGAAGTGGGCGATCCAGCTGAGCGGCTATGACATCAGATACGAGCCCAGAAGAGCAATCAAATCGCAAGTTCTGGCTGACTTCGTTGCCGACTTCACCCCAACCCCTGAAAAAGGAGTACCCGAAGAGGTCTTAACTACCTCCAACAACGGTACAGAAGAAGAATGGTTACTACACACCGACGGAGCCTCAAACATAAGAGGAGCAGGACTCAGGGTTGTTCTAAAGTCGACAAAGGGGGATCTAATAGCCCAAGCAGTAAGGTGCAACTTCGAAGCAACAAATAATGAAGCCGAGTACGAAGCACTCATATTCGGCCTAGAGCTAGCTGCCGATTTGGCTATAAAGAGAATCAAGGTACGTGCCGATTCCCTGCTCATCATCAACCAGATCTTAGGGGTCTTTGAAGCTAAGGACGACAGGATGATCAGCTACCTCGGGATAGTCAAAACATTGTCCGAGAAGTTCGACCAAATTGAATTCGAGCAGATCCCTCGTGAGCTAAACGCTCCAGCCGACGCCCTAGCAGGGCTAGGATCAACCTTGGACCCCCGAGAGTTCAGCAGCGTACCGCTAGTCCACCTTCTGCAATCAGCCCTCATTGAGACATCAGCGGCGCAGAGCAAGGATTCTCCCCCGGAGCCTGGGGTATCAAAGAAGTATCAAGACCCCGACGAGGCTAGAAAAGGTACCAAAGCCAGCTGGACGAAACCATACCTCGATTGGCTCGTCAAAGGAGAAGCCCCTAAGGACAAAGACGAGGCCAAGGCCCTGAGGTCAAAAGCTACGCGTTTCGCTATCGTTGATGGGATCCTATTCCACAAATCCGCGGCGGGTTTCCTTCAACGTTGCATAGAAGAAGAAGACGCTGAAGAGGTCATGAGGGAAGTCCACAGCGGAGACTGCGGTAATCACACTGGGGGTCGGAGCTTGGCCAATAAAATCCTCAGGCAGGGGTGGTATTGGCCCACCATCCGTCATGACGCTAACAAATACACCCAATCTTGCGACGCATGCCAGTGCCATGCCCTAGTACCTCACCAGCCACCGGAAGTCCTCCACCCGTCGATTACTCCCTGGCCCTTCATGAGATGGGGAATGGACATCGTAGGGAAACTACCCCCTTCCACGGGGCAAAAGGTCTTCTTCCTGGCAATGACGGACTATTTCTCCAAGTGGATCGAGGCAGAGGCTTTCCGAGAAATCAAAGACAAGCAAGTCATCTCCTTCATAAAAAGAAACATCTTGAGCAGATTCGGAGTGCCCGCGGAGATCACTTGCGATAACGGCTCCCAGTTCATAAGCAAAAGGATGCGCGACTTTTGCAAGGCTTAGAACATTGACTTGGTCACCTCCACACCTAGATATCCTCAAGCTAACGGCCAGGCCGAAGCAAGCAATAAAGTCATCATCAACAACTTGAAGAAGCGGTTAGCAAAAGCCAAGGAAAATTGGGCAGAGGAGCTACCTTTCGTCCTGTGGGCCGACCGTACTACACCCAAGGGCGCAACCGGCCAAACACCTTTCTCCCTGGTACATGGTTGCGAAGCCGTCATACCAGCCGAGGTTACGGTGCCCACCGCTCGATACGGACTTACCACTTCCGCAGGTAGCAAAGAAGAATTGGAGGCTGACCTAGACACGGTCCAAGAGCTCAGAGAGGTAGCACACGCACGCATCTCGAAATACCAGCAGCAGGTCGCAAGGAGCTACAACAAGAACGTCCACGTTAAGTGCTTCCAGGAGGGAGATTGGGTCTTGCGCAAGGTATTCCAAAACACCGCGGAGGCCAATGCCGGCAAATTGGGACCAACTTGGGAAGGGCCGTATAAGATCACCAAGGTAGCAGGAAACGAGGCATACCAGTTGGAATCCAAGGACGGAGAAGCAGTCCCCCGAAGCTGGAATGCAACGCACCTAAAGAAGTATTACTTCTAAACTCAGTTGTTCTTGATAAAGTTTCAGTACCTTCCTTAGCATTAGTTTTGGAGACTTCTTTAGGACCGAGTTATTTCTTTTCAATAAAAGACTCTGGGGTCATCACCCCCGACGTCGATGCACTGTCTTTTTTTATATATACGATCTAGAGTTTGTTTTTGTTAATGATTTGATATGTTTCGCGAGAACACAACTCTCCCACAACTCAAAGTCATCTCGCACAAAACATCCTCACGGTCATAACTTATGCGCGACCAAAAGCGTTTTACTCAAATCAACCACTGTACGTTTGCATGGTTGTACCGTCTAAATAAGACGATGTCGTCACGCATACAACGTGATGAAGTAACCCATAAGTTGGTTACCCCCCATCTAAGTCCAATCAATGTAGTCACATTGGGTTAGTACGGGAAGAGGAATGCTATAGCACCGTTACCCAAGGCCACATTCGCGGGACGCCGTGAACACATTACATCCTAAGGCACTACCCTTATGGATCCAAAGGATGCCTAATCATAAACAAGTATGCACGGCCCTTTGTAGTAAACTAAGCGCAATAACCGAAAGCCTATTTCGTAAAAATTATGCGCTGGGGAGAAGTCACATAACGCTTTCCCCGGATGCTGACCTACTAACGCATCTAAAACTACCAAACATTGCCAACCAAACGCAAATCAAAATAATAACAAAACGCATCACAAGACAGATAATCAAAAGCGCCATACAGTGGGCGTCAAAACGATTAAGTCTAATATTTTCCGGCCTGCGGCCGAAAATATTAAGAGTAGTACTGGCTCGATAGCCAAAAAAGTATCAAGAAAGTCTTAATCAACTGGAAAGTTTAGAAACAGGCGGAAAGATATAAAGCTTGAGTAAAAAGAAGGCAGGGGTGGTCACTCGTCGTTTGGGCTCGTCTTCCCTTCAACCTCGGCCGCAGCATCTTCATCTCTGACATCTGTCGCGCCGCCCGTGGTCACAGCATCATCCTCAGTACCAGGATTCTCGGTGGTAGTACCTGGGGTCCCGGCTCCTTGGTCTTCTCTGAATCCTCGTCCGCGGCCACCTGTTCGGCAGTCTCAATGAACTCTTGGCCTGGAGGAGGGTTGCAGGACGGAAAATACTCTTCCAAGGCTTCCTGCTCTGCGGCCAACACCCAGTTTTCTCCTTTCCCCTCTGCCTGGTCTTGAAGAAGTTCCACCCGCGCCTTCAGCGTATAATACCCGGCCACCTAGGTCACCACCTCCGAGAAATGCTTAGCAGACTTCTTCGCCTCGTACATCCAAGACTCCAGTGAGGCCTTCTCAGCTTGAAGGTCCTCCACCTGAATCGACAAGGAGTCGATGGTCGATTGGAGCTTACGGATCTTTCTCTCGGAGGCGGCGGCGGCGTCTCTGGCACTCTTAGTATCGGCCTCCAGCTTCGACAACTCTTCATGAGTACGGTAGTTGGTCGCCATGAGTTCTTGAAAAGCCTGCAACAAGCACTGCCTGGTGAGTACAAGGTATCGAAGAAGTATTGATAAAATATGATAGAGAAGATTGACTTACCAGTCTGAGGGTAGTACCCACACGGCTAAAGGCCGCATCAAGGGGTAACGATTGGAACTCAGCCTTGATATTAGGGGAAAGCTTGTCGCCGAAAACACTCAGGAGGTCCTTCGGCTCTCTCTTCTTCGCAGTAGGGGATGGGGTCTCGTCAGTCCTCTTATGCTTCGGCGGTTGAGATTTCTTTGAGTCTATGGAGGGAGTCGGGGATGTCAAAGCCTTGATTCCACTGGATCTCAGCCTCTTCACCATCCCAGCAGCGGACATGTCAATCTTAGCGCCTGCCCGGTGCTAGAAGATTAGTAACCCACATATAATGAAGAATTCAGAGATGCGAGATTTCGAATAAATGGGTTCAGACCTGATTTCTTTCCAAATGAACTCGCCATATCAGAAGATGTTGGAATTTCGCTTGTTTCGGTCTTGTCCTCAGGATCCAATATTCCCACCTCCTCAGCAGGTTCTTCAGGTTCGGGCTTGATCTTCTTCGGCTTACGTTTTTCGACCTTGACCTTCAACAATCGCCGGCAAACGCCTGTATCCGAACTCCTGGAGTTGATTCCCACCGGTACTGCAGAAAAAAAAAAGGGAAAGGAAAACCAGTCAGAATCAGTCACAAGTGCAAAAACAGAGGGTAACAGCGAAAAAAGGCTCAGAGCCTTACGGGACGTGTTCCATCCATCTCGAAAGACCGATAATACATCCTCGTCTAAGCCCCTTAGAGATTCTAACTCAATGAAGAAGAAGCGAGCTTGCAAGCTCCGGTAAGACATTTTCGTTTTGGGAATTAAAGGGGTTTTTCACATCCCTAGCATGGAGATTAATTCGGCCGGCTCTCTGTGGAACGATTTTGTAGGCAAGAAGGAGTTCCCCCATCGAAATTTTAAGCCCACGTTCCGTGGCAAGCTCGTCGATTCGAGCAAGGGTCCGCCGCCACGTTGTGGGAAGGATTTGACAAGGGGAGACCTTTAGGGTACTTATAAACTCACGAATGAAATCGGAGAAGGGAAACTTCAGACCTAAGGTGAATGGGTAATCCAAGAAACAGACCCAGCCCTTGCGAACCCAATCGATCTTTTCGATCGTTGGAGCGTGGAATCGGGTGCCAATGGGGAAACCCCCAAATTCGACCCATTCGGCGATTTCGTCTCGGGTCATGGTGCAAGGAAGAAGGTCTTCCTCGCTGAGGGCTTTAGAAGAGGTAAAGGTGGATCTTGGAGCCATGGAAAACAAGAAAGAAACAAGAAAGGGTAGTAGCTATACCTGAGCGTCGGAGAAACGAGGAACAGAGGAAGAAGAGGGAAGGACGAATGCAATTGAAGGCGGAAATGGCTAAGGAAGGTGAAAAGAGAGTTTTAAGAGGTCTGCTAAATCCCGAAAACCTAGGCTTTACCACAACGTCACATCACTTAAATGCACCATTCAAAATTTGAAAAGATTCCAAAATCCGAACGCTGCATTTAGGGGTATTGTTGGGCCCAGATTTTCCTCGATAAAGTATTGATACCCGGTCGAGACTTCTACAGTACTTCTTCAGAGCACAGCGAGGGACGGCAAGGACCGAAGTCGGTTCAACAAGATAGAGTTAAAGATATAAGATCAATCTCTTCAAGATATTCCTTAGGATCACGATTAGCTAGAATCTTGTATTTTCTTATCCTTTTTTATAAGACAGATTGATCCCAAAGGGGGCTATATAAACCGATTGTAAGCCTTAGGGCAGATTTATGCTGTTTTACGCATTCAATCACAATCCGAATACAATTCAAGAGCTTTTACGTCTTTCGTCTTCTTTGTGATTCTCTACGATCAGGCCCGATTTAGGCCATAATCCCTTTGGGTGAATTTTGGCTCAAACAGGCGTCCCTGTTAGCGTCCCTAAGAGTACTGGCGTCCCTATCATAGTCCCTATCCGTGGAAGGCTTCCTTCTGCCAAGGTCAACTCTATGGACGATATAAGAGAGTCCTCAACGCCAAACCTAAGGACTGTGCCGGGCGTCCCCCCAGTAGTGTCCTTACCTCTCTACCAGCGTCCTTCAACAGCGTCCTTTCCAATATACCAACGTCCTTCAACTGCGTCCTTTCCACTATACCAGCGTCCTTCAGCAGCGTCCTTTTCCACTCTACCAGCGTCCTTCAGCAGCGTCCTTTTCCACTATACCAGCATCTTTCAGCAGAGTCCCTCAACGCTTGTGCAGAGTTCTTCAGCAGAGTCCCTCAGCTCATGAGCACAGTCCTCAGCAGAGTCCCCAGGACTCGTTTGCTCTAGTCCTTGTCTTTCCTTTTCCTAGCTAGCTTAAGGATAAGTATTACCTTTTGTAGTAAGGACAAGAATGTTCGGTCAGATTAGTTGTCTGACCATTTATAGTATGTTTAGGGTTTTGGGCCAAGACTTGCATGTTTTAGGCCCAACCCATAAATGCTAGGTTTTCCTCTTTTGTGTTAAGAGCCTCCACTATATAAGGAGCTCTCCTCTTTTGTAATCCTTAGGTTTGCATTAAATGAGTTTTGGCTGAATCGAGATTGTCTCTTCCCCAAAACCGCCGACGTCAACCCTTCTATCCCTCTTCTCCGACGCCCTCCTTTTCTCCGGCTAATCCCGACCTTCATCGACCTTCGGCGAGTTCTTCCGTCCGTTGGAACTATTCACCCGTCCCTTACTCAGCTTCCGCCCCATTTCCACCATAGTCCCTTCCATAGTAGGATAAAGGCCCAAGTCGTAACCTAGATCCTTGGCCAAAGGGAGTCCTTCTCGGGAGTCCCGAGAAGGAGAACACATCATCCATCCCGTCTTACCAGTCATACGCCAGTACTAGTTGGAGTTGATGACCATAGTAGTGGTGAAGAAACTAGAGATGGTTTCTTTCGCGACTTCATAGGCACGATCAACTCTGAAGCATCAAACTCGTCACAAGAATATCATGATGTCAATGAGTACCAACCCGAGCAACCACATGAACTAGCACAAGAAACTCCATAGAGTAGAGTTGTCAACCCTCCTCCAAGCAAGAGAAGACGAAGACAATCAAGTGGTAGCTCCAAATTAGATGAGCACTCGGCACATACAAGGTCCAATAGTGATAAGATATGCCCTTTATTTGAAGGAGAGGTTACTTCAAAACTCAATGACTATAATGTTGAGGTGAAGAATGGCTTAGCTGTAATAGCGGGAATGGTGGCTGCATACATGGTTGAGATTGGGACTCCAATGTGGTGCTATGCCGTTAGCATCAATAGCAACAAGAACAAGCGGTCAATTTTCATTAATATGGAAACCAATGAGGAGAGGCTCCATTGGTTAAAGTGGGAATTTGCTCGAAATGTGGCATAATTTTCTTGAATGACAATGTCGATTGTTGGTTTATTGTGTTCCTTAGGCATATATATATATCATGTATTTTGGAGTAGTTTTTAATTTTCTCACTACTTGTTTTGTGTTGTTTGGATTATCCAAGGTGTTAGACCCTTCTTACTTGCTCTTCATGAACTTGGTTGTGTAATTTGCCAACTTTTGAAGTGTGGTTATGAAATGGAGTGTTTTGGTTTTATGATTTAGGGTATGTTGCTTGGTATTGTGTTTTTATATATATATATATATAGTGCTTTTTGGGCAGTCCTATAAGAGTAGGTTTGCCCCTTTTAACAATTTGAAATATTCTTAACAGGTAGTAGGAGCACATGGATGAAGACAGAGATGAGCATAGTACCATGACTGATGATAGCGATGAGAGTGATGATGAACAAAATTGGCGCCTTCATACTCAAATGGTCCTCTATCATCAACAATTAGAGGAGGCAACAACTGCCTTGGCTTATCATTATTACCTTCACATGCACAAAGTGCCATGTTATACTGAATAAGAAAGAGGTGTGAAGTGGATGAATTCAATTTTGAATGGGCATCATGTGCGATGTGTGAATATGTTTAGAATGGAGAAGTCATTACTTGTTGCTCTGTGCCAAGATTTGGAACATCGGTACCAACTACGACCATCTAAGGAAGTTTCTATTTTGGAGAAGGTAGGTATATTCTTGTACACTCTTGCACAAGGTGGTTCTGTTCGTGTAATTGCAGAGCACTTCCAACGGTCGACAGAGACTGTACATAGAGCATTCCATGATGTTCTTGATGTCATAATTGGTCGACATAGAAACTTAAATGGATTGGCACGTGATGTTATACGACCTCGTAACCCCCAATTTCCCCGAACACCATCACACGTAAGGCTTGATCCGAAATATATGCATTTTTTTAAGGTATTCTCATTCATCGAGATGCAACTAACATGATTATACTTTTATTTAGTAAGCACTATTGTTCATAAAATCGTGGTAGGATTGCATCGGTTGCCTTTACGGTACCCATATTAGTGCATGTATATCCGAGTCTGACCAAGATCCGTTTAGAGGGCGTAAGCAAACAACAACTTCCAATGTGCTCACCGTTTGTGACTTTAACATGCTCTTCACATTTGTCTTGCCCGGGTGGGAAGGCTCGGCTCATGATGTTAAAGTGTTGGATCATGCAAAATCCATTCCGGAATTAGGATTCCCACATCCACCAAAAGGTCAATCTCCATACTACTAACTTGTTACTATTTAATTATGTGGATGTACATTCTCTAGACTTTATTAATTCATTTGAACATTTTTTAAAATATTTACGTCTAAATTTTTTATAGGAAAATACTATCTCGCGGATAAAGGATATGCAGACAGGGTTGGTTGTTTGGTTCTGTACCCAAAAGTGCGGTATCATTTAAACCAGTTCGAGAATGAAGCTCCGCAAAATCAACAAGAAGCTTTCAATCGTGCACACTCATCTCTACGTAGTTGTATCGAACGGTGCTTTGGCGTTCTAAAAAAGAGATGGAAGCCTTTGACCCAAATGCCATCATATCTGGATTACACACAAGTGGACATTACCGTTGCATGCCTTGCCCTTCATAATTTCATTCGCATGAACTCTAAGTATGATGACTTGTCTGAGGATGAAGAGGACAACCCTCCAATCAATGATAACGATGATAATGATGATGATAATGGTGAAGAAGAGGATGAAGAAGATCCTAGAGGAGGAATGAAAGATGTGTGCGATGCAATAGCAGCCATGATATAGAATGCAAAAGATTGATGCATGCGTATTTATATATTTAGTCATTTTTCTGAAAGTGGCATTTTGTATTAAAAATAGTTTATTGGGCATACTGCATACATACTTGTGACCCGGCCATATTTTCAGAAGTGCACTTTGATTACAACATGCTTAACTTAGATATATAAATACAATAGCTAGTGAATTTTGTGAAGTCTTAATTCGGTTAATACAAGCACTTTAAATGTTTGCCTTTTAATCAATTTGCTAATTTACATAGCAAGATCGAACACATTATTCCTACAATCAGGTAAGAATTTTGTCAAAATAAAAAAATATCGGTTATTAGTATGAATATATTATATATACATAAGAAGTGGTGCTAAAGTAAAATTATGCTGAACAAATTATAACAACAGACCAATTTAATTGTTTTTATAAAATAATTATAAATTGGTTGGATTTCTACACAAACAACTTTGGGTAACTTGTTATTACAACCAAACAAAGTTTACTAGGTTTTTGTATCTACAATTCCTCTCATAACTAGTTAAGCAACTACAACTATTATTTCAACTACAACTAATTTATAAACTAGTGTAACCAAACAAAGCTTTAACCTTATTTCAACTACAACTAGTTTATAAACTAGTGTAACCAAACAAAGCTTTAACCTTATTTCAACTAAGATTTAAGCAAAACCTAGGGGGACCACTAACAAAAGACCAAGTACATTATCACGGCTAGTGATGGTGTTCTTGACCTTCTCTTTCTCAACATCATGCATCCATCACACCTTTAACTTGATACTAGTGATGGTGTTCTTGAGCTTCTCTTGCTGGGATTTTGAGTTGTTGAAGGAGTGATGTGGCAATGTTTAACTCGATTACTTCAACCAAGAGTTCCTATTATTAATGCAAACCCAATTTTAATTTGATTCAGTTAAATGGTAAAGAAAAACACTGATTTGCTATTCATTAAGATTGAGCACTCACCTATTCGATCAAATGCATAGAAGTTGCTGAGATTTGAAGACCAACTTCAAGTAAAAAAGAGAGGTTGACTTCAAGTCAACTTCATGTAAGAAATGATCCCATATAATCGAACCAATTAAGATCCAATCTAACAATTGGATTTGTCACACACTTAACAATTGGATTTGTCACACATTCAATTAAATGATGTTTAACTCGATCATCATTCTCGATACTAATGAATAATAACCTTGTTGGGCTATTTTCCTGGCACTCTTAACACAAAAGATTTTGTACTAATGATGAATGCACATTTGTAGTTGTGTATCAATGGCCTTGGAATACATTCACTCATTTATAATTTCTCTTTTTCATGTTAAAATTCTCTCAATTAAGTTACTTGAAGATGGAAACAGAAGCCGTTAGTTATTGATATTGTGAAGTAATTAAAAAAACTTAAGTATGTATAACATTCAAAACCGTGCAAATTTCAAATTTCAAATGAGAGACATCTTAACTATAACTAATTAATTATACATAAATGCTTACAAGACTAATTTCAAATGAGAGGCCTTTCCACACAAGCTCGGGGAAAAAATAGTATTAGCGGAGGTATATGGTATTGATCAAGGCAGTGAAGGTACTTAAATGAAAATAACTTCAAACGTTCTTTGAGCAAGGATTATGCTGTACATGTCAATTATAATAGTACAGAAAAATATCATAACATTTCTCACCTAGAGAACATTAAAGACGTGTTTGGATCACAAACATTATAATGTGAAATTAAAATATAAAATATTTTACTTGATTATTATGTGAAATCGGTTTGGATGAACAATTTTTCATGATTAATTATCTTATATTTAAAAAATGTTATCATTATCATTTTTTTTATTTCATTGATAAATGTTATACATCTGTATATACTTATTTAGGCATAAGATCTCGATAGCTAGAGTATAAGAAAATAACACGTCATCAAAAATAATGTTAAGATAGTGTGAAATTTCATTAATGAATACTATGATATGTAATTTTCATAATAATGCAAATGACATTATAATGTGGTAATCCAAATACTCCCAGAGCATTGGTAGGATCGGTCTCGGACTAGAGTCGTATGCCTATAAAACCTCAAGTCATCATGATTCCATTCAGAGACCGCTAATAACGCATTCGAGCATCCAAGATAGAACGATAGAAATGAAAATACATAGAGGGATAATTTGCTAATCGAGGCATACGAGACAATTTACTCATTGCACACAAAATATTTCACTCGTTAAAAAAAAGGGATGGGTTGTCATCAAATTAGACATGGAAAAATCTTATAATAAATTTGAATGGTATTTTTTGTTTGCCACTACGTAAAAATTCGATTTTGATAAGAAAATTGATAAATTGGATTAAGAAGTGTGTTAAAACAATATCCTAGCCTTCGCAATGATAGTGAGCAATAACCCTTCCGAGCCATTTTTCCTAGAACGAGGATTGAGACAAGGAGATTGTAATATGTTTTGATTCTTGAACGAAAGGGTAATAATAGAGGTTCTTGAAAATCAAGCAATTCCGTTCTCTGAGCTAAAGTTGTTTTATTTAGTTTCTTTCCTTGCAATTGCAACCGATCTTCGTTCAAATAAAATTAAACAAAGTTAAGTATTAGCAAAAAATGATATCTTTCCTAATTCTATACCAATAACCTTAACCTGGAAAATACACATAATTAACATATGTCTTCTTTTAAGCCCAATTAACATATATCTAGTTACCCCAAAGTTCCACCTAACAAATGTATATTAATATAACCTAATTATTCTAATCCTCCTCCTTGCCAAGTTGTCCCTCTCCCTCTCACTCTTCCATGCTACTAAAATAAGGTATGACTTTGTTTCTTTTGGTAGAGAACGATAGAAGTCAATGGGCTCGTGGTTTGGCGCAACTGAAGACAAAACTAGAAATGCCTCAACACAATCAAGCTCAGGAAAATAAAGTACCATTGCAGGTATATTTTACTGATCGATCAAAGTCAGTGAAGGCACTAAACAAAAATCACCTCAAACTTTGAGCAAGGATTATGTTGTACATGTCTCCTAAAATCAGAATCTCCTTGAAATCTGAACGTGTACAAAGCTTGTCTCTGGGTCAACCCAAGAGGGTAAATCCTATACACTTTGAGCTCATGGCCTCCGCTAATACTTTCAGGCCTCTCTTTTCTCCATATGGGAACGTGTTTCATGCCACTAAACTTGGCTACAACTTCCTTCTCCAGAGCACCCAACGTCAAGTTGTTCAACCTGTAAGAAGTACGTATCGATCAGTACCCTTGTTTAACCAACTTTAGAAGGCCCGTCTTTCAGCAATGGAACAAGACTAAACCTGAGGAAAATGGACACCATTTCAAATCTCCCTCTTTCTCTGACATACACATGATAAACATTTTCAACACCTCTTGTGCACTTGCAAGGGCATTTGGGCGATGTGAAGTTCTTCTCTTCGATTTCGCGGATGCTACTCGCCAGATGGATACAAAGACGGCAAGAAGAGTGAACTGCAGCCATATCAACGAGTGCTTTGAACGAGTCTGATGGGCCTTCATACTTCCACCTTTTATAGCAAAGAAGCCAAATGAAGCTCAAAACCAATTCTCCTAGCAAAAAACAATTAAGTATGCAGTCTTGGCCAGTATTCTAAAAATCCCTTCTAGGCCCCGCCTAGGCGCTAGGTGGTCCCCATCCATGCCTAGCCTTTTAACACGCCTAGGCGGTGCCTAGGTGTCTGTTTGGGCCGCCTAGGCGCTAGGCGGCCCCTCTCCGCCTAACGTTTTTTAGAACATTGGTCTCGGGTACGGTTATTATTGCGTTTTACCTTAACGAGTGGTTGTATGCATCCGGGTTAGCTGCAAGGCGGTTCATAGTCTTTGCAACTGAAGTGACATCCTCTAGCTCCTTAATGTGCAACACAGATCCAGGACACGGCGCGAAGTCTTGTATGTTTGGAGCACCAACAACCACAAGAATGGTTCTTGTAAGTTGAACCAATTTCTCTGTGTTGTAAATCATTCAAGCTATGGAGTAAGAAACGAGATAGAGAGAGCTTTGCTTTTTATACCGGCTACGAGAGACTGGAAAAACTTCTCGGTAACATAATCCTCCTCATAAGAGTTTTCAAATGCCAAGATAAACTTGTAGTGTTATAGAGCCTCAAGCTTGTCAACTGCAATGTTTGATAGATAGAACAAATAGGAATGTAGTAGCAATAAGCTAAGACAGTAACTAGTGCACGCGAACCTTGTCCGTCGCGGTTATTATGGCAAGAACCATAGGAATCTATGGCAATCCCATTGCTTCCAAGTTCTTCAAGAGCTTGCAAGCGAAAGTTAGAAGCATCGCAATTAGAAATGAGAGGGAGAGGTTTCTCAATCCTCTAATGATCCAAATGAGGTTCACTTTGAGCCTAATAATCCGAAAAAGGTTGACATTTGATGAAGTTGACATTGTATAAAGGTGTTAGGATTGATCTCCAAGCAAAACCATTGCAGAAATCAAAACCACGGCGCCCACAAAGAAAACGTCCCGTCGAGCCTTGCGTCTGCAGCAAAGCAGCGCCCGCCAGTTTCATAGCGATGGTCGCTGCCGGGAGGCAGTCGCTGCCCTTCCGAGACTGGGCAACGTTTTGGTAAAATTGACATAACTTTCTGGATACATATCAGAATAGCCTCAAATTTTGAGGGATGAAACTAGACTTCTTTATCTACCATTAGGCTTTATAATCACTCGATTCGAAGCTCTAATGAAGGTTTTATGAATTTTTTGAAGTTGAGGGTTCCGTTTAGGGTTATCTAACGGTACACGAATAATCGGGTGACCTTTACCCTTTCTCTTTTCCAAAAACAAAATTTGAGTCATAAAACTAAGGAGAATTTCATACTCCATTTTATAAAATTTGCGGATATTACAGATAGATAGAAATGAAAATACATAGAGGAATGGGTTGCTATTCGAGTCATACAATAAATATAGGGATGGATTGCTAATCGAGACATACAATACATAGAGGGACAGGTTGCTAATCGAGTCATACAATACATATAGGGATGGGTTGCTAATCGAGTCATACAACACATAAAGAGATGGGTTGCAAATCGAGCCATATATAGAAGGCAATATACTCATTGCACACAAAATATTTCACTCGTTAAAAAAAAGGGATGGGTTGCCATTAAATTAGACATGGAAAAATCATATGATAAATTCGAATGGAATTTTTTTTTGCCACTATGTAAAAATTCGATTTTGATAAGAAAATTAATAAATTGGAATAAGGAGTGTCTTAAAACACTATCCTAGCCTTCACGATGCTAGCGAACAATAACCCTTCCGAGTCATTTTTCCTCGAACGAGGAAAGGAGATTGTAATATGTTTTGATTCCTGGACGAAAGGGTTAGAAGAGAGGTTCTTGCAATTCAAGCATTCCCGTTCTTTGAGCTAAATGGAATTGTTTTATTTAGTTTCTTTCCTTGCAAGCAATCTTCGTTCAGATAAAATTAAACAAAGTTAAGTAACAACAAATATCTACTCAATTTACTTAATTAAGGATTCCCTCAATGCTCTAGAAAAGAACGATATCTTTCCTAATATTTTTTACCAATAACCTTAACCTAAAATACACGTAATTAACATATGTCTTCTTTTCAACCCAATTAACATTTATCTAGTTACCCTAAAGTTTCACCTAGCATATGTATATTAATATAACCTACCCTCGCCAAGTTATCCCTCTCCCTTGTTCTCTTCCATGCTACGAAATTAATGTATGCCTTTCTTCCTTTTAATAGAGAACGAGAGAAGTCAATGGGCTCGTGATTTGGTAACTAAAGACAAAACTAGAAATGCCTCAACACAATCAAGCTCGGAAAAATAAAATACCATTGAAGGTATATTTTACTGATCAAAGGCAGTGAAGGCACTAAACAAAAATGACTTCAAACTTTGAGCAAGGATTACGTTGTACATGACTCCTAAAATCAGAATCTCCTTGAAATCTGAACGTGTACAAAGCCTGTCTCTGGGTCAACCCAAGAGGGTAAATCCTATACACTTTGAGCTCATGGCCTCCTCTAATACTTTCAGGCCTCTCTTGTTTCCATATCGGAACGTGTTTCATGCCACTAAACTTGGCTACAACTTCCTTCTCTAGAGCACCCAACGTCAAGTTGTTCAACCTGTAAGAAGTACGTACTAATCAGTACCCTCGTTTAACCAACTTTAGAAGACCCGTCTTTCAGCAATGGAACAAGACTAAACCTGAGGAAAATGGACACCATTTCAAATCTCCCTCTTTCTCTGACATACACATGATAAACATTTTGAGCACCTCTTGTGCACTTGCAGGGGCGTTTGGGCGACGTCAGGTTCTTCTCTTCGTCTTCGCGGATGCTACTAGCCAGATGGATATAGAGACGGCAAGAAGAGTGAACTGCAGCCATATCGACGAGTGCTTTGAACGAGTCTGATGGGCCTTCATACTTCCACCTTTTATAGCAAACAAGCCAAATGAAGCTCAAAACCAATTCTCCTAGCAAAAACCAAGTATATAGTCTCGACCAGTGTTCTAAAAATCCCTTCTAGGCCCGCCTAAGCCCTAGGAGGTCCCCATCCGCCTAGCCTTTTAACTCGCATAGGCACTAGGCGGCTCCTCTCTGCCTAAAAACGACCTAGCTTTTTTTAGAACATTTGTCTCGGGTACGGTTATTAGCGCGTTTTACCTTAACGAATGCTTGTACGCATCCGGGTTAGCTACAAGGCGGTTCATAGTCTTTGCAACTGAAGTGACGTCCTCTACCTCCTTAATGTGTAGCACGGATCCAGGACACGGTGCAAACTCTTGTATGTTTGGAGCACCAACAACCACAGGGATGGTTCCTGTAAGTTGAAGCAACTTCTTTGTGTTGTAAATCATTCAAGCTATGGAGTAAGAAACGAGATAGAGAGAGAACTTTGCTTTTTATACCGGCTACGAGGGATTGAAAAAACTTCTCGGTAACATAATCCTCCTCATTAGAGTTTTCAAATGCCAAGCTAAACTTGTAGTGTTTCAGAGCCTCAACCTTGTCAACTGCAATGTTTGATAGATTAAGCCTAGCATTACTTGATTAATAAGCCACTAAGATCTAGTAAAAATAACTAGTGCACGCGAACCTTGGCCATCGCGGTTATTATGGCAAGAACCATAAGAATCTATGGCAATCCCACTGCTTCCAAGCTCTTCAAGAGCTTGTAAGCGAAAGTTAGAAGCATCGCAATTAGAAATGAAAGCCGCTGCAAGCGCACTCTCGTTTTTTTTTGCAGGGGCGCCATGATATCGTACTCGGCCCAAGAGAAGTACCCAACTGGAACATCGGAAGAAAGGCTAGTTGTCATCACAATGCTAAAGCCGCTTCTAAATCCAGGAAAAGAAAGAAACCAACAACAACTAAGTTTCAACCACATATCCCTTTTGCTTACAAATAGCATTTGCATTATGTATATATGTAGCTCAAATGACTCGTACCGTCTTGCAACATCAATTTCATTCTCCGGGTAATATTCTGATGATTCCATGGACCTATGGATGCTGGGAATTCCATCCAGTTCTGTTCCAAATTCCGCATCAGGCGGCCTCCCATGTAGAACACTTGACCCAAACTTGCATCCAACAGAGCAAGCTTCCCAATCCTAACAAGAGATCAAGAAATATGGTATGAAGAGGATTGGCAATATTGCATATTGATCTTTAATGTTTAGGTGTGAGTTCAATCAGATTTCTCCACAATATATACTATAAAAGATTGTTACAAATTCAAGGCTCTCTCGGGAAGGAAAGAGTAACAATTTGATCTTCAATGTTTAGTGTATGGATTCAAATTTCTTCATACAACATTCAATCAACTTTTGATCTATTGGATTGCAAAATTTGCAGATTGCTAACCTCCTCATCACCATAAACCAAAATAGGATCTTTGCGGAAATCCCTAGAGTAAGCGATGGCGTCTTGTGTCTCCAGCCAGATTTCGCAACTCTCCTCCCCATTCTCCTCCTCCTCGATGTGTAGAATTTCGAGTCGGTGGAAGGAATCGGACCACCAGGACTTAACAAGAGCAGCGTTCTTGGCCACATCGAGTCTCCCTACGAAGGCCATCTCCGCGACGAAAACAAGGCCAACAAAAAGAGGCATGCAATAACACCATTTCCTCTTCTGAGTTTCAAGGTTCGTCAAAGGAATCATCACTTCTCTTGTAGATCACCGTCCTGATCTCCTCTCAAAGTGCTTCTCACAAAACTAAAACTGAAAAAAAGAAATTTAAAAAAAAAAAGGAAAAAAGAGGCGTTGAGATTCAAGATCCGAAGAAAAAGTCACTAGTAGGGGACAATTTTCATGAAGTTAGTTAGTTACATGAGTAAGTAGAAAGTAACAGAAAATGTTTAAACTAATTAAGTACCGTCTGACAATGTCACTGAGTCAATTATGGAGCAATGAGGAAAGCCTCAAATAACGAACGATAGAATCAATAATGTGTGTGCACTAATGGATTATTAATAACCCCTGCAAAAAAAAAAAAAAAAAAAACAAATTGATCATGTATGTGTATCTTCCTTTCGCTTGCATGGATTAATAAAAGGCCAAATACATAAATGGCTCATCGACCTTTTGCAAAATGGTCACTTTAATACCTCACTTTAATACCAATTACACAAAATAAACTGAATATGAATGATTTGGTTGATTATGAACATTTTATCTACATTGAGACTACTTTTAGGGTGAATAAAATGTTCTGAATCAACCAAATCATTCATATTCAGTTTATTTTGTGTAATTGGTTATTATATTTTGATAATTTACTTTTTAAATCATTTGTTGAACTGATTCATCATATAAATAACATCTTTTCACCAAATATTTTAAATCTAGCATTAGAAATATATATTTCTAAACTTGTAATCTTTTTATCTAAAAAATTATGACATGTTAAGATTATAAAATTTTAAATATTAGTAAGAATTAAATATTAAATCTTTTTAAACAATTTTTGAAAATTTAACAAACGCCTAAATTTATAAGATTTATTGAGCAAAAATCATAACGAAATTTCTAATTTTATATAATAACATTTTGAAATTCAAAATTTTAACTATATTCAATTACAAAATATAATCTCACTTTGATATACTTATATGTTATTTGCTCAAATTATTTCCTTACAGGGTTAATCAAAATTTTAAACATAATTCACTATATACATAATTTTTGTTTCCATTGAAGATTCATTAACGAATATTTGCAATAGTATCCTACTTTTTAATTAGAATGATCTTTTATTTTGGTTGAATAATTAGGATGATCTTTCGAGTACAAAAGGAGTATATATTTACATCTAGCGCCTTTGTTTTTGTAGAAGTCACAACGACTCAAAATAATATCAAATATCAACCAAAATAATCCAAGTTTAAAAATCATCACCAATCATACAAACTATTACAATATTAACCAAAAACGATCTGAAATCATTTTTCGACAAGTTTTTCGATATAAAAGATGATATTGTGATCGAAAATATTTCAACCAAGTGTAAAATGTTAAGTTGTTATGTGAAATTTTTGGATCACCAAAGCATCTATTCCACCGGAAAACTCGTCCAAAAAGGCTTCCGGATCGTTTTTGGTTAATTTCGTGATAGTTTGTATCGTTGGCGATGGTTTTCAAACTTGGAATCATTTTGGTTGAAAGTTCATATTTCACATTACTTTAAGTCTTTTTTTTTTTTGAGAATAATAACTTTTCTTTTTCCTTTTTTTAAAAGAAGAAGAAAAAAAAATGAAAGAACAAAAGAAATGAAAAAGAAAATGATAAGCAAAGCAGTAGGCAGCACACACAGCAGGAGCGGGCGCCCACGGAAGTGACGGTGGCAGTTGCGCGCCACTCACGCTTTCCTCACATGTCACCTCCTTTTCCTTACTTGCAACTTTCGTCCAATCTCTCCACACTGTTAAAATATCTCACAACTGAATTTCCAGATCATAAATTTCCGCCCTCTCACTCTCTTCCAGTTCACACCCTATCTTCACCCCCCTTGTCGGTGGATCTCTCAATTCCCTTCCGCATTCCCCTTTATTCTGCATAATAAACCTAGATCCGCTCTTCCAGATCTCCGATCCACCACCAACCACCATGTCAACACCCGTCGTCGGCGGCGACGGAAACGGAACCCTAGCGGCCAAACCCTTCCGGATCTACATTGGCTACGATCCCTCAGAGGATCTTGCCTACGAGGTCTGCAAGCACTCGCTCTTGAAGCGAACTTCGATCCCAATCGAAGTCCACCCCATCAAGCAGTCCGAATTGAGGTCCCAGGGCCTCTATTGGCGCGAAAGGGGCAAGTTGGAGAGCACCGAGTTCTCCTTCAGCCGCTTCCTGACCCCTCACTTAGCCGATTTCCATGGCTGGGCCATGTTCGTCGACTGCGACTTCCTCTACCTCGCCGACATCAAGGAGCTCGTCGATCTCATCGACGACAACTACGCCATCATGTGCGTTCAACACGATTACGCCCCTAAAGAGACCACCAAGATGGACGGCGCTGTTCAGACTGTTTACCCTAGGAAGAACTGGTCCTCTATGGTTCTTTACAATTGTGGTCACCCTAAGAACAGGGCGCTCACTCCTGAGGTGGTGAGCACTCAAACCGGTGCTTATCTTCACAGGTTTCAGTGGCTTGAGGATAATGAGATTGGCTCGGTTCCGTTTGTGTGGAACTTTCTTGTTGGCCATAATAAGGTTGTGCAAGGGGATGCTAGTACTTACCCTAAGGCCATACATTATACTCTGGGCGGGCCTTGGTTCGAGGCCTGGAAGGATTGCGAGTTTGGTGACTTGTGGCTCAAGGAAATGGAGGAATATGATAAGCTCAAGGAGGCTGAGAATGAGAAGGAGGTTTGAGTTGAGATTTCTTCTGTACTGTACAAGGTTCTTTTCATATATGGTGATTAGAGTTGTTGCTTTCTGTTACTGCGTTGTGATTTACATACTAAGAGAGGCTTCGTTGCTCTTCCTGTGTCGTGGTTGGTGGTCACCTTGCCACTTGCTAGCTCTGTAATACTACTCTTCTGTTTCAGATTCAGATTCAGATTCTTCATTATTGTAATCTTGGTTGTGGTATTGAATATTTCATTCAATGTGTTGGCATTTGTTCATATTGTTATTATTCACTGTTTCATATTCAGGTTAACTTGCCTCACTAACCACAAATTACGACAAGAGTTCGCTCAAATACAACACCCGATCACCTCGCACAACTATTTCTTGTCTGAGTTTGTATTTTCATAATGCTTGTTTTATGTCCTTTTTCCTCTCCCTTTCTGCAAACTTGGGAAGACAAATTGATATTTAATTAAGCTGGCTCGAGAAGGAGAAGTACAGAATTGGTCTATGGCGGTGAGGAATTAAGTCTATCCCAACAGGTTGATTAGATTCATGTGATGTTTTGTTTATGTATTGTTATTAGGTGTGGTATTTATTTTTGTAATAGCTGTAGTGAAAAAGTAGCCCACTTATTTTAATACCAGTTGTATATTCTTTTATAGATATCTGCTATCCTGTTATGGATTTCTTATGGTGATTTTTAATTCATCTTCTCTGGTAGTTCAGGTCAAGGTCGAGGCTATGTATTTAGTGGTAATCAAATCACATGTAAAAGTTTGAATACGCAAAAAATAAATTATATGCATGTTGTCACGCATGACTTGTATTCTGGTGTTTATTAGGATAAATTTCTCTGGACCAATTCTTCTTGGTGTTGACTTTATGTTTATTGGAGGCTAAGATTTTACAACAATTAGTAGAACCCTCCATTTTTTCAATTGCAATATCTGTGAAATCTAAACTGAAGGAGGGAATTGTGTCACTGAATGCAACTTCTTTCTTTGATGATCTTGGAACAATGAGCACAAGAAGATGGGTTTGCATCTTTGTTATTATCTCACAGATCTTGCTCGCAAGAGCACAGACAAATTCACAGGATAGTAAGTTTTCTTTCAGTTTAATGGCTGTTTTTGTCATGATCATGTCCTCTGTTATTTGGCAAATCTTGGCAACATTTCATTTTGTTGATGATCATTTGTTTTTCACCTCAATCACTGATGCATGTTTTTTCATTTATGCCTTTTTTTCTGGTGTGAAAACATTAACTCCATTTACCTATAATCCTCAATGCTAACAAACCTTTTATACTACCTTTGTTCTTCTCCTTTACATCTCTCCTCCTTTTCCTTGTCTTCTTTTCATCAATTTTTTACCCTTAAATTGTTCTGTTGTGATTTTACTATTCACATTATTATAGTGAATCATTTTTTGTAATGTAAAGTGTTCTTGACCTCGCGGCGCAGGTGTGGCTTTAGGTTCTCTCATGGCCAACTGGAAGAATGCACCATCAACCTGGACTGGCTTTGATCCTTGTGGAAGCGGTTGGGAAGGAATTCGTTGCAATGGCAACCGAGTTATCTCTATGTAATTTATCCCTTAAGTTGTCTCTGAAGCTTCTTTTAGTATCTCCTCTTATACTCCTTATGAAACTGTGTTTTTTTCTCTGTTTCAGAACATTGCCAAGCATGAATTTGCAAGGTAGTCTTTCAGGTGACATCCAGGGCCTGTCTGAACTTCAGTCACTGTATGTTCACTGATATCATTTCTTCAAATGCATATTTTTGGTCAAAGCGTATTTGTTTTGCCTATAAACCTGTTTACTTTTCCATGTAGGGATCTATCTTACAACAAGGGGCTAACAGGACCTCTCCCTGACCCAATTGGGAAATTATCCAAACTTATTAATTTGTAAGGAAAACTCTGTTTTTAGTAATTTATGAACTCCTGAGTGTTCAATACCATCTCAAATTTTTGTGACTTGGTTGGCAGAATTCTCGTTGGGTGTGGTTTCAGTGGTTCAATTCCAGACTCTATTGGATCTCTGTCAGCACTGTATATCTTGTAAGTGTCCCCATGCTAGATGCTTCACTTATTCCATTCAGCAAATTGGTCTCGTGTTGAGTTTTCAGCTTTTAAGAGAATTTTGTGGGCAAGTTCCTGTCTAAGGCATGGCTTCTGTGCTTCCTGGAATACCAGCTTGGAAGTTGATGAATTTCCTGAAATGTTGGCTTTGCAGGTCGTTGAATTCAAATAGTTTCACTGGGGAAATACCAGCTTCCATCGGTAAACTGGAGCACCTATATTGGCTGGATCTAGATGACAACCAGCTTGTCGGAAGTTTACCCGTTTCTAATGGGAATACTACTCCGGGTCTAGACTTGCTGATTCATACAAAACATTTGTATGTTAGACCACCTAAGATTATAGAAGCGTTTTGATTGAGTATTTGATACAAACTTTCTCCTCACAGCTAAGTATTTTATGACTTGGTTGGAATTTGTAGTCATTTCGGAAACAACAAACTCTCTGGGCCAATTCCACCACAGCTCTTCAACTCTAATATGTCTCTGATACATTTGTAAGTGCTTGTTAACACCCTTGTCAGTTATAAGTATATTGTCTATGGATAGTTTACAAGATAAGAAAAAGAAGTAAAGGCTGCAAATGTATGCTTAGGTTCTCATGTTGTCTATATCTCTTGACAGACTTTTAGACCACAACAATCTAACAGGCACTGTTCCTGACACGCTAGGCTTGGTAACAACACTTGAGGTGTTGTAAGTATTTGTTTATGATTCCACTGAGTAATTTGACCACTTCATTATGTTACCTCTGACTTCTTTTTTTTTACCAGACGGCTTGACAAAAATCAATTGACTAGTCTTCCCTCAAACCTCAACAACCTTACGTCAGTCACCCAGATGTAAGTATATAGCTATCTGATGACCTTCTTTAGTTGTAGTTTGAGATTTGCTTTGAAATTCACACTATTTGTTTATCCTTCAGGGTTGTGTCCAACAATTTGCTCAATGGACCTTTGCCAAACCTTACTGGCATGAACACTCTCACTTATGTGTATGTAGTGATGAAAATCAGTTTGGGCAGAATTTTTCATTTTTCCTCCCCTTGCATCTTTTGTCTGATTTAGTTATTTCTTCTGGATTTCAGGGACATGAGTAATAATAGCTTTGATGGATCAGATGTTCCTTCTTGGTTTCAAACTTTACCTGCTCTCACAACACTGTATGGCTTCCCGACCATCTAGAAATGACTATTTGCATCAGAAATTGATCTCACACGGATTCCTATATTCTGCTTACTTTTAAAAGCAATCTGTGTACTTATTGATGATTTGTCTTGTAGGATCCTTGAGCGAATAATAATTCGGGGTCAGCTTCCCACTGAACTGTTCAGTCTTCCTCAACTGCAGACTGTGTGAGTATCCCAATTAAATCTTTGTGATGTTTCACAAAACTACCTCTGGAATTTTATGAAAAGATATTACTTACCATAGTTATCTTTTGCTAGAATATTCTATTGTTTAAATCTGTGGTTGAAAGTTGCATCTCTCTGCTCAATATACATTGGTCAAAGTTTATATGGTATTTTCAGTTTTATGTATTATTTTGGATGTGTAACAGGATCTTAAGGACTAATGCCCTAAACGGAACTTTGGATGTGGGTTCCAGCTACAGCACCCAGCTTGAACTTGTTGATTTACAGCATAATAGAATTGAAGCTGCTGTTGCAAGAAAATTGAATTTTCAATTAGTGTAAGGAATGCCATTTTGCTTTTTCCTTCTTAGCCCTGCAAGAAATTTGTATTTTCCAGTTTTAGTATGAATTCTTACTTCTTCTAAAATGTATATTGCATTCTATCAAACTATCTGAAATGACAGACTCATAGACAACCCAGTTTGCCAACAAACACCCGAAGCAAGCTATTGCCAAGATTCGCAGCAAAACAGTGCACCATATTCAACTCCTGCAAAGAACTGCATCCCTACAGTATGCAGTTCGGGTCAAATCTCCAGCCCCAGTTGCACATGTGGATATCCTTATTCAGGAATCTTTACCTTAAGAGCCCCTTCATTTTCAAACCTGGGGAACAGTACATACTTTACTATTTTGGAGACATCTTTCATGAGTTTTTTTGTCTCTCATCAGCTGCCAGTTGATTCTGTCTCTCTAAGCAATGCAACAGTGGATGAAACTTATCTAAAAATGAATCTTCAAATGTTTCCAAAAAGTCAGATTCGGTTCAACAAGACAGGAATCAGTTTTATTGCGTTTTCTCTAAGCAACCAGACATACAAGCCTCCGTCCAATTATGGACCATATACCTTCATGGGTAATGAGTATGCATATGGTTCAGATCAGAACAGTAGCAAGAAAGGGATGAGTACTCCACTTATCATTGGAATTGCCGTGGGAGGCTCTATACTTTGTCTGCTGGTGGTGGTGATCGTGGTTGTACTTTTTGTCCTTTGTAAAAGGAAGACAAGAAAGTCTGACAAACAGAAGGAAATGGTTACTACTCAACGCGGTAATTATAGTATATCTGATGTAAATGTTAATAGTTTTATAGTCCAAGAATAAATAACTCAAGACTCAAATTATCTCATGTTATGCAGTGTCTGAAAGCTGGAACTCATTCAAGAGCATCGGTAGCATTCCACAGGTGTCAGGGGCGAGGTGGTTTACACTGGATGAGCTGAAAATTTGCACTAATAACTTCTCTGAAGCCAATGCCATTGGATCTGGAAGTTATGGGAAGGTAAAATTTCAGCTTACTTCAAAGTGAAAGCAGAATTATGTAGCTTAATAAACATTTTACACTTTGAAGCAGCAATGTAGAGGGATTCATTAATTCAGGTGCCGAGTTATAATGAGATTTTGTTATTTTAACATTTGTTAGTTTGTATGGTGGTTGAAAAAGACATTCTTTGTAATAAACACTTGGTATAACGAACTATATTCGAAAATTAAGTATTTAAACCTAAATTGCAATTATTGTCCTGTATGTTGTATCATGATCAGTCTGTGTGTTTTAGATTTCAAAAATTTCCCGTGACATTTATATTGGGTCAATTCAAGTTTTGACGTTCAAAGTATATGTTGCTAAAAATCCTGTAGTATCTGGATGCTCATGTATCTTAGTATTAGAGGATATTAGGAATATAGTGTTGCTTGAACTGAATTTCCTTCACTTTATAAACATTCTGTCAGGTTTACAAGGGGGCTCTTCCCAGTGGACAGTTGGTGGCTGTGAAAAGGGCTGATCCACGGTCAACGCAGGGTGGACTAGAGTTCAAAACTGAGATAGAGCTCCTATCCAGGGTGCATCATAAGAATCTTGTTAGCCTGCTAGGATTCTGCTTTGAGCAAGGTGAACTCACGCTGGTGTACGAGCATGTCCCCAATGGCACGCTTAGGCAAAGCTTGACTGGTAACATTTTTATTTAAATTTTGCATTCTGTTACTTGAAGCTGCTCACGCCCTTTCACCTTATATTCTGGCTTCTTCTATCTTACAAAAGTACAAAAATATAGAGTGATATCTATGTTAAGAGTTGCAAGCATACTGTTTTGCCTTCTAATGTGCTTTTGTTGAGCATTATTTTTTTATCATTCATACAATAAACCTAACACAGAGGTGACCGTACTCGCAGGAAAATCGGGAGTTCGGCTGGATTGGAGGAGGAGAGTTAAAGTAATACTTGGTACAGCCAGAGGGCTTCAATATCTACATGAACTTGCCAACCCATCCATCATACACAGAGATATCAAATCCAACAACATTCTTCTTGATGAGACTTTAAATGCAAAGGTTTCAGACTTTGGTCTGTCCAAATCCTTCACAGACAGTGGAAAGGGTCACATCACAACTCAAGTCAAAGGAACTATGGTCAGCATTAATTCCCTTCAATAGTTTCTCTACTAGTATGCAAAAAAATTATTGACCAAGAGATCTTGGATAATTTTTAGGGATACTTAGACCCAGAATACTACATGACTCAAAGACTAACCGAAAAGAGCGACGTCTACAGCTTTGGGGTGGTAATGCTCGAGATCATAACAGGAAAGGCGCCAATAGAACGTGGTAGATACATAGTCAGAGAGGTAAGAAAGACATTGGACAAGTCACAAGATCTCTACAACCTTCATGAGCATCTGGATCCTGCCATTGGCTTGGGGACCGCTTTAGGCGGGTTTGAGCGGTTCGTTGAACTAGCCTTGAGGTGTGTTGATGAAACTGGATCCAGTAGGCCTTCCATGGGTGAAGCTGTGAAAGAGCTTGAGGATATCATGCAGGAAGCTGGCTTGAACCCTTTCTCTGACAACTCTGCTTCGAGCTCTGCTGCATTTCCTGATCCAGGGACATTAAGCCCCCATAATCATCCTTATCCTGATTATTATGGTAATAACGCAGGCGTTCCTCGTTGATTTTTGGTGTTGTTGAATCTTAATGACCTCGAGTATGCCTCACATTTCTGAGTATTGTTTGGATATGTATCAGCTGTAAGTATTCGTGAAATTTGTTTGCATGGAATGTATGTTTTTATCTCTTGTACTGTCAAATAATTATGGTGATGAGTCTATTGAACAAATTGGTCATTAGATTAGAGCAATATATCATATATGGATGGCTGTTTTGGAAGAGAAAGTTACACGTAGGGATAAATATTTACATAAGTGCTTACATGTAACCCAAAGTCCCAAACCCGATCATGTTAAAATGCATGATTTATATAAGAACACAAATTGACCCATCAGCTTGTATAGTTGAATGAGATTATTTTATATACAGTTTGGCCAAATATTTGGTAGGAGTAACATATACTGTATTTTCCAAAATGACGCCCACTTGAGACACTCTACAAGACTCCAAGCCATGCTCGACGATGAAAAGCCACTCGCTTCCTCCATCAAGTTCTTCACCGTCTTATCATGCTTCCTCCTTTCCTTCCTCTTCAACGTCCAACCCATTCGCTACTACACCCATGTCGTCGGAATCTTGCTCAATGCCCCATATACCAACCTTGGTTCGGTTTTTTGGCCGTTGACTATGTGGGAAGTGTTGTCAACAAAGGAAGCTACTTTGGTTCGTTAGTGTTACGTGCATTTTACTGCTCGTACTCCCATTTTATCACGGGAGGCTTAACTTAGGCTCACCAAATTGATATGCAACCCAAATAGTGTACAAGCAGCTAACAAAAATAGTGTACCAATAGCCCGTCCGTTAATAAATTTAGCTTAGTACTATAAGTTTTTGTGGATAATTGTATAGCCTAACAATCACATAGAGCAGATCAGTCCAAAAAACTCAGCCGAATATTTATTGCACACCCGGCCCATTTGATAAAGGGCACGATCGGATTCAGAGTCTTCTATGTAAAGGCGAAACCATCAACTGCGATGGAGCAGGTGAAACTATAAAGTACCGTTGGGGTTGGGGTTTCGGTTTTGAATCAAAGCTTCTTCCCAAAAAAAGAAAACACTTTTCTAGATAGTGAGATCTTCTATGGCCATGGAGGTGGAGAAATCGTCGATGGAGTTCCTTTTCTGGAAACCAGCTCGGCGGAATTTCACTCCGGATTCCGCCTTCTTTGCTTCCGGAAACATCGAGAGAGAACTACTTGCCAAACAGGTTATCACTCGCTGTTTCCCAGCTGTTCAATTTTTGGCTTTTCTACAGATTCGTTGACTGCTTTGCTGTGTTGTCGGTTTGGAAATGGAGCTTGTTAAGATGGAATTAGGCTTTGAATTTTGGGCTGTGCGATCTTGAATTTCGTCATGTTGTGTTTGAATTTGATCATTGAGTATGCTGTCTGCTGAAGTTTGTTTTCTTATTACAGATTGATTGCGTAATTGAATTTGATTTCTGAGATGTGAGCAGTCAAAACCCCTCTTTATATTTCAGTGTGCAATGTGCCGTTGGAAACTGAGAATCCGTTAGCTTGAATTGCATATTTGATGTTTCCTGAATGACTTCTTCTAGGTATTTTCATTTAAATGTGTAATGAATTTTGGATGTGGATGACCTACTAACACTGAAGAAGTTTCAGCTGATATTACATTTTTCCTAGTATTATTTAAGAAATCTAGCCATCAAAGCCTAATGTTGTAAATTGGCTAACACAGTGGCTTGACTCTGGAGTCTGGACCTGAGAATAAATTTGGTTGACATCTTATTGCTGTTTGTATGCTTTGGATATCCTTAATGCCTCTTTCATATATGGTGATTAGAGGTTTGAGTTGAGAATTCTTCTGTACTGTACAAGCTTCTTTCATATATGGTGATCAGAGTTGTTGCTTTCTGTTACTGCGTTATGATTTACATACTAAGAGAGGCCTCATTCCTCTTCCAATGTTGTGGTTGGTGGTCACCTTGCCACTTACTAGCTCTGTAATACTACTCTTCTGTTTCAGATTCAGATTCAGATTCTTCATTATTGTAATCTTGGTTCCTTTGATATTGAATATTTCATTCAATGTATTGACATTTGTTCATAATTTTATTATTCACTGTTTCATATTCAGGTTAATTTGCTTCACTAACCACAAATTACGACAAGAATTCGCTCAAATACAACACCCGATCACCTCGTACAACTATTTCTTGTCTGAGTTTGTATTTTCAAAATGCTTGTTTTATGTCCTTTTTCCCCTCCCTTTCTGCAAACATGGGAAGACGAATTGATATATAATTAAGCTGGTTTGAGAAGGAGATATACAGTGTTGGTCTTTGGCGGTGCCGAATTAAGTCTATCACAACAGGTTGATTAGATTCATGTGATGTTTTGTTTATGTATCGTAATTAGGTATTGTATTTATTTATGTAATAGCTGTAGTGAAAAAGTAGCCCACTTTTTAAATACCAGTTGTATATTCTTGTATAGATATCTATTATCCTGTATTGGATTTCTTATGTTGATTTTTAGTTCATCTTCTCTGGTAGTTCAGGTCAAAGTCGATGCAATGTATTTGGTGGTGATCAAATCACATGGAAAAGGTTGAATGCACAAAAAATAAATTATATGCATGTCGTCACGCATGACTTGTATTCTGGTGTTTATTAGGATAAATTGCTCTGGACCAATTCTTCTTGGTGTTGACTTTATGTTTGTTGGAGGCTAAGATTTTGCGACAATCAGTAGAACCCTCCATTTTTCAGATTGCATTATCTGTGAAACCACTAAAGGAGGGAATTGTGTCACTGAATGCAACTTCTTTCTTTGACGATCTTGGAACAATGAGCCCAAGAAGATGTGTTTGTATCTTTGTTATTATCTCACAGATTTTGCTCGCAAGAGCACAGACAAATTCGCAGGATAGTAAGTTTTCTTTCAGTTTAATGGCTGTTTTTGTCATGACCATGTCCTCTGTTATTTGGCAAATCTTGGCACCATTTCATTTTGATGATGATCATTTGTTTTTCACCTCAATCACTGATGCGTGTTTTTTCATCTATGCCTTTTTTCTGGTATGAAGCCATCAACTCCATTTACCTATAGTCCTCAATGTTAATAAACCTTTTACACTACCTTTGTTCTTCTCCTTTACATCTCTCCTCCTTTTCCTTGTCTTCTTATTGTCAGTTTTTTACCCTTGAACTGTTTTCTTGTGAGTTTACTATTCACATGATTATACTGAATCATTTTTCGTAATGTAAAGTGTTCTTGACCTCACGGCGCAGGTGTGGCTTTAGGTTCCCTCATGGCCAACTGGAAGAATGCACCATCAACTTGGACTGGCTTTGATCCTTGTGGAAGCGGTTGGGAAGGAATTCGTTGCAATGGCAGCCGAGTTATCTCTATGTAATTTATCCCTTAAGTTGTCTCTGAATCTTCTTTTGGTATCTCCTCTTTTACTCCTTATGAAACTGTGTTTTTTTTTTCTGTTTCAGAACATTGCCAAGCATGAATTTGCAAGGTAGCCTTTCAGGTGTCATCCAGGCCCTGTCTGAACTTCAGTCACTGTATGTTCACTGATATCATTTCTTCAAATGCGTATCTTTGGTCAAAGTGTATTTGTTTTGCTTATAAACCTGTTTACTTTTCCATTTAGGGATCTATCTTACAACAAGGGGTTAACAGGACCTCTTCCAGACCTAATTGGGAAATTATCCAAACTTACTAATTTGTAAGGAAAAATCTGTTTGTAATGATTTACGAACTCCTGAGTGTTCAATACCATCTCAAATTTTTTTGACTTGGTTGGTAGAATTCTCGTTGGGTGTGGTTTTAGTGGTTCAATTCCAGACTCTATTGGATCTCTGTCAGCACTGTATATCTTGTAAGTGTCCCCATGCTAGATGCTTCACTTATTCCATTCAGCAAATTGTTCTCGTGTTGAGTTTTCAGCTTTTAAGAGAATTTTGTGGGCAAGTTCCTGTCTAAAGCATGGCTTCTGTGCTTCCCTGAGTATAGGCTTGGAAGTTGATGAATTTCCTGAAATGCTGGCTTTGCAGGTCGTTGAATTCAAATAGTTTCACTGGGGAAATACCAGCTTCCATCGGTAAACTGAAGCACCTATATTGGCTGGATCTAGATGACAACCAGCTTGTTGGAAGTTTACCCGTTTCTGAGAGAGATTAAGGATGAAAGAGACTTATATTATTATCAAGCAAGAAGCCTGTATTTATATTACATAGGGAGGCAGAAAAGAAGGCAATAAATAGCACCTAGGAAACCTAAGAACTACTCTGGAAACACTCCAGACATAAGCAGTAAAGACAATAAATATTTACAGCTAATAATAGCAGAATTATCTAGGGAATCAACTAATAGTTGTATTGTCTAACACCCCCCTGCAAGCTTGGCCATACAGATCATCCATGCCAAGCTTGGATGTGAGCCACTGAAATCTAGAAGGATGAAATCCCTTGGTGAGGAGATCAGCTAGCTGAAACTCAGAAGAAACATGAGAGATTTGTATAATTCCAGCATCAATCTTCTCCTTGATGAAATGTCTATCAATCTCCACATGCTTTGTTTTGTCATGTTGGACGGGGTCATGAGCTATACTGATGGCAGATTTATTGTCACAGTACAGCCTCATTGGATCTTGCCACTCAACCTTCAAATCATTCAAAATGATCCTCATCCATAATAGTTCACAAATTCCATGAGCTGCTGCACGAAATTCAGCTTCTGCGCTTGAGCGAGCAACAACTCCTTGCTTCTTACTTCTCCAAGCTACTAGGTTTCCACCAAGGTAAACGCAATAGCCTGTAGTAGAGCGTCTAGTTACAATATCACCAGCATAGTCAGCATCAGAGAAGGCTTCTAATAGCAACTTGTCACTCTTGGTGAACAATATCCCCTTTCCTGTAGTACCTTTGAGATACCTAAGTATTCTATATGCAGCTTGTAGATGAGGTTCTCTAGGATCTTGCATGAATTGACTGATTACACTTACAGAGAAAGCAATGTCAGGTCTAGTGTGAGCAAGATATATCAATTTCCCGCACAATTTCTGATACAGTTGCTTGTCAACTGCTGGTTCAGTTTCAGCCTTACCAATCTTCTGGTTGTAGTCAATAGGAGTGGATATGGGTTTGCAATCTGCCATCCCAGTCTCCAAAAGAACATCTTTGGTGTATTTTTGCTGAGAGATAAATATGCCAGCTTTGGATCGAGCAACTTCGATCCCTAAGAAATACTTCAAACGACCAAGTTCCTTTACCTCAAATTCACGAGTGAGAATAGCTTTTAGACGAGCTTGTTCAACAAGATCATTACCGGTCATAATGATATCATCCACGTAGACAAGGAGAATGCTTACCCCCCCGGAGTCAGAGTGTCGTACAAATAAAGTATGGTCACCCTGACTCTGTATATATCCAGCTGCGCGCATTACTCCTCTAAACCGGCCAAACCATGCACGAGGAGACTGCTTTAGCCCATACAGAGCTCTCTTCAATTTGCAAACATGGTGAGGAGAAGTGGATGAAAATCCAGGAGGCAAACTCATGTAGATATCCTCATTGAGATGTCCATTGAGGAAAGCATTTTTCACATCAAACTGAAACAATTCCCAATCAAGATGAGTAGCAATGGACAGAAGTAAGCGAACAGTGGACATTTTTGCAACTGGAGCAAATGTCTCTTGATAATCCAGACCATAAGTTTGAGTGAAGCCACGAGCCACAAGTCGAGCTTTGTACCGAGCTAGTGATCCATCTGCATGATATTTGACAGCAAAAACTCATTTGCAACTAACAATATTGTGACCTGGGGGCCGGTCCACCAATTCCCAGGTTCTATTGGTCTTAAGAGCAGTCATTTCTTCAGTCATAGCTTGTCGCCACTCAGCTGATTGAAAGGCTTCCCTCACATTTTTTGGAATTCTGATTTGCTCCAGATTAGAAAGAAATTTTCGATGTTGATCAGAAAACCGGTCAAAAGAAGCATAATTAGACAGGGGATAAAGGGGCGTTTTGGTACATGCCCTAGAACCTTTCCGGAGAGCAATTGGAACATCGAGTTCTGATGGAGCAGGCACAGGACTCAGATCAGCAGCTGGATGGTGAGAAGAGGGGGCCCGTCGGGAGTAGGTCTTGCCAAACCGCGGGTAAGTATCACTTGGATTTTGTGGTGGTAATGAAGGTATCATGGGCTGCTCAGCTGGGGGCTGTTCAGCTGAGAGTGTGGAGGGTTCATCTGCTGTAGAAACTGAGGTAGGCTGGGGAGTTTCAGTATCGGCAGCAGGAGTGAGGGAATCGGTGAGAATAGGTGTCATGGGAAGGCTGGTGGTGGTGAGGATTTCTGTTGGAATGGGGTCCACTAACTCTTCAGGATTGATTTCAGCAGCTGGTTGAGATGAGGGGTTGTTGTAGTATGGGGTATTTTCAACAAAGGTTATGTCAGCTGTAACAAAGGTCTGTTTGGTGATGGGACAATAGCACTTGTAACCTTTTTTACTATTGGAAAAACCAATAAAGATGCATCTCTGAGCTCGGGGATCAAGTTTGCCTCGACATGGAGTATGAATATGAATATAGACAGTGCACCCAAATATTTTAGGCTCTAACCCATGGTCAATTGACATATGAGGAAAGAAAGATTGGAGATAAGCAATTGGAGTTTGATACCGCAGGGTTTTGGAAGGGGTTCGATTAATCAAATGGACAGCAGTGAGGGCTGCTTCTCCCCAATAAAACTTAGGAACATTCGACTGAAACATGACAGCCCTAGTGACATTAAGAATATGACCATTTTTCCTCTCAGCAAGACCGTTTTGTTGAGGAGTATACACACAAGAAGACTCGTGAACAATGCCTTTTTGAATGAAAAAGGACGATAAGGCTTGGTTGAAATAATCCTTGGCATTATCAGATCGGAAGCGTTGAATGGATTTGCCAAATTGATTGAGAATCATAGTGTAAAACGCAGGAATGATATGACTCACTTCAGATTTGTGTTTAAGCAAGAATAACCAAGTAACTCGAGTGCAATCGTCAATGAGAGTAAGGAACCAACTTGACCCATTTATATTTTTTGTTGGAGCTGGACCCCAAACATCACTATGGATTAACTCAAAAGGAAGTACACATCGTTTATCTCGAATAGGAAATGAGACACGTTTGTGTTTTGCCTTTTCACAAGCAGAACAAACAAGATTTTCTGGATTTAAACCAACAAACAAACTAGGAAACAAGTGCTTCATAAGGGAAAGGGATGGATGGCCTAGGCGGTAATGATGGAGCCAAAGTTGGGCTGTTTTTGTAGTGCTGAGATATGAAGTGATCAAGGAGTTCTCCAGGAAGTAAAGGCCCCCGCTTTCTCTACCAAGACCAATCATCGTCCCCGAGCCCTGCTCCTGTATAGCACAACCAGAGGGAGAGAAAACGACATTACACTTCAGGTCATCAACAAGTTTCTTTATTGATATGAGATTAGAAGAAAGCGTTGGAATGAACAGAACATCATTGAGTGGCAAGGAAGGAAAAACAGTAATAGTGCCACTCCCCAAGATGGGGGCTGAGGCCCCATTGGCAGTTATGAGTTGTTTTTGACAATCAAAGGGACAATAAGAGGCTAAGAGGGATCGATCATTAGTCATATGATCGGTTGCGCCGCTATCCAAGATCCATTGATGATCAGTAGCTTGTTTTTTCATACCTGTAAGAGCTAATGAATCAGAGGAAGATGAACCTGAGGAGGCCTGGAGAGAATGCAGGAGACCTTGGAGATGCGTAATCTCAGCTGCCACCTCAGCCGGGGAAGAAAGGGAGTTTACAGAGGCAGTATTTGCCTTTGGCTGAGTTGGCTGCAAATTAGAAGGTGGTGGTGTGGTGGAGAAGCCAGTTGCAGGGGCCTTCTTCCCAGTTTCTCGGTTGGGAGGCCTACCATGTAGTACCCAACATCTCTCCTTTGTGTGTCTAGGCTTCTGACAGTGTGTACACCACAGATCATTAATATCTCTCTTCCCAGTTTTTGAGTAAAGAGCCATATTCTCAGCTGTGGTAGAATTGGAATGCAGCATGATTCCTCGCCGTGTTTCCTCCATTCGAATAGTGGCAATATTCTCTTCTAGAGAGGGAAGAGGCTTGGTGCCCAACACCTGAATCCGGACTTGGTCAAACTCCGGATTCAAGCCAGCGAGAAATATGTAGGAGCGATTTCGATCGATAGAAGTACGTAGCAGCTCTTGTTCAGTAGGGTCTTTCAAAACAAGAGACTGAGATAAATCCAACTCTTGCCAAAGGTTTTGCAAGATGGTAGCATACTCTGAAACTGTCATAGAACCTTGTTTGGTGGAGTAGATCTTGACAGAAAGTTCGAAAAGGGCAGCTTCGTCTTGCGACTTCCCATATGAGCGTTTCAGAAAGTTCCAAATGTCTTTCACATTCGGAAGAAAAATACAGTTGGACCCAATGTTGGAGTCCATAGAAGCCCACAGCCACGACTTGATAATCGAATCTTCGCGAGTCCAAAGCTTGAAGTTGGAGTCGGTAGCTTTGGGAGGAGCATCAGTCAAATGGTCATCTTTGTCGTTGCCAGTAAGGGATGCCTTCACAACTTCAGCCCAGATCCGATAGTTCTTCCCATTGAGCCTATAAGCGGGCTGAATAGGAGGAAGAGTTGAACGATTGAAATTTGTGACCGTCTGGTCTATGGGGTCCATGATTTGGTCTTCTGGATTCACCATTGAATCAGGAAAAAAAGAATGATAGAAGGTGGAATAGTTTTTGGACAATTTTTAGAATAGAATCTGGCGGCAAAGGTGGCGGCCAGATTGGTGGTGAAGCCTGAGATTGGCGGAAAAGGTGGCGGCCAAAAATCAGGAACTCAGATCTCTCAAGAGCTCTGATACCATGAGAGAGATTAAGGATGAAAGAGACTTATATTATTATCAAGCAAGAAGCCTGTATTTATATTACATAGGGAGGCAGAAAAGAAGGCAATAAATAGCACCTAGGAAACCTAAGAACTACTCTGGAAACACTCCAGACATAAGCAGTAAAGACAATAAATATTTACAGCTAATAATAGCAGAATTATCTAGGGAATCAACTAATAGCTGTATTGTCTAACAGTTTCTAATGGGAATACTACTCCGGGTCTAGACTTGCTGATTCATACAAAACATTTGTACGTTACACCACCTAAGATTATAGAAGCTTTTTGATTTAGTATTTCATACAAACTTTCTCCTCACAGCTAAGTATTTTATGACTTTGTTGGAATTTGTAGTCATTTCAGAAACAACAAACTCTCTGGCCCAATCCCACCTCAGCTCTTCAACTCTAATATGTCTCTGATACATTTGTAAGTACTTCTTAACACCCTTGTCAGTTAAAAGTATATTGTCAATGGATACTTTACAAGATAAGAGAAAAAAAGTAAAGGCTGCAGATGTATACTTAGGTTCTCATGCTGTCTATATCTCTTGACAGACTTTTAGACCACAACAATCTAACAGGCACTGTTCCTCACACGCTAGGCTTGGTAACAACACTTGAGGTGTTGTAAGTATCTGTGTATGATTCCACTGAGTAATTTGACCACGTCATTATGTTGCTTCTAACTTCTGTTTTTTACCAGACGACTTGACAAAAATCAATTGACTAGTCTTCCCTCAAACCTCAAAAACCTTACGTCGGTCACCCAGATGTAAGTATATAGCTATCTGACCTTCTTTAGTTGTAGTTTTGGGATTTGTTTTGAAATTCATGCTATTCGTTTATCCTTCAGGGTTGTGTCCAACAATTTGCTCAGTGGACCTTTGCCAAACCTTACTGGCATGAACTCTCTCACATATGTGTATGTAGTGAGGGAAATCAGTTTGGGCAGAAATTTTCATTTGTTCCCCCTTGCATCCTTTGTTCGAGTTAATTATATCTTGTGGGTTACAGGGACATGAGTAATAATAGCTTTGATGGATCGGATGTTCCTTCTTGGTTTAAAACTTTACCTGCTCTCACAACACTGTATGGCTTCCCGACCGTCTCGAAATGACTATTTGTATCAGAAATTGATCTCACATGGATAACTATATTCTGCTAACTTCTAAAAGCAATCTGTGTGCTTTTGATGATTTTGACTTGTAGGATCCTTGAGCGAATAATAATTCGGGGCCAGCTTCCCACTGAACTGTTCAGTCTTCCTCAACTGCAGACTGTGTGAGTATCCCAATTACCTATATATTTGTATATTTGTATCCCAATTAAATCTTTGTGACATGTTTCAAAACTTCCTCTGGAATTTTAGGCAAAGATATTACCTATCGTAGTTATCTTTTGTTAGAATATTTTATTGTTTAAATCTGTGGTTGAAAGTTGTATCTCTTTGTTCAATACACCTTACAATTGAGTGGTCAAAGTTTATATGGTATTTTCAATGTTATGTTTTATTTTGGATGTGTAACAGGATGTTAAGGACTAATGCCCTAAACGGCACTTTGGATGTGGGTTCCAGCTACAGCACCCAGCTTGAACTTGTTGATTTACAGCATAATAGAATTGAAGCTGCTGTTGCAAGAAAATTGAATTTTCAATTAGTGTAAGGAATGCCATTTTGCTTTTTCCTTCTTAGCCCTGCAAGAAATTTGTATTTTCCAGTTTTAGTATGAATTCTTACTTCTTCTAAAATGTATATTGCATTCTATCAAACTATCTGAAATGACAGACTCGTAGACAACCCAGTTTGCCAACAAACACCCAAAGCAAGCTACTGCCAAGATTCGCAGCAAAACAGTTCACCATATTCTACTCCTGCTAAGAACTGCATCCCTACAGTATGCAGTTCGGGTCAAATCTCCAGCCCCAGTTGCACATGTGGATATCCTTATTCAGGAATCTTTACCTTAAGAGCCCCTTCATTTTCAAACCTGGGAAATAGTACATACTTTACTATTTTGGAGACATCTTTCATGAGTTTTTTTGTGTCTCATCAGCTGCCTGTTGATTCTGTCTCTTTAAGCAATGCAACAGTGGATGAAACTTATCTAAAAATGAATCTTCAAATGTTTCCAACAAGTCAGATTCGGTTCAACAAGACAGGAATCAGTTTTATTGCGTTTTCTCTAAGCAACCAGACATACAAGCCTCCATCCAATTATGGACCATATACCTTCATGGGTAATGAGTATACATATGGTTCAGATTGGAACAGTGGCATGAAAGGGATGAGGACTCCACTTATCACTGGAATTGCAATGGGAGGCTCAATACTTTGTGTGTTGGTGGTGGTGATCAAGGTTGTACTTTTTGTCTATTGTAATAGGAAGACAAGAAATTCTGACAACCAGAAGGAAATGGTTACTACTGGTAATTATAGTATATCTGATGTGAATGTTAATAGTTTTATAGTCCAAGAATAAATAACTCAAGACTCAACTTATCTCATACTATGCAGTGTCTATAAGCTGGAACTCATCCAAGAGCATCGGTAGCATTCCACAGGTGTCTGGGGCGAGGTGGTTTACACTGGATGAGCTGAAAATTTGCACTAATAACTTCTCTGAAGCCAATGCCATTGGATCTGAAAGTTATGGGAAGGTAAAATTTCAGCTTACTTGAAAGTGAAAGTAGAATTATGTAGCTTAATAAACATTTTACACTTTGAAGCAGCAATTTAGAGTATTCATTAATTCAGGTGCCGAGTTATAATGAGATTTTATTATTTTAACACTTCGTAGTTTGTGTATGGTGGTTGAAAAAGACATTCTTTGTAATAAACACTCGGTATACCGAACTATATTTGAAAATTAAGTATTTAAACCAAAATTGCAATTATTATCCTGTATGCTGTATCATGATCAGTCTGTGTGTTTTAGATTGGAAAATTTCCCTTGACATTTATATTAGGTCAATTCAAGTTTTGACGTTCATAGTATATGTTGCTAAAAATCCTGTAGTATCTGGATGCTCATGTATCTTAGTATTAGAGGATATTAGGAAAACAGTGTTGCTTGAACTGAATTTCCTTCATTTTATAAACATTCTGTCAGGTTTACAAGGGGGCTCTTCCCAGTGGACAGTTGGTGGCTGTGAAAAGGGCTGTGAAAAGGGTTGATCCACGGTCAACGCAGGGTGGACTAAAGTTCAAAGTATATGTCGCTAAAAATCCTGTAGTATCTGGATGCTCCTGTATCTTAGTATTAATGGATATTTAGTATTAGAGGATATTAGGAAAATAGTGTTGCTTGAACTGAATTTCCTTCATTTTATAAACATTCTGTCAGGTTTACAAGGGGGCTCTTCCCAGTGGACAGTTGGTGGCTGTGAAAAGGGCTGATCCACAGTCAACGCAGGGTGGACTAGAGTTCAAAACTGAGATAGAGCTCCTATCCAGGGTGCATCATAAGAATCTTGTTAGCCTGCTAGGATTCTGCTTTGAGCAAGGTGAACTCACGCTGGTGTATGAGTATGTCCCCAATGGAACGCTTGGGCAAAGCTTGACTGGTAACTTTACTTGAAGCTGCTAACGCCCTTTCACCTTATATTCTGGCTTCTTCTATCTTACAAAAGTACAGAAATATAGAGTGATATCTATGTTAAGAGTTGCAAGCATACTGTTTTGCCTTCTAATATGCTATTGTTGAGCATTATTTTTTATCATTCATACAATAAACCTAACACAGAGGTGATCATATTCGCAGGAAAATCGGGAGTTCGGCTGGATTGGAGGAGGAGAGTTAAAGTAATACTTGGTACAGCCAGAGGGCTTCAATATCTACATGAACTTGCCAACCCATCCATCATACACAGAGATATGAAATCCAACAACATTCTTCTTGATGAGACTTTAAATGCAAAGGTTTCAGACTTTGGTCTGTCCAAATCCTTCACAGACAATGGAAAGGGTCACATCACAACTCAAGTCACAGGAACAATGGTCAGCATTAATTGCCTTAAATAGTTCTTTACTACTAGTATGCTAAAATTTTATTGACCAAGACATCTTGGAAAATTTTTAGGGATACTTGGACCCAGAATACTACATGACTCAAAGACTAACCGAAAAGAGCGACGTCTACAGCTTTGGGGTGGTAATGCTCGAGATCATAACAGGAAAGGCGCCAATAGAACGAGGTAGATACATAGTCAGAGAGGTAAGAAAGACATTGGACAAGTCACAAGATCTCTGCAACCTTCATGAGCATCTGGATCCTGCCATTGGCTTGGGGACAGCTTTAGGCGGGTTCGAGCGGTTTGTTGAACTAGCCTTGAGGTGTGTTGATGAAACTGGATCCAATAGGCTTTCCATGGGAGAAGTGGTGAAAGAGCTTGAGGATATCATGCAGGAAGCTGGTTTGAACCCTTTCTCTGACAACTCTGCTTCGATCTCTGCTGCATTCCCTGATGCAGGGACATTAGGCCCCCTTAATCATCCTTATCCTGATTATTATGTTAATAACGCTGGTGTTCCTCGTTGAATTTTGTTGTTGTTGGATCTTAATTACCTCTGAGTTTGCCTCACATTTCTGTGAGTATTGTTTGGGTATGTATCAGCTGTAAGTATTCGTGAAATTTGTTTGCCTGAAATGTATGTTTTATCTCTTGTACTGTCGAACAATTACGGTGATGAGTCTATTGTACAATTTGGTCATTGAGGAATATATCATACATGGATGGCTGCTTTGGAAGAGAAAGTTACACGTAGGAATATATAGGGCAGAATACATGTTTAGATCCCTCAACTTGTAATTTTTATGCAAATAGACCCTCCAACTTTAAACATTACCTATCAAACCCCCAAACTTAACATTTTTTTTCTATTGAGCCCCGTTTGCTGAACTGACGGGGCGCATGCAAGTCACTCCTCCAGCTGGTTGTGAAAGTTCCCCAAAATTACTTACATGGCAAAAAAAATTATTCCATATGGAGTCCCAAACCCTATCTTCTTCTTCATCTTCTTCCCTTCCATAATCCCCCCATTTTCAAATCTGGGATGTCACGTGGCTGCTGAGTAGAATGAAAATGGCCCCGGTCAGCGCATATTATTCACACTACGAAAAAAGAGGGTTCATTTGCAAAAAAAGGGCTCAATAGGCAAAAAAAAGTCTATTTTAGGGGTTCAATAGGAAATATTCAAAGTTGGGGGGTCCATTTGCAAAAAAGTGACAAGTTGGAGGGTCTACAGATGTATTCTGCCGAATATATAGTGACATAAGTGCTTACATAAGTGAGACTAAAACTCTCTCTATGCACTCTCTCGCTGATTCCCCCCCGCTCATGAAAAGTAGCCAGGCCCAGCCACCAGCACCACCCATACCTCCAAGAGGGCGAACGGAGGAGGGCGGAAGGATGATGGAGGTGGATCAGCCGACCCTGACGCTGCAGGCGGTGCCCGTGATGGCTGGCTTGTTCAAAGATAAGTTGACACAAGGTTTCTCATACAAACTCAAGGAGCTGGCAAGTGACAAGTTCCTGGCAGAAAACATAAGAGTGGAACGCCCTTGGGGAGCGAAAGGTCTGGCGAAGGTGATCATTAACAAGGAGGTCTTTGACACTCTTGCGAAGGCGTGGGAAAACTCGGTGGTGGTAAAGTTGTTGGGGAGACCGGTAGTGTTTCAGGTGTTTGAGAAGAAGCTGAAAGATATGTGGAAGCCGATTGGCGACATGGTCATCATGGACTTGAAAAATGGGTACTCGGTGGTCAGGTTTGAGGAAGAACGCGACTAATGGGTAGCCCTAACCGGGTGGCCATGGATGATATTTGGGAAGTGTTTGATGGTAAAGAGATGGGAGCCAAGCTTCAATCTAGAACGTTATCAACACCATCACGACGTGGATCAGACTATCGAACATTCCGACGATACTCTATGATGAGAGGGTTCCCTGCCATGTCACCTCTGGAATTGGAAGACCGGTGAAGGTAGACAAGCACACTACCTATGCCACAAGAGGGAAGTTTGCTAGGGTTTGTGTGGAGATCGACTTGTCCTTGCCTTTGAGAGGAGCGGTGCTAGTGAATGACGAGACCATACTTGTGGAGTATGAAGGGCTAAGCGAAATCTGCATTTGATGTGGTTGTTATGAACACTAGGTCGGAGACTACTCGGAGCACCGAGAAGGCAAGGAGTAGGCGATAGTGAGGGCCATGCAGTCGCTGGAAGTGGGGAAAGTACAGGGGAGAGGCCAAGGTGAGCAGGAGAGAGGGAGTGGATTGGAGAAAGCCAAGGACGATGTGGCGGCCTCGTCGGAGACGGTAGGGCAGGCGGAACCGGAGCATCAGAGGTCGTGGATGATGGTGTCGCATAAACCAAGAAGGCAGAAGGCCAAGAAAGAGGGGTTAGGGGCAAAAGCTCAGAGCGTGCAGACAGAGGGGAAGAACAACTTTGGGGTGCTTGCAGGCAAAGGGGAAGGGCCCAGTTCGGAGATGGCCGAGGAAGAAAAGGAAAGGGACAAGGTAACAGCTGGTGGAGTGACAGGTAGAACGGCTGGAAATCAGTCTCAATCAGAGGGGAAGGCAACAATGGATGGAGACATGTCAAGGGTGTTCCACTTTGGAAGGAGCGATAACAAAGAGTCAACCAGAGGGAGTCAAAAGGAAAGTCAAGAAGGAAGAAGGCGGCAGAAAAGACCTCCAAACCTAATAAGGCTAACAACCAAAAGGAGGGCTTGGAAATTGGGCCGGCAGTGGGAACACCAAGTATTGTGCCGGCAGGGCAAGCAACAAATATTGGGCCCATGAAGAGGCAAAGGCCCAATGATGATTTATTAGTAGAACATGAAGCGGGGAAAAACCAAGATGTAGTGGGGGAAGAGAAGCAAGGAGGTGAGTTTGGTGAGGCCCGAATGGGTGAGTGTGAGGGCCCAGAGAGGAACTTTGAAATGGTGGGAGAGGGGCAGATTGGAGGTACGACAGTGGAGATGGAGCCCGTGCAGGCTGACGGGGGTGACGGCGATCGGACAATGATGGATAGCAGGCCAGTGGCGGGGGAAGTAGAAGAGAAGATAGCGAGGCCAGGGGGCGGTGATGAGGAAATGGTGGACGACGGTGCCCCAGAAGGGGTGCCGCACGAAGCCGCAAGAGAATAGGGCTGCGGAGCCGGTCATTCCGCACTCTCGCTATTTAGTTATTATGAATTGTTTAGTGTGGAATGTGCAAGGGGCTGGCAGCCCAGGTTTCAGAAGAGCATGTAGATATTTACTAAAACATAATAAGGTGGATGTCTTGGCAATTGCGGAGCCGCACGTGTCAGGGGAGAGAGCACAGCGGATTTGCAATAGGCTAAGGTTCACTCATTGTGAGAGAGTGGAGGTCTCCGGTTTCAGCGGGGGGTTGTGGCTGTTGTGGAACGACAAGTCGATGTCGACTCAAATGGTGGAGAAGAGTCAACATTACATTCACAATCGAATTACCTTGAAGGGGTCGGTGGTGCACTTAATCGTGGTATATGCACCACCAACGGCGGTGCGAAGAGCCAGTTTTTGGGAGGACACGGAGGAGCTCATGCAAAGAATTAACGAGCCGGCCTTTATTGGAGGTGATTTCAATTGCATACAGTCATTGGATTATCGTCGTGGTGGGGTGAGGCGACTCTCAGAGGACTCGGAGAAATTTGTGGAGTGGGCCAGAAAGTTGGGCCTAATTGACATGGGCTGGACCGGCCCAAAATACACTTGGAGGCGAGGAACCGGTGATGGGGCGAGAGTCGAGAAACGCCTTGATCGGTTTCATGAATGTCGTTGGGAGGCTGGAGTGGGACGACGCGGAGGTCAAACACCTCCCCGCCCTTTCATCGGACCATAATCCTCTCTTACTAATGATGAAGGGGGCGGAGAGGGGTAATTGGGGCCGGCAGCCCTTTAGGTTTGAGGCGACATGGATCGAGCACCCTAAGTTCTTGCAATTTGTGAGGCAACATTGGAGGTCTGATGTGGATCCGATGGCGGCTTTGGAGGCTCTTCGGGTGGATTTGGTGGAGTGGAATAGGAACGTGTTTGGCAACATCCATATTAGGAAAGCAAAGCTTTTAGCGAGGTTGGAGGGCATCCAAAAATCTCTGGAGAGGGGCGAAAGCGGCAGATTGCGGGCGTTGGAGGGCGAGCTCAAGCTTGATCTCAAGACAGCCCTGGCGTAAGAAGAGATGCTCTGGTTCCAGAAATCGCGCCAAAACTGGATTGTGTAAGGCGACAGAAACACGAAGTTCTTCCATACGAGCACGGTGATTCGGAGGAGGAACAAAGTCGAAGCTTTGAAGGATGGGAAGGATAGATGGGTTTCGGACCCGAAGGAGCTCGAGGAGATGGCGGTGAGCTTCTTTCAAAATCTGTACTGTCCGAGGGAGATGGTTGAAGAGAGAGTCCAGCTAAAGAGGGTGGCTTTCCTAATCTGACTAGAGGTGAGAAGGATAGCCTAACCCGTAATGTGGATCGAGGAGAGTTGAAGCAAGCGTTGAAACAGATGGGGTCGTTCAAAGCACCAGGTGTGGACGGGGACCAGCCAATCTTCTACAAGACTTGTTGGGGCGAAGTGGGGGAGTCGGTTTTCCGGTTCATGGCGAGCTTTTGGGAGTCGGGCCGATTACCACCTAGAGCAATGACACGCTCATTGCGCTGATTGGAAAAGTGAAGGAGCCAGAGAGGGTGAATCAATTTAGACCCATAAGCTTATGCAACGTTCTTTATAAACTTGTTACCAAGGTGCTCGTTAATCGCCTCCGTCCGTTGATGAATAAACTGGTGGTTCCGATGCAGAACAATTTTCTTTCGGGGCGCTCGATAACGAATAATGTCGTTGTGCTTCAGGAGGTGGTGCACTCGATGAGGGCGAAGAGAGCAGGGAAGAAGTGGATGATTTTGTAGCTTGACCTCGAGAAGGCGTATGATATCGAGCCATTTGATCCATTTATCATACGCCTTACATGGGGCGTATGATATCGAGCCATTTGATCCATTTATCATACGCCTTACATGAGGCGTATCGAGCCTTTTGATCAAATATCTCCTTACATGTTCGTTCTTGGGATGCAGAGGTTGAGCCATTTGATCAATGATGAGGTGTTGAAGGGGAATTGGAAGCCGATCTCGATTTGCAGGGGAGCCCCGAAACTCTCACGCCTCTTCTTGGCGGACGATTTGGTGCTTTTTGCGGAGGCGTCAAGCAGTCAGATGAGGAGGATTATGGGTTGTTTAGGTGATTTCTGTGCAGCATCAGGATAGAGCATTAGCAAAGAGAAGTCCCGTATCTATGTCTCTACAAACGTAGATAGGGATTTGGCAAATCAATTAGAGGAGGAGAGTGGGATCACTGTGACGAGGAACCTTGGTAACTATCTCGGAATGCATGTTCTTCATGGGAGGATCACCAAGGAGACATCCGCGCATTTGCTTGAAAAAGCGAACGCAAAACTGGCCGGGTGGAAGGCGAGAACGCTGAGCATGGCGGGGAGAATTGCTCTTACCAAATCAGTCCTTTCCGCCATTCCTTTATATCCTATGGGCACCGTTCAACATCCTCGCAGTTGCCAGGAGAAAGTGGACCGGATTAGTCGGGCATTCGTGTGGGGCGAAACTGAAGGACGGAGGAAGTTGCACTTGGTGAGTTCGGATGGGCTTTGCACGCCAAAGAAAGAGGGAGGTCTCGGGTTGAGGAACGCGAAAGAAATGAATCTGGCTTTGTTGGGAAAGTGAGGCTGGAGACTGGCCACAAGGGAAGCAGGGGTGTGGGGTGAAATCATTACAGCTAAATACGGGGTGCGGTTTGAAGGAACTGTCATCCATACGTCCTGGAAGTGTAGAGGATCGGTAGTTTGGGCGGGGATTAAGGCCGGGTTTGAGCAGGTGGTTGCGAAGGGAGCGAGATGGAATGTTGGAAATGATGAAAAGATCAGGTTTTGGCATGATAGGTGGGTGGGTAGCGAACCATTTGCGTACTCTGGTAGAACGGTGACACAGTGGAAGGGCACGACTGATTAGTGAAGGACATGTGGATTGGGAATGGGTGGGATTGGATGAAGTTCCAACAACACCTCCCCTCGTCCATATTGATGCGAATGGCGGCGGTGGGCTTAGCGGAGGACCCGAATGCGCCGGATGCGTTGAGCTTGGCGGTGTCAATGTCGGGCGACTACACGATCGGCTCAGCCTACGACTTGATTGCGAGGGATGGCTACATCCAAACTGATGGTCCGATGGAAAAGCTTCATAGGAAGGCCTGGGGCTTGAAGGTTCCATAATGGGTTAAGGTGTTTGTTTGGTTGGCCTTTAAAGGTCGGTTGTTGACCAATGAAGAGAGGTATATGCGGCGTTTGGAGGAGGACCCTCAATGCAGCGTGTGCGGCCGGAGTTCGGAGTCTGTACTCCACGTTCTTGGGGATTGCAAGCGGGCGATGGGGTTGTGGAAGGAACTCCTCCCAGCGAGTGTTCATAGGGAGTTCTTCGGGATGGATGGCAAAAATTGGGCGGCAAGAGGCTTGGAAGGCGAATGGGATCTCCAAGTTGAGGGTGATCGGGCAGCCGGATTCACAGTGACGGCTTGGTGGTGCTAGAAATGGAGAAACGGAATGATTTTTGAATCCAAAGACCCCCCGAGCAATAGGAAATGGTTCATATGTCAGCAGCTCCGAGCGATGAAGGATGCGAGATGGGAGGTTCGGGGAGGCGGACCGCCCGGGGAGAAGGTGGAGATTATGGTTAATTGGATGGCGCCAAGAGAAGGATGGGTGAAGTTCAACATGGACGGGTCGGTGAACCGTGACGGCGCTGCGGAAAGGGGAGTCGTCAGGAACGAGAATGGGAATTGGGTTGTGGGATTTCTTTGCAACTTGGGGCTCTGTTCGGTACCGACTACGGAGTTATGGGGGGTCTTCCATGGGTTGCGGTTGTGCTGGGACAGGGGTTACCGCAATGTAGTGGTGGAGACGGACTCTTCGCTAGCCATTAATCTCATCCATACAAGGGTGGCTAACTGGTGTTGGGAGGGTTTAACCTTAACAAATAAATTTGTCAAGACCCCGCTGAGTATAGAAAAGTCAGGATCGTCCACGGGAGCTAGTAGATCTATAGTCTAGCAATCAAACTACAAAAGCAAAACAAAGCAAAACAAGCAAACGAACGCAAACAACAAGTCTCGGGAAGAGGTCGAAGCCGACCCTAGGGGGGGTCACGGCCGACCTAAAACAGAACTTCACAACACAAAGAAAACAACTAAAGAGGAGGTCGCGGCGACCTGCAACTGGTCGCGGCCGACCTATTCTGGGCACGAAAGTGGGTTTGGTAAAATCAAGGAAAAACAACTAGGGGAGGGGTTTCACCACACCACGAGCATGCATTCAAACAATGATAAAGGACCGACTCAACTCAAAATCTCATGGGTGACTTTCATCACAAAAGAACACATCAAGAACCTCCACTTACATGAAAGGGTTAACATGCAATCCAACTTGTTCTTCGAAGGGTTCGACTTTCATCTAACCCGGATAGTCCACATTCACAACCAAACCTCTCAATTAGGCAGCAAACAAGAACATTCCCCCTTCTTCAAGGGTTTTAAGCACACAAGAGGGATTTATGGGCAGAGATTTCAAGCTAAGCATGGATCCAAACAATCAAGGTCTCAAATGCACTTTCATGGTGGGTTTCACCCCAACCCTAGCGAGCTAAATACTCACACATAATCAAACACACAAACAACAAAAGAGAAGAGAAAATCATCGTCCAAAGCAAACAACTTCAATTAATTTCAAGATCCACTTACAAACTTTAGCAAAACCCACAAGTTTCTTCAAACACCATTGTCATCTTCTTCCTAGAACACCAACTAAAACAAGCCTTCTTCCTCACTATCTCTCCTTACAAGCAATCTCTCTCTCACACTCAAATTCTTCTTCTCCACCGTCACTTTCTTCTTCTTCAAACTCAACTTCTTCTTCTTCTTCCTTCTTCTCAACCCACTCTCTTCTCTCTCTCCCCTTCACCCTTGAGCCTTTTCCCTCTTGGAAAAGCTCATTAGAAAGGGGGACAAAATGGGTTTTGTAGCAGCCCACAAAAGCAAGGGAGGGAAGCTTCCTCCTCTGCCACAAGCCTGCACAGCCGCCTGCTTTTTCGGGTTTCGAAAATCCTGCCCAAAAGCGTTACTTGCAGCGCACGGATTTCTTTTCGGATGCTGAGAGGGGTCGCGGCCGACCATATGGGGGTCGGCACCGACCACCTGCAGGATGTGGGATTTTCTTCGTTTTGTTCCGTTCTTGCTCCGATTGGGTGGACTTTTGTTGGGTGCTTTTGCCCTTTTGCTCCTTGATTTTCTTGAGAATTTGTTACTCCTTTGAGGCTCCTTTGGTTGCAACTTTGGATCTTGGTTCTTGACACTTTGACTCTCGAAAACTAGCGGTTCCTAGAAAGCTCCTAAAATGCATGAAAACCTCTCCAAAAGGCTCCAAATACCTACACAACACGAAACAACACACAAACGACTCCAACTCTCGAAAGAGAGTCGAAATCTTATGCAAAACACACAAACACAAAGGGAAAGCATGCAAAACAAGCTAGAAAACTACCTAGAAAATCAACTGAAAAGCACGACATCAACTGGCATCCTCATGCTAGCCTAGTGAGAAATTGCCAAGGCTTTTTGAGTAGGGGGATTGGGTTGTACAATTCCGACATGTGTTTAGGGAGTCGAATCGGGTTGCGGATGATCTTGCCAATATGGCTCATAGTGTGGGGATTGGTGTGCACGATTTGGGGGACCCTCCTGAGGGGGTGTTGAATCTGTTATATGAGGACTTAAGTGTTGCGGCGTGGCCACGCCGTGTAGCTACTGATCTTATGATTGAATAAATTTCAGAGGCTAGGGCCTTAGTTGACCAAAAAAAAGTGACATAAGTGCTTACATGTAACCCAAACCCGATCATGTTTAAATTTATGATTTAAATAAAAACACTAATTGACCTATCAGCTTGTATAGTTGGATGAAATTATTTTATATATAGTTTGGCCAATATTTGGTAGGAGTAACATATACTGTGATTTCCAAAATGACGCCCACTTGAAACACTCTCAAAGACTCCAAGCCATGCTCGACGACGGAACTCACTTGCTTCATCCATCAAGTTCTTCGCCGTCTTATCATGCTTCCTCCTTGCCTTCCTCTTCAAAATCCAATCCATTTGCTACTACACCCATGTCGGAATCTTGCTCAATGTCCCATACACCAACCTTGGTTCAGGTTTTTTGACCGTTGACTATGTGGCAAGTGTTGTCAACAAAGGAAGCTACTTTGGTTCGTTAGAGTTGCGTGCCTTTTACTTCTCGTACTCCCATTTTATCACGTGGGGCTTAACTTAAGCTCACCAAACTGTACTTCTAAGATACGCACGCCAAATGGTGTACAAATAGCGCAAAAAAAATAGTGTACGAGTCTGTTAATAAATTTCGCTTAGTAACATGAAGTTTTTGTGGATAATCACATAGAGCAGATCAGCCCCAAGAAAATCGGCCGAATATTTATTTCACACACCCGGCCCATTTGATAAAGGGCACGATCGGATTCAGGGTCTTCTATATAAAGGCGAAACCATCAACTGCGATGGAGCAGGTGAAACTAGAAAGTACCGTTGGGGTTGGGGTTTCGGTTTTGAATCAAAGCTTCTTCCCAATAAAAGAAAACACTTTTCTAGATAGTGAGATCTTCTATGGCCATGGAGGTGGAGAAATCGTCCAAGGAGTTCCTTTTCTGGAAACCAGCTCGGCGGAATTTCACTCCGGATTCCGCCTTCTTCGCTTCCGGAAACATCGAGAGGGAACTTCTTGCCAAACAGGTTATCACTCGCTGTTTCCCGGTTTTTCAATTTCTGGCTTTGCTACAGATTCGTTGACTGCTTTGCTGTGTTGTCGGTTTGGAAATGGAGCATGTTAAAATGGAATTAGGCTTTAAATTTCTGGCTTTTCTTGAATTTCGTCGTGTTATATTTGAATTTGATCATTGAGTATGCTGTCTGCTGAAGTTTGCTTTCTTATTACAAATTGATTTGAGTAATTGAATTGAGATAGGAGTAGTCAAAACCCCTCTTTTTGATTCAGTGTGCAATGTGCCGTGGGAAACTGAGAATCCGTTAGCTTGAATTGCATCTTTGATGTTTCCTGAATGACTTCTTTTAGGTTTTTTTCAGTTTGATGTGTAATGAATTTTGGATGTGGATGACCTTTTAACACTGCAGAAGTTTCAGCTGAAAAATCTATGTAGTGAAGGACAATATTACATTTTTCCTATTATTTAAGAAATCTAGCCATCAAAGCCTAATGTTGTGAATTGGCTAAGACAGTGGCTTGATTCTGGAGTCTGGACCTGAGAATAAATTTGGTTGACATCTTATTGCTGTTTGTATGCTTTGGATATCCTCAATGCTTCTACATTATGTTAGCATGTTTTTGGATCTGTAAATCCCCATGGTTTAAATTGGTCATTGATTTGCAGTGGTGTGTAATGCCTACACAGCTTGTCTTGTATGGGAGCTAGCAAAGTGAAAACCATAACAATTCGACATTGCTGTCATCTTAGTGCATGATTTTCAAACTGCTCAACTAAGATCATGCTGTTTACTGTAATTATAGTGCGTTTGCTGCAGCTATGCAGCCTATCTTTCATGTTCAATGTTTATGTTTGAGTGATTTTTTTTTCCTTACTTTGTTTTTTTTTTCATCTATCTGTATGTAGATTGCATTGGATTTAACCTGGGATGAGAAGGAACAGATTGAAAAGATGGAAGATGAAGGAAGGTACTATTGATGTGTTGGGATTCCTCCTTTTTATGGTTGAGATGAAGAAAGATGGATTTAACCTTACTGGATGCATAATGCTAGACTCTGCAAAATTCTTGCATCAACGTTCGATTCTTAAGCTTAAAAAAGTTTTCAATTAGACATCAAAGAAACAAAAAAAGGCACTTCTTATCTCAAGAAAAATGTCCCTAGTAATTTGGGGATGGCAAATGACTTTACTATCTCATTCTATAACTGCTTTGACTGATTGATTCTTGTGCTCCTTTCAAATGGATCAGAGAATGCTATATTTTCCTATTCCATCCGTCATAGGAAGTATCTTATAGCCCGTGTATCAATATAATTAGGGTCCTCAATATATTTTGATAATTTGGAGGTAATGAATTGCAGGAAATTTTTCTGTCCAATTGTCGGTTGTGGTGCTGTTTTGAATTCAGTGGAGGTCTTTGAGGATCATTACAGTGCACGGCATATGGCAACTTGTTCGGTGTGTTCAAGAGTATATCCTACATCCCGCTTACTCAGTATTCATATATCTGAAGCGCACGATTCTTTCTTTCAAGCAAAAGTAGCAAGGGGTTACCCTATGGTAATATACATACTGTTCTTCATTCATTCAGTGATTCCGAATTCATAACATATGATGCTTTGGTATTGTTGTGATGGCTATTCTTATTGAAAATTTGCCGATGGTCTTTTTCAGTACGAGTGCCTAGTAGAGAGTTGCAGCCTGAAATTCAAGCACTACAAAGACCGCCAACAGCATCTCATTGACAAGCACAAGTTCCCGAATTCATTCACATTCTACAAGAAGTCTAATCCATCCAAGAAGCACAGGCAAAAACGCCTACACAAGAAAGCTGTTGTTGATAAGGAGGAGACTTCAAATGCAATGCAAGTAGAAGAAGCTGTTGTGGACGGGCTTGTTTCAGGCATGTCCAGGTTAAACACCAGGGACCCGTCTTCCCCTTCATCCATCAGCTTCGGACGGCGACACAACCGAGGCCTCGCCTTTGTTCCTCGGGCTCTTCAGCAGGAAAGAAGGCAAGAGTCCTCACAGCCTACTAAGAAAGGATAGTCAAATGCAATGCTTATTGCAAGTTGTTATGTGTTATGTCTGAGCAAAATTTAATGTTTCGAGAAGATGAATGTGTAAATGACTTGCTTAATCAGAAACCTCAACTCGTCTGCCAATTTTTGCTGGAAACATCAAACAGCAAAAAATGTTGTCAAAATATCTTTGGTATGCTAATATCAAGTGTAGCGTGATGTAAGTGCTTACTTTCTAATCCGGTCCGGTTCGGTTTAATTTTTTCGGTCCGGTCCGGAATTGGCCAGCCAGTTTGTGTGAAAAGCAGAACCAAACAATGCGATAACGGAACAGGAACCGGTTACAAAAGCCGTGTAAACCATGTACAACTCCAACGAATAAAAAAGGTGTTGAAGCCTTTCTTCTTCTCTCTTCCATGTTCTCGTCGGAGGAGGATTGGCAATTGAAAGTTATTGCATGGCGCCATCCCTCTGACAAACCTCACGCAATCAAACAATCCCTCCCTGATTCCGTTTATCCGTCGCCGTTGATCGATCTGAGAAATTCGCCGCTGAGTGCGCCGTCTTCTTTCCGCTAACCGCCATTCCGTCACCGGAATCGGAGATTTTGGCTATTGGCCTATTGCTGTTCTCTTGCGTTTCCGATTTCTCCCTGGGATCAAATTTCGTGTGTTCAATCCATTGGCTGGGATGATTTCAAGGTAAGCTTCAATTATTTGGTTTGTTTTTGCGGAATTCAAAATCGTGAGGGGAACAAACTGCTCTGAAGGTCCTGTTTTGATTGGGATTTGGGGCAAATTTGATCTGGTGTGTGTTGGTTAATGGAGGAGAAATTTAGGCTAGATTTGTGAAGATTGAGGCCTTGATTTGAAAGGCGTTTTTTTTGTGGATTGAGCTGCTGAGTATGAAAGGTGTTGAATGAAGGAGCTGATCGCTGTAGTATCATATTTTCTTGTGTTTAATTGAGACGTATTTTTATAGAAGATGTGGATTGTTACTGTGAAGTGATTAGATACAATGTGCGCTTTCTGTTACTATATATGCTGCATTGCTGTGAACTTATACTAAAGGGCTAGGCTGAAAGCTGAGGAATGGGGCTTTCCTTGAATCACTATTGGGGAGATGATGTGGATAGAGAGCTGTTTGTATACTAGATGTTGTGATAAATGCTGTATATATGGTGTTATGAATTTCTCCATTTTATTGTTTCTTCTATTTGGATCTCAGCTTGGCTATATTGATAATGCTCTGATATGAACTGTACACCGTCTCTTTTCAAATCCATCCATTTAAGGACGTAGATAAGGGTACTTTAAATTTAAAATGAAAAATCTCCCTAAGATGACCAACAAGAACACAAATTTTCCAAACCCCACATCAAGATGTAGGAACTTTACTTAACTAAAGACATTTGAATCCTAGCGAGTTAGCCACGGGAACATATGTTGGGGGGAAGGCTATGGGTTTTTTGATATGAATGAAGGCAGACGAGGAAGAGAAAAGGATCAGAGGACTTGTTTATTTAGGATGGTGGGAGTTGTTGAGATATATAAAGAGAGGGGTTAGATGTTTTTTGTGCTTCAGTTTTGTTAGATGATTATGATGATGGCAATAGAGGATGCAAGCATCATGATGGCTTCTTACTTTTTCCCTTGTTAACCATGATTTCATTGGTTACTTTTCAGGATTCGTGTGATTTATGGATGCTGAAACTCCTAGAAGTGGTGAAGAAATTCCTAGAAGTGGTGAAGAAATTCCTATAAGCGGTGAAGAATTTCCTATAAGTGGTGAAGAAATTCCTATAAGTGGTGACAAAACTCCAGGAAGTGGTGAGATAACTCCTAAGAGGGGTGAAGAAGCTTCTAGAAGCGGTGAAGAAACTTGTATAATTGGTGAAGAAATTCCTATAAGTGGTGAACAAATTCCTATAAGTGGTGAGATAACTCCTAAAAGGGGTGAAGAAACTCCTAGAAGTGGTGAAGAAACTCCGAGAAGTGGTGAAGAAACCCAACCATTGATGGTAAACTTTGTATTCTGTGTACTTCAACAGGTTCAAATAAAATTGTAGATAATTGTTTTTTGAAAAATTAGGTAGTTAAAAATGAACTAGATACCATGCTGTAGTTATCTTTTGGTTACACTGAAACTTTTTACATGGGCATTGGTTTTCCAGGCACATAATAATAGTACAACAAGTGGACAGCTAGCTCCCAGGCTTTTTACTTCTTTACCAGCTCTTGATGGTGCTGCTTCTTATCTTGTGGAAACAACCACATACCTCACCAGCTGCTTCCCTAACTTTTCCAGTATGTGTCTATTCTGGACATAATTTTATGCTTTCCTTTTGGTTGTTCCATTGTGGTTGTGAAAAGCTCAGGAATTTTGTGACATTAAGCCATCACAAGTAAATTTTAATCTACAAAGGGAAACTTTTTCTGATAATATACATTCTTAGATATTCATGATCATTTTTAAATATTCTATTGAGGATTAAGTGTGTTAATGAGGTATTAATGAAACGGTAATTAACTATGTGGTTGTGCAGAGAAAGACTTTGGAGAAGGGGGTTCTTAGGATTGAACCTTTTATGGTGTTTCTATTGACTTATCATCGTAAACTGATATAAGGAATAGGAATTCGTTTTCTCTTTTTTAGTACGTTTTATGAAAAACAAATGATGCTATATTACATTCTTGTCTCCAAAATGTGCAAAATTATGTTGAATTTTGCTCAGCTGCATTAGTCACTTGCTCGTGACAAACTATTCCTTGTTTATGGTTGCTATTCCTGATGTTTGCTTGATAATGAGACTTCAAGTGTCTCTCTCTGTATATTATTGCTGCCTACTTTCATGAATGCATTGTCATTTTCATTGTTGATTTAACAACTGCATGACTGGTAGGACTTGGCTGGCGGTGGCCAATCCTTGTTAGGTCATAGTCAGTTACTTAAGCATAGGGAGACTAGTATAAATAAGAATGTTCAAACATTGGGGATCCAAAAAAAAATTTAATTTTGGTTGGTTCTTTTCATTGGCCAGAGAGGTTGCCTTGGCTGGTAGGACTTGGCTGGATTTCAGCCTTGGGTATTCATTTAGAGTCCTGTGATTCCCTTAATTTGCTCTCTGCTGTGCTGGTATTCTTCTCATTGTTTGTGTGTCCATATATATGCTCTATCAGTTAATTTGAAGGATCTTCTGATAAAGGTCAGGGAGGAGCTTTTATATATCTCTCAATGTTCTGTATGCTTCATTTTTCGCCTCATTGGAAACTTGAGTTATCTGATATCAATTAATCAACAGCAAGAGGCTCTTCTACCGATGACCAAGAATTGGTGACTTATTCCTCTGAGCAAGGGAGAGTACCTCTCAGTGGAAACCAACCTTCTTCAAGTTGGATGAATGGAAGTAGATACGAACTTGCAACATCTAGTGATGCAGCTACTGGTTCTTCTCAAATAAATGCAAGTGACAGGTCCTCAGTCGAAGACTCATCTCAGCAAAGCGGTACTTTAGTGCCTTCTACTTCTGGTAGTACTGGCATTCCACTTTTCAAAGGGTATGATGACATGCTTTTTTCCTTTCTGTAATGTCATTGATTGATTACTAAATCTTGTATGATATCGATAAGACACTCAATTGCAAAATAATAAATATTGGATGACTGTTGTGGCCTGTGGGCTTAATTGGAGTATAAAGAGAGAAACTATTAGTGCCCTCAATCATGTGCTTGTGTCAAGTAAAGAATAAATAAATGTAAAAATAATAGACATGGACAACTAAGTTACTATTTCATAGTTGATCCGTCATGTAGAAATTCTGACTTTTGTCTGTGCTTTCACTGGATAACATATTTTCCTAATCATGGAATTGAGTGTGATTTTTGCTTTATGAAAATGGTCTATCCATCTACTTCTGATGTTCTGATTATCTTTATGGCCCTGAATCTAAGCCCAAATTGGACCTTTCATTTCACATGGCTTTGAAAATATTTGGTTTTTTACTTCAAGAACATGCTGAGGTCTCAAAGGCCTAATTGAGCATGCAATATGCCCTACTATTACCTCTTACATTTCATCTAATTTTATTTTAGATAAGTTAATTAAAGCTATCTGTGATATAATAGCCTAGTGGATCGAGCTAGGAAAACTGTTCGTGGATCCGCAGATGATATTGGGTGGCTTCAGAATGATCCAGAAATGCCTCCCGTGGAAGATGGTACGGAAAGGTTTATGGAAATACTGGACAGCATCAGGTATGTTTGCTGACAATGGCATAACTGCATACTGAAAATAAGGCATTATTATATCCTTTTTTCCTTTGCTTTTTCTCAGGCATGGTGTTCACAGGTTGCCTAAAACAATGGTTTATTTGCTAATACCAGGTATTATTAAATTCCCACTTATATAGATATGACGATTTCTGGTGATTGCGTTCCTTGTACAACCCCTCAAAAGCATTTCAGTACATACTTTCTAGTCTACCTGTTACAGCTTATGCTGGGTCAGTTTTGCTATATTGTTCTTTTTTCTGACTTGGGGGTGCCACGTTTATTCTCTTTTATCTTCTTCCTCTCAATCATATATGTATTTTGCATGTAAACACAGTTGGTCAAAGTCCCAACTTGTCTGTTTTGTCTCCTGTTACCTCATATTTTCTGAAAGGCCTGAATAAAAAATGAAAATGAGAAAAGCAGAAAGGCAAAAAAAATGTTGGATGCGTTCATTGTCTATAATATGCAAACACCTGTGTGCAGATCGAAATATTAAGAGAAAATACTATGTGTGCTATTGAACACTTGACTGTGTACAGCTCCAAGAAGTTTGAATATAAGGAAGTGATTTTTATCTTGTTTGGATGATTCTGTGGAGGAGCAGGCTACATCCTATATATGTTTTCATTCACCTCTTTCTTTTCTCTAATATGCCTAAGAATTTTGGACTTTAAAAAGAGAAAGATTAATAAGTTTAGTGTTAAATGAAGAGGATTGGGATGGTGGCAAGACATTCTTACTCTTCTCCATTGATATGGATCCCTTGTGGAATTTATATAGGAGCAAAAAGCATGTGTTTATTATAGCAATTATAAGTTATAACATGTTTGATTAAGTTCATTCGTAGTATACTTCTGAGGTTAATTTTGACTTGACATTCTCTGCATGTAAGTCTGACATCTGAAGATGTTTTCAATTCCAAATCTTGCTTGTGTGATTTGTAAAACATGTGTCCTTATTTTGTGTGAGCCAACTGCAAAGTTTTCTTCATAGTGTCTCACATGGTTTATTAGTTGAATTTTGTTATTGATGTCAGTGATTTTTTTTGGTTTAATATTGGAGAGAACTGTCTCATAAGAATTGCTGCAGTGATTAGTTTGGGTATCTGTCATTTTTATGAATTTTAAAATCTGCTTAGTAAGAACATAATCTGCCTTGACTTGTTTTCAATCATTGTGTACAGTTCAGATGATTTTTCAATCTTCACTAGAGAATTGTATAATCGCAGGTCTATTCAGCAACCATGGTCCACTCTATTTTTCCAGTGCAAAAGCCTACTTTTCGAAGATGGGTCTAGCATGTCACATTGCTAAGATCCATAGTGAGGTTAGTTGTATAGCTGTGTAATGCCATTACATAACATTGTGCTTTTTGACTTGTTTTTAAGATTGGTTTATTAGGCTTCTGTAGAGCATAATGCAAGAGAATTAAAAGATTATATAGAGGAGATTTATTGGGGTGCAAAGAAGCGTGTGGTGCTCCTTGGTCATAGCAAGGGAGGTATAGATACTGCTGCTGCTTTGTCCATGTACTGGCCTGATTTGAAGGATAAGGTTGCTGGCCTCGTTTTAGCTCAAAGTCCATATGGTGGTAGTCCGATAGCTTCTGACATTCTTCGGGAAGGACAGCTTGGGGATTATCTTAATGTGCGTAAACTAATGGAGATCCTCATCTGTAAAGTCATCAAGGTAATTCTTTGGTTATATTTTCTATGGAATTTTTGGCTTCTGTGAGATTTTTCGGACATCCTTGATGCTATATCATTTGAGATTCATTATAGTACCACAAAACATTTTGAAACTAGAGCAATGAGAAAACTTGGTATCTTGAAATTGCATTATCAGTGAAATATATGTCGAGATTGTTATAGGATTGACAAAATGGAATTGCTAGTACATATACAATCTTTGGGCAAAAATAAGTGATGCAAGTTTGTTTTATTGTCATATCAAGAATCTGCAACTACATGTATCTTGCCAAAACACATTATGGAAATTTCAAATTGTACGAAAATTTCCGTAATTGAATGTTGAATTTCTTATATGGAAATTAAAACAGTCTTAATTTCTTCTTGATTTAATGAAACGAATAAAATTGGAAGATATATGTCCAAAAAATGTGAAAAGAAAAATATACCTGAATAAGATCAAAACTCTAGAAGGACAATTATCAATGAAAAGAGATAGTCGAAGAGTTATAAATCACAGAGTTCACTGGTGTTTGTGTATGCCCTAGTATGTAACATTGGCTTATCAATATTCTTTGCAAATTTGAAGGGGGACATGCAAGCTCTAGAAGATTTAACGTACGAGAGAAGGAAGGAATTCCTGAAGAATCACAAACTTCCAGAGGAGCTCCCGGTTGTATCCTTCCACACATCAGCTAAAATAACGCCAGCAGTTCTAGCAACCTTGTCTCACGTAGCCCACGCTGAGGTTGGCCAAACTGCAAAAGTTCCGGTAATGATGCCCTTGGGAGCTGTCATGGGCGCTTGTGCTCAGCTACTCCAGACCAGATATGGTGAGAAGAGCGATGGCCTTGTCACGTGTCGTGATGCCGAAGTTCCTGGCTCTGTTGTTGTCAGGCCGACGCGTAATATGGATCATGCTTGGATGGTTTACTCTCCATTGAATGATGACCCATCTGAACCTAGTGCTTCCCAAGTGTGTGAGGCCCTTATTGAATTGCTTCTGGAAGTTGGACTGAAGAAGAAATATGTCCTTCCTGAGAAAAACGAATGACTTTTGCTGTTCCAAATCATGTTATCTACTGTATTTTTCTTCATTTTGCATTTTTAGACAACCACAATTACAGTTGCATCTGCAATGGCAGCTGCTTCATGATTATAGAATGTACTGATCACACTCATGTATATGAATATAGAAAGTGTTAAAAGTATTCAAAAACAACTTCATATTTATATTATCATAGGTAAACATACAATGTAACATAAAGAAGAAAAATGAAGAGTAAAAAGGAAGAAGATTAGACACATCACCTACGAAAAAACATTTGTAAAATTACATTCATAAACCCCATAAGAAATTATTAATTAGTACGTTTTTCTGCATATAAAAACACAGGATCTAAAAATCAGCATCCATCTTGAACTCATGAATCCCACTGTTGCCGTTGAGACCACTCATAACAGAGGCCTTCTGGTAATCCCCAACCCTCTTCTCAAAGAAGTTGGCCTTCCCCTGCAAAGAGATGAGCTCCATCCAATCAAAGGGATTACGAGTATCGTACACCTTCCCACACCCTAGCGCCCCCAAAAGCCTATCAGCCACAAACTCAATGTATTGTCCCATCAGAGCTCCGTTCATCCCAATCAACGCGCAAGGAAGCGCGTCGCACACAAACTCCCTCTCGATCTCGACCGCCTCCTTCACAATCCCCTTGACACGCTCCTCCGTCAGCTTGTTCTTCAGCAACTCATAGATCAGGCAGGCGAAGTCACAGTGCAATCCCTCGTCTCGAGAGATCAGCTCGTTGGAGAAGGTCAGGCCAGGCATGAGCCCCCGCTTCTTGAGCCAGAAGATGGCGCAGAAGCTTCCGGAGAAGAAGATCCCTTCGACGCAGGCGAAGGCGACGATGCGCTCGGCGAAGGACTCGGCGGAGTCGATCCAGCGCATGGCCCACTCGGCTTTCTTGGTGACGGCGGGGACGGTGTCGATGGCGTGGAAGAGGCGGTGCTTCTCGGCGGAGTCGTGGATTAGGGTTTCGAGGAGGAGGCTGTACATCTCGGAGTGGATGTTCTCGATGGCGATCTGGAAGCCGTAGAAGGCGCGGGCCTCGGCGACCTGGATCTCCGTCATGAACCTCCCGGCGAGGTTCTCGAGCACGATGCCGTCGGAGGCGGCGAAGAAGGCGAGGACGTGCGAGATGAAGTGCTTCTCGTCGGAGGTGAGGGACTCGTCCCAATGGCGGACGTCTTGTGTGAGGTCGACCTCCTCGGCCGTCCAGAACGAGGCCTCGGCTTTCTTGTACATCTCCCAGATCTGAGGGTACTGGATCGGGAACATGCAGAAGCGGTCGGGATTGGGGGCCAGGAGGGGCTCTTCTTGAGTGGGCGACATGGTGGATGAGATTGCAGGCATGGTTAATGGCGGATTTTGTGGTTTTAGGGTTTTGTTGTGGTGGGAAGAGGAGTTGGTTCTGAGGAATTGGGGTTTAGTGGTGAAATGTGGTGGTTTATTTATAAGTGGGATTCGGATTTGGGAGGCCGGGAATTGGGCGGGGGTTTCGAAATTTTTCTAACATTTGATGGTAAAGCTTGCGAGGGGATTATCGTGCATTTACGGTTTTACCCTTGCGTTGATTTGTGTGAGGGAGTTTAGAACAATGGGAAGGAGGGGTGGTATTGGAAGTTGAGTGGTTTTGGCGAAATTTTGGAACGAAGCTTGTGAGGGAAGGATTGGGGGATTTTTCGAAATTTGTTTAATTCGGGATTTTACGAAATTCAAAAAGATATTGAAACTTTACAAAGCGGGAAGGACGGAATATTTTTTACTAAATTAAATGAGAATGGAAGGCGGGAATCATCCCTTGGATAGAAAGTTGCAAAAGTATGTACTCCCTCCGTCCTATAATGTTTGTCCACTTTCCTAATCCGTCGTCCCAAAATGTTTATCCACTTTCTTTTTATATCAATAACTTTCTTTCAATCTTACCCCTATCTAATCTCTAAATTTACACCCATTATTCAACTTTTCTATTTACTTTATTTCTTTTCAACCTTTTTTCCCTACAAATTTACAAAAATACCCCTATTCAATCATATCTTCTACCCACTTTTTCATTTCCCAATACCACTTTATACCTTGCATTAAAAACCGCAAAAAGCGTCCTTTTGGACGAACATTATGGGACGGAGGGAGTAATAAATATTGGTGTCCAAATTCCATGCGACTGAGAACCGTGTTTTATTGAATATCCCACTAATACATACATACATCTAACAATAATTTCATCAATATACGACGCATTACAAAATATCCTTTTGATAATTAATAAAAACATTGCACCCGATTATTTGATGTAATCATCGATTAATAGCGAAAAGTTTTTGCGAATATATTGTTATATATCTCAGTAAAAAATAAATTACTCCTAGCTATTAGGTGGCCTCAAAAAAAGAAGTATATTAATTTCGTTATAAAAAAATTGGAGATTAATAAGAAACCCCTAAAAGGTTAGAGGTCTGATCGTTTACTTTTCACAAATAATGCATTATAAGTCCTTGTTTTCCTTATTTTAGAGAAATCTTTCCTCTTATAGACACAATACCCAATACAAAAACAAGCCATTATATTTCATAATGCATGTGGTGCCGAACAGACCTTAGAATATCACTATTTAACTACTTGCACACGAGGTCCTCTAACCAATAGACATGCTAGGGTACCAAGGACAATATAACAAAATCAATATAAAAATAGTCAAGATATTTTATACAAACATTTTGTGATCTTGCGATTTTAGAAATTCCATGCAGACAAAGTTCATCGGAATTTTATTTTATTTTTGGTTGAAAGTTCATCGGAATTTTCTATGTTAACCTTTATTTACTTGTATGAATTTTCATATCGATTTCCCCGTTGCTAATTATTTTAATTTTCCGATTTATACAACATGTCTGATATATATACATATATAGAGTTAGGTTCCGGTGAGGACTACTCTTATGGTAAGGACAACCCTTTACGGTAAGGAGTAATCTCATCCATTGGATTTACCTCCTTACCTTATAATGGATGATCCATATTATTTTAATTTTTTATTTTTAAAAAAAAAAATTTTAATTTTTTTTATTTTCCAAAAATCAATTTTTTTTTTGTTATTTTTCAAAAAATCAAAAAAAAATATTTTTTTATTTTTCAAAAAATCAAAAAGAAAATTATTTTTTCTTATTTTTCAAAAAATCAAAAAAAATTATTTTTGTTATTTTTCAAAAAATCAAAAAAAAAAACAAAATTTTTTTATTTATCAAAAATTCAAAAATAAAATTATTTTTTTTGATTTTTTGGAAAAAAAAAATTTTCGAAAAAATCGAATAATAAAAAAATTGAACTTACAGTAATAAAAATTGAACTAACACTAAGAAAAAATTGAACTTATTGTACAACAAAATTGAACTCGTACAAATTACAAAAATTGAACTTCTAATACACGTAATTGAACTTTTAACATAATATGAACACTTCAGTTGTGAACTACCATATTTCAGGGTTAGAATCATTGTTTTTGTGAAGAAAGATGCTTTTTATATTTTTAATTTTTTAGTGTTTATTTATGTATTACAGTTGTAATTTTGTAGGAAAAAATATTTTTGAATTAATAAAATATTAAAATAAAATAAATTCATTTTTGTGAAAATCGAATGATATAAAAAATGAACTCAAAAGATATAAAAGTTGAAACTCATAGAACAAAAAATTGAACCCATATAATATTGAACTCGTAATATTTATAAATTGAACTTTTAGTATATTAATTTGAACTCTTTAGTGTATAAAATTGAACTGTCGTAGTTAAATAATCTAACGGTATTTTTAAAAAAAGAACATAATATCATTTTCGTAAAAAAATCTTTTTCTTGAAAATACTTTTTTTTTAAAAAAAATCTAGATCATCCACTACATAGTTCATATTATTTTATTTTTTTATTTTTCAAAAAATAAAAAATATTTTTTTTGCAAAAAATCCGAACATTTTTATTTTACTTTTCAATAAATCAAAAAAAAAATTCAAAAATAAAAAAAATTATTTTTTTTATTTTTCAAAAAATCAAAAAAAATATTTTTTTTAGTTTTCAAAAATTCATTTTTTTTATTTTTCGAAAAATCAAAAAAAAAAAATTTATTTTTCAAAAAGTCACAAAAAAAATTTTTTATTTTTCAAAAAATCAAAAAAAAAAAATTTTTTATTATTTTTCAAAAAAAAATCTTTTCTTGAAAATCTTTAAAAAAAAAATCTTGACCATACATTACATAATAAGGAGGTAAATCTAATGAATGAGATTACTCCTTACCACAAGGAGTAGTCCTTACCATAAGAGTGGTCCTCATATATATATATTATATAGGTTTTGGTTCAAGTGAGGACTACGCTTATGGTAAGGATTACTCCTTATGATAAGGAGTGATCTCATTCATTAGATTTACCCCTTTATTATATAATGAACGGTCCAGATTTTTTTTTAAAAAAAAATATATTTTCAGGATAGAGTTTTTTTTTTTTACGAAAACGAGATTTTTTTTTACTATTAGTTCAATTTTTTGTTCTATGAGTTAAACTTTTATATCTTTTGAGTTCATTTTTTGTATAATTCGATTTTTCACAAAAATAATTTTGTTTTAGTTTAATAATTTATGAATTCAAAAATATTTTTCTGTAATACATAAATAAAAACTAAAAAAATAATAAAAAATACTTTTCTTCACAAATACAATGATTATAACCCTAAAATGTGGAAGTTCAATTTTTACAACAAACGTGTTCAATTTATTATGTTAAAAGTTCAATTACGTGTACTAGAAGTTCAATTTTGTAATTTTTTGTTTTGTATGGGTTCAATTTTTTGTACAATAAGTTCAATTTTTTCTTAGTGTTAGTTCAGTTTTTATTAAAGTAAGTTCAATTTTCATATTATTCGATTTTTTCGAAAATGAAAATTAATCAAAATTAATTAAAAATTTAAATTTATTTTTTTTATACAAAAATTAAAATAATATGGACCATTCATTATAAGGTAAGGAGGTAAATCCAATGGATGAGGTTACTCCTTACCGTAAGGGGTTGTCCTTACCATAAGAGAGTCCTCACCGGAACCTAACTCTATATATCTATATATATATATAAAAGTTAGGTGGTGTCCTCATTTATTGCTCCATTAACTTCTATTTCAATCTTCCCTATATAATTAAACAATATGCAATCATAATCAAATCAATCACAATGGCATAGCGGTAAACCCTTTGTTTAATAACCCAAAGGTTGGGGGTTCAAATCTCTCTAGCAACATTTTTGTGTTGTGTGTATAATACTATAAAACATTCTATACATATATTAATGTTTTTATTATATTTTATATTATCATACCTTGGCTCATTTATGACCTACTCATAATTAATGCTATGTGTATTTTTATATTTACTTTTTTTTTGGCGATTATCAACCCTTATATTTTTATAAACTTTTATTACTTGTGTATTTTTTAATTCGATCTTTATTTTGAATTAACACAGGTATATAAAACCTGAACTATTATTCAAGGCATAGAATCTAAATTTTGTTTTAAAATTTTAGTCATTGTTAATTATACTTCCTCAAATTCTACCAAAAAAAAAGTATAATTCATCAAAGACTCAAGTATATCGTTTACGTATTGTCACAAAATAACAATTGCACAACATTTAAGAATAATGATTTTTAAATGTGTATTATTAAATAATAATATTTCTAATATATATATATATAATAAACATATGAAGTAGACTTTTAGAAATCATTGTCCGGATAAAGTTGAGCAATAAATTTATTTTTAGTTAATAAAGAATGAAAGTTCCCCATGTTAGTGAATAAAAGGTATTTCATATTTATTTCATGCGTTATTCCAAATTGTTAACATAGATTCCAAAAGGTTCATCAATATGTCATGACACTGAGTGACCTAAGATTGATTGTCTTCATCTCATTGATATTTGATGAATAAAAGGAATTAAAATATTTTTTTTAGTGTATGGAGCCCAAGAGTTTTCAATTAAAGAAATTAGAGTTGTGCTTCGAGAAAATAACCTGAATTATGATTTAAAGTAATATTTAACAGACTTTTCAATTAAAGTTGATTAATCAAACTTTTAAAAAAAAATTAAACCCGTGCATAGCACGGGTAATAACTTCTAGTATATAAGAAAAAGTGTCTCCTTAATGTCCAATTCTTATTCTTAATTGAAAGCCTGGTGTTTGAAACCTAATTATACAGAAGCTCCACTGGACAATAAGTCATATGAATTGAGTTAGTTGATGCTAGATGTCAATATGTGTAATACTATTCTACCTAACCAAACCAAACCAAAGCAGCGTTTAAATTGGGAGTGAGAGAGGGAGGATTAGGATAAGGAATGGTAAGAGAGAAATGATCGTGGACAGCTATAAGTCAGGAAATGTGGCAAGACCAAGGACGTGCACGTGAAGTCGTGAATGAATGGAACGCTTTCGTCCTTTCTGCTTATACACACACAGCTCTTTATTGGTTTATTCAACTAGCAAGTAGCAATCCATGTGAGCTCAAATTGAACTACAAAATGTGTAAAGTTGTAGGATTTGTAGCTCAAATTCCGGATACTCCACCCTCACCATTAACAAATACTATACCTTTTCAGTTTCCACAGCCCAGACAGACCCACTCAATTTAGGGATCCTATGATACCCCTCTTGCTAAGGTTATCTATATTAGTATCCTATGATAGGGTTGTTACTTGTTAGGCACTTAGGCGTCTTTGGGGTCGAACCCGAAAATCGTAAAATCCTACAAAACCAAAACAAGCATGTAAGGCTATTCCTGTAAACAACAAACACAAACATGGAAGTTGCACAAAGGGCTGCTTAGGTACCAAGTGTCTACGTGCTTGCACTGATTTTGTTGTTTTAACTTATTATTGAATCTGTACATAATGGGCACAGCTGAATGAGGCCTTTCTTTTCTTACTCCTGGGAGAAAAATCTTGGCGGGAGAAAAGAGGTTTAGGTTAGGAAACAGAAAAAGTAACAAGTTGAGGGGCACTAATCAGATTTTTTAAAACGTTGGGCCACCCTCGTGATTTTCCTAAATCACAGGGCACAAACCATAATTTCCTAAATCACAGGCGTACTGCCGCACTCTTCTTGCATCAAGAAGAGAAACTACGTACACAAGTAACACAATGCAGACTCTAAGCCATCATTCATAAGAAAATAGAGCCATACAACTCAGACATCCAATATGAATCATAAATGAGAAAGAAACACAAGGGATCCTAAAAGAGAGTACTCACTACTCAATAACACAGATACCCGTAAATTAACACATGGTTGACTATAGAGTAACTAAACACTGAGCATTCACTTCCATTCAAAAATTCAAACTTTGGAGGATCAAAAGACAAGAATTTGCTCCAAGTCCTCTTTATGCCATTCAAACTGCAAAACCATATTTGAGGCTTTATCTTGGCTGTGGCGGTGGTGGCATACTGTTCTTTGCAGCAAATCCCACCCATGTTACAATACCAACAGCAAGGATAACCCAACCCATGATATCGTATTTAAGATCACTGCTCTTCTTCTTCTTTGTTGTGGTCTGAAACACCATGTCAAGTAAACAAAGTTAGCAAAGCACTGGTTCATCTCAAGTAAGCCCGTTTATGCAGACAAATGAAAAAGAATTAGCTTACCCTGCTTGAAGACGATGCAGAAGGACCGGCTGCAGCAGGGGCTTCTGCTTGTTGGAGTTGCGGAGCAAAACCACCCTTGTGGAACTCAGCATGAAGTTCAGGGGCCTACAAATATGATCAACAGAAGTTTTTCTTATGTTACAGTAGGAATATAAACATAAACAGAGCACAGAATCATATGGTAGAATCACATGCTCATCAAAAGCTTCTTGGAAATCAATTATGGTAGCAACAAACCTAAATGCTGGTTTTTGTCATGATATGCTCGTTTATATCATGAATATGCTTGTTTATATCATGAATGTGCTCCTTATACATTTGTGTCAGGTAAGGGCATATTATATAGGGCTTCATAGCTAAATTATTTACTTTCATGATAAATGGCAAGTATTATGCAAATTCTCTAGGCACATATTGGTCATGTATGTAAAAAAGAAAAAGAGAGAACTGCCCTCTTGATTAAATTAAGTAATACATTGTCATGAAACTAACATCATGTGTAGATTGCTACTTCTAATGTATCCACATCTGCCTATACTTCCAATAGTATCCGGTGTGTTATCACTGAACCATCACAAATAGTATGTGTAAATTGTTTCCAAGACATAACATACACATTTTCCTTGGGGAAGCATATATCCAACAACTTACACAATATTTTAAAAAGAAAAAAAAACACAGAATTGTATAACGAGTCTCAGCAGACAGTTATGCAAAGACCTGAACCAAGAATAGCTCAATAAAACAAGCATTTACTGGCGAGAAGCTTTGCATCAAAGTCGCAGAAACCGATATCATAGGATGACTAAAACCTAACAAGTTCTGTACAATCTTTTTTCTAAAATGGATATTAGATCACAGGATTCTACTAATCATGGTTGCATTCCATTTAAACCCATTCACTAGCCAACCATCCTGACAGATGATAACCCAACCTAATTGACATAGTCCTACCAACCATCGCCTATATGGGAGATTCTTCATTCCAAAGAAATGTTTCATGCGATTCAAAAGGTTTATACTTTTAATTCTCTAGTATTGCCAATTTTACTGACAGTTTTATGACCCCTTTGGAATTTGTAACACTTACAAAGTACTTAAAATATTGTAGAGCTAATAGAGGACTATTTGAGAGCTGGTAAATGGTTTCCTTTGTCATATAGCTTGCATTGCAAGTAGTATTTACCAGGTGAAACATAACTGTTGAGTCATCATGTGTTTCCTTTGACCTTATATACTAACCTAATTATACAGTGGTATCCTGTGGCAAATACATAACAATTGTGCCATCATTAGGTCCTTTAACCCTTAACAACCTTAACTGCAAAATTGGAAAAAAAACCTGCTAACAGTTCAAGTAGTAGAAATTTGACTTTATCAATTGTATAAAATACAGCTTCTCCATATACATGCTTAATAAATAAGAAACATCTTCTTATGTGCCGAGACTCCATGAATAACTTAACTGAGAGACTTCACATCTTATATTCAAATCAGTTGGGGCAAGGGAAGCATTATGAAAGAGCATACACAAAGATATCTAACAGAGCTGGATGTATAAGAATGAAGTGAATCATTTACCTTGGCAGCAATTTCAAGGGACTTGCGGAATAGGTCGTTATTAGGATCCTGCATAACATACAAAGCCAATCACATTGAAGAAATCACAAAATATTCATTCTAACAGCAACACCAAAAAGCAATAAACGACAGCGCTTACCTCATCACATGCCTTGGTGAAGTACTCACCAGCCTTCTTGAAGTAAATTCCAGCCTCATCAGCATCAGAAAACAAGAACGCTAGAGATGTCAACGCATTTCCCAGGCACCACAGAGTCTCAGGCTTCTTCGGTTCAACCCCCAAAGCCTCCTCTAACTTAGATATAGCATCTAACATCATCAAGACCCCCATTAAGATAAAACCATTAGTATGCCATCATCAGTTTATGCAAGGAGATTTTTTTCAAACACTTCATGAACATGAATACACAAGCCATAAGGTAACAATAACTGTATTTCTGGTAACAATAACTGTATTTCTATGTGATTTAGAGTAAATCAAGATCATGAATCAACCATGAGCTACTCCTAATCAGGCATATTAGGGCATTAATCCGGGAAATAACACAACAAATAATAAATCCTATTGAGAGAAGAACCTTGAATCATCTTCTTCGCCTCAGTGGGCTGCTGGAACGAAGAAAGCTCGAGCAAAGCGCTCCCCCACCTCGTCAAATTCTGCAGAAAGCAAATCAAACAACAACAAAACGATGTTAACAGGAAGAAACACAAAGCAGATGCAGAAAACGAACATCAATTGGTAGCAGATAAGAAGAAGGAGACGAGAAAAGAAAAAGGTAGGGTTTTGAGCGTAACGAACGTCGACATCGAGAGGATCTTTAGCGTAGGAGGTCTCGGCGACCTTGCGAGCGTGTTCGAAGAACATGATCCGCTCGAATTCGCTCGACATGTCCATCTTGAGCCTTGACTACGAATCTTTCTCTCGGGAGGGGGATAGGGCCAAGGGTTTCAATGGCGACTGGGGTTTCGGAAATGAGTCTCTGTTTTTGGGGGTTTTATGCGGAACACCAAAATTTACGCGAGTTAAAACGGGGACGGAGAAAGTGGCGTCGCAAACTCGCTATTTGAACCCGATGACAAAAAACCCGGCCCAACAGATGGTGAGTTGGTGACCTTGTTTTTGTTTCTTCGTGTATGTATATATTTTTTTTTTTTGGCAAGGTAAGAATTAGGAGGTCCCGTTTACGGGGGACGACCTAGAGCATCCTCTCGGATCAGACCAATAAGTTCTTGGTGATTTGCAATGTGATCAATAGGGAGGTCGTGATCCAGTTTCGCGATTTTATCGGTCACGGGATTGAGAGCCCTATTCACATGCTTGATCTTGACAACCTCAAAACCCTGGAGGGAAGTCCGGATATCTGAGATTAACAATTCAATCTGCCAAGGGCATTTTCTCGTACCCTTAGTTGCTTGGATGACTGTCAAGTTGTTACCTTCAATTTCAATTCTTTTGTAGCCACGTTTTATGGCCTGCCTAACTCCGTCACGAAGGCCGAGTGCTTCGGTGATTAGGATTGAATTATGACCATATTTGGTAGTTCTCATCTCAATCACTTCTCCTTTGTGGTTTCTGATAACAAACCCTGCTGATGTAGAGCCCCTCGTCAGTTTCGAGCCATCGAAATTAAGTTTAATGGATCCATTTTCTGGTTTTGCCCATGTTGCATTTTGGTTTATCCACTTTCGCTTGCTTTGTCTTTTTTTCCCCAGATTCCTCTTCTTCTACGAAATTTCTTGCTCTTTTCCAATTATTGATTTGGTTTCGAATATGTTGGGGCATGTCTGTGATCACACTACCTTGGTCTTGTTGGACTACCTTTAAATTTCTTTGATGCCACAAACACCACCATACAGTGGCAAGCTCCGTGAACATTTATGTGCCATTGTGCCAACCAGTTGATGAATTTCTGCTAAGATTTTTCTAGACGTTTTATCCGTGGTATCGTAGTTTTGTAATATTACTATTGTATTTGGGTTAATTTGTTGAACTATGTACTGTGTATGTGGGCAATTTACAAACAGATGTCCGATGTCCTCATTTGTTCCGTCGCATAATATAAATGTTTGGGGAACGGCCACTTGTTTTGCTTGCAGTCTGTCCTTAGTTGGTAGTCTATTTTCCATAGAAAGTTCTTGATTTTCGGAGACGTGTCTAGACTCCAAATCCATCTATTCTGGTTTGGGTTAAGCATATCTGTTTTGCTACCAGGTTAACAGTTGAAGCTGTTGAGAACCATCCATTCTTGCTCGACGCCTAATATAAGCAGTCTCGTAATGAGTTATTTGGAATTTGGATTGTGCTGATTTTGTCTACTATATCTTGTGGAAGAATCTGTGATAGTTCTTCCGTTTTCCATTCTTTATTGTTACTTATAAATCTTTTGACCTTACTTTCCTCGATTATGTCGTTGGGGTTTAGTGCATACTTCTTTAATGGTTTGTTGGCCACCCACTTATCCATCTAGAAATTAATGGTTTCTCCATCCCCAATTGCCAAGTTATCCGTTCAAAGACTTCAAATCGTAGTTTCATTAATTGTGACCATTGCCACGATGTATTTGCTTGTTTTTTATAGTTGAATAACACATCATTCTTCGTATATTTCTCCGTGACTATACGCACCCATATGTTGTTTGGTTTTGTAATAATTTTCCATAGAAGTTTCATTTGAAGAGTTTTGTTCATATGCTCAGATTTTCTTATTCCCAGACCACCAAATTCCTTTTGCTTGCATATTCTGTCCCATCCGATGAGAGGCTTGTACTTACGATCCTTGTTCCATAGGAAACATCGATTTATTTGGTTTACCTCATTGTGGATGCTAGTGGGCAACATAAAACTTTAATTTGCATAACGTAGCTCGGTTTCGCAGCTAGGTTTGATCGGATGAGGGTAGGACGCCCCTCTTGTGAGAGGCCACTTGCTTTCCATTTTGTGAGTTGTGCTTTAGTTTTTCCTGTGACATCTCTAAATGTATCCTTATTGACTTTGCCATTAAGCATAGGGTAGCCAAGGTATTTATCGAGTTCCGACATTTGTGTTATACCCAGTGATTGTTGGGCTCTAATTCTCCCTTGGTTCTCAACTGTTTTAGAAGGGTGGAAGGTAGACTTGTGAAAATTTACTCTTTGCCCTGAGATCGCACAATACTCGTCTATTACTTCCTTTACCTGATTGCATGCGTTTTGGTTTTCTTTAGTAAATATGATAATGTCATCTGCAAAGGCGTGAAATGGAATTGGAGTGCCACCATGCGCAAGGCTGAAACCAATCGGGGCTCGTGGTCTTTTGCTAATTTGTTGTAGTTTTCTCGCTAGGATTTCCATTACCAGGATAAACAGCTAGGGTGAAAGGGGGTCCCCTTGTCTAAGCCCACGAGCTGGCGTAAACGGTTTGGTTGGAACATTATTAACAAGCACAAAAAAGGATACATTTTGAGTACATTCCTTAATCTAGATAAGAAAGATGTTGGAAAACCCGAATTTCTGCATAACCTTATTAGGAAACACCCAGTTAACGCGATCATATGCTTTTTCCATGTCTAGTTTGATGGCCAACCATCCACCTTTTCCTTTTCTATCCCTAAAGGAGTGGAGGATCTCATGTGCGATGAGTACGTCGTCTTGAATTGCTCGATTGGGTACGAAAGCACCTTGTAGTGGGTGTATAAGCTTCTCCATGACTCTTTTAAGCCTTTCAGTGGTAATTTTTGTAATGGTTTTGCAAAGATTAAGTTCAAGGGTCTATTTGAACATTTCAAAGTATAGGGTGGTGGCTAGCAAAAACATGCAAGTTTAGGAGCGCAAAGATGTATTTTGCCCAACTTTATATATGTAGTATAGATGCTTTCACAAATTAACTTTTCATTCTGGTTTGAAATCAATAACTTCAACCCTTCTATGTTTGCAACTCTAGATAAAGTTTAGAAAGATATCAGTCTACTTGAGATAATGTGTTTTCTTGAATTTGTAATAATTTTCATTACAAAACAAATAATGATATAGAAATGTCGACATTAAAGCTTGAATGATAAGGTGTTGTTCGAAAAGTTAAGAAATATTCATAATATAGGAACAATCTGACAAATATAAAAAAAAAACTTCAATAAGTTTGCCTTCGACTATTCAAGAGCCCAATTATGTGACAAACTGACAATCAAGCTTATACCATTATATAGAAGACGAGAAGGTTGATCTATTCATTTCCAATATGTATTTGGGACTTCAAACATTTGATGTTATGCAACATGTCATATGAATATAGGAATGAATCATTTACATCTGTCTTAAAGATGTTAATCAAAACATAACATATGAACATAGGAATGCATATTGGAGTTTGAATCTCCTGCGGAACGTACCATACGGAAAAAAAAGAGAGTTAATAAATAGAAACGTTGTGTACAGATTTTGAAGTTCATACCTATCAAGTTAATTATTGTATTTTTGGCCGGAGGTTGACGCATTCTGTAAAATTGAAAGGATTAATGTAATGGCTATAATGGAAACTAAAACGGACAAAGAACCTGATGAAAGTACATGGAGAAAAGCAGGCTTCGACAACTTTGTTTGGTCCCCCGCGTCGGGTAGAGTCGGTGGTTTGTGTGTTATGTGGAAAGCATACTAACTTATAAATGAACACATAGACGTACTAGTACATGAACCTAGATTCATCATCTTAAAATGTAAAAACGTCCCTGTTCTGCATAGGTTTACGGAGGTTTTTGAAGGTTTGTACAATTTAAAACCTACCTAAATAGATGTTTGGTAAGACAAGGTTTTTCAGGAGGTTAAGGTTTTAGTAGGTTTTTGATGAGGTTTCAAAGGATAAAATAAAAACCTTGATAGAGATAGGTTTTAGGAGGTTTCCGAAATTTTTTCACTAAATTTTTTTGTTTATTGTTTTAATTAATAATATTTTTGGTAATTTTAAGGCAAAACCTACTTAAAACCTTGTAGTACCGAACATCATATTAGGTTTTAGCAGGTTTTAAAAAAGAAAACCTCTACCTACTAAAAAACCTACACCTATCAAAAAACTTCTTTACAAACCCACACCTCTTCAAAAACCTTGTTTTGCCGAACAAGGCCTAAATATGTAATGATAATTTCCTTAATCTATGCCTTGCCCCATGAAACTGATAAAGATAACTTCTGGAAGCAAGTGTCTGAGACGATAAAACAAATAAACCTCCCAACGATTGTAATGGGTGACTTTAATGAAATTCAAGACTCAAGTGAAAAAATAGGGAAATCACCCGGAACCCAGCAAATTTGAATGATTAAACAAATTCAAAAATGAATGTGAACTCTTCGACACCCCATATCCTGGAAATAGATTCACGTGGAGGAAAAATAAGACCGAAATCGATAACATATATGAAAAGTTGAATAGGACTCTTGTTAGCAACAATATTCTTCAATATTTCCCTAACATCTATACCCGAAACTATGCATTCTCATCGTCAGACCACTGCCAAATTATGACAGAAATAACAAATGACCAAACCCAAAAAGCGCTCTCATTCAAATTCGAGAGAATGTGGATGCACCGAAAAGATTTCCACAACGTTGTTAAGCAAGCACGGAGGGTCGACTTTCAAGGTTTTACCATGTTCAAGCTTGTCAAGAAAACTCAATTACTCAAAACTCACGCAAAGAAACGGAACAAGCGAACTTTTGGCAACATTTTTTAACAACTAAAAAATGTGGAACACGACTTAACAAACATCCAAGAACGCATACAGACAACACCAACACCAAGCCTCGTTCAGAAACAAATCTGGTTAATAGAGAAAAAGGATAAAATCCTAGGATTCCACAAGACATACTAGAAGCAAAGAGCAAAGGACAAACACACTAAATTCAATGAGGCAAACGCCAGATACTTTCATAAAATTGCAAATGGTAGAAGAAACAGAAAACTAATAAAAGAAATGAGAACAAATGCTGACACACAAGTAACCGGGGAAGAGAACATCAGAAATGAGATTCGGAAGGACATCATGAGCCGATACACATCAGAACAAATTAATGAAACACTACTACATGATTACTTAAACCTAGTGGGTTGCGAGGAATCTGTTGGATCGTGAATGTTAGTAATCAAGATAGGGACTTCCTTTAGGAGAGTCCCTTGGCAGCGGAAATAAAGATGACTTAAGCAGATAAAGGAAACAAGATAAGGACTCAATGATTTATAAAGGAACCCCACTAAGACCAAGTAGTCTTATGGGTAAACCTCTACCTCTGCGGAGGATTTTCGAATAGCCTTCCTTATCTTATTATAGGAAGTCCTTATAGAGTATAAGACGAGCTTTACAATTCTATAAGTGTAAGAGTCCTTCCTTAGCCTCACTAGTAAACGCTCCTTTAAGCCTAACACTGTAACCTAACACTCTCCTATAAGGGCACTAAACCTACCGTCTCTCACACTAGCTTCGTGAGAGACAACCTTTCTTTCTTTCCTATTGTGACAAGTTTGTGTTTGTTTGGTGGACTTCTTCTTCTTCCGATTCAAGCTCACTCAATTTCTTGTTCTTCAGTTCGTTCTTGAGTTCTTGAATGCTTCGGGAGAGAGCTCAGGAGAAGTCACAACACTATGAATGACCCAAGGGGTATTTATAGTGATGGCAAGAGGGTTTCTTTCCTTGGACCCTTTTACCCTTGGGCGTCCTCAGAGATCTGCTCAGATCATACCGCTTCCTTTCAACGGCTCGATCTGCATAAAGGGACAGTCAACTCTTTCGTTTCTTAGAAAGCTTCCACGTGGTCAGGGGACCATCTTCTGGATAGCGACTTCTTTGGAAGTATGCACACGTGCCCAAAAAAATGAGGCTTCCTTCTGAGGACTATGGCCGCTAATGATGTAATCATGTTAGGGCGGCCTCATTTGAATTTGAACTTCTTGACAATTTTGGCGCGCGTCCCTACTTGATAAGGACGATGTCCTCATCTCGTAGGAACTCTATTCTTGTTCTCTTTGGATACTGAGTTGAAGTGCATCCCTAAGTTTTAGGGACTTCCACTCACTTGTTGTCTTTTTCACTCATTAGCATCCCTGAGACCTTTCATGAGATAAGCACTTGGACAAACATTAGATAACATTGAGTTTGTCATTATCAAAACTAGGGACTATCATTATTGGTCGGATATTAAGAACAAGTGTCCTTAATATCGTCCCAACAGTATCTGATGCAGACAACCAAGAACTCATTAAAAACATAACAAATGAAGAGATCCACCGAGCTATAATACAAATTGGTTCTAACAAGTCCCCGGGTCCGGACGGGATGTCATCGGGATTTTATAAAAAATATTGGGACATTGTAGGGTCCACTATAATCAAAGCAGTTAAAGGCTTCTTCCACTCTGGGAAAATCCTAAAACAGATTAACCATACTTTCATCACACTACTTCCGAAAAGAGATAATCCAAAGTCGATGATATGGTGCAGAAAGCATGAATGAGTGGATGTAGATGTGGTGCAGAAAGAGATACCTTTATCGATTGATTTGGCACGGCTAAACGGCATAATACATCAACAGACTCCCGTACTTACAACTTTTTTCCCATTAGACCCCTGTACAAAAAATTGTGCAAACAGACCCCTGTACTGCCCGCGCTTTGACCTATTGAGCCCTTCATTAAATTTTCCCCGGTACGTGAAACGGACGCGCGTACACTAGGGCTGTCCAACGGGTCGACCCGACCTGACCCGTTGACCCGTAAAGTAAAAAAATTTGACCCGAGACCCGACCCGTAACCCGGTTTACGGGTTACGGGTCGGGCCTCGGGTCGACCCGTTGACCCGTTTGACCAGGTCAAATGGGTCAAAACGGGTCAAATGACCATGACCCGTTTGTAGCGTTGTACTGATTTCTACCCGGGCGAGCAACAAGACAGGAAGGCCAGGTCTGCAAGGAGTGCAAGGTCGCCGACGATCAACAGGAAGGCGTCGGATGCAAGGTCGCCGACCCCGAATCCGCGAAGGGAAGTCGGAGCAGGGGACTCGAGCGAACGGAAAAAAAATTAATTTGCGAAGGGAGATTTCAAACTGAGCGGCCGACGACCCGGTGAGAGGCGGGGGACTCAAGCTGGGTCGGGGTCAGGACTCGGGCTCAGGCCGCCGACAACCCGGTGAGAGGCGGAGTGAAGAGCGGGGTTCTTAGATCCAAACTGACCGGCGCCGATCTAAGCGGACTCGGAGTGAAGATCTGAGCGGAGCCTGGACTCGGGGTCGGGACGTCGCCACGTTGGGACTCGGGCTCAAGCCGCCGCCTTGGAACGTCGAAGTGGGCCGCCGCCGGAGGCCCGGAGATGGAGAGCGGCGAGAGAATTGGAGAAGGTGAGGTCGAACGATGGGTTACAATGGAGAATTGGAGAAGGTGAGGTCGAGCGGCGTGTGCAGGTTTCTGTCCAACAAAGTCCAACTCCAACCCTAATTGTAAAACATAAAAGGCTTTTACAATTTTAAAATATTAAAAAAAAAACATTACGGGTTTACGAGTCGACCGTAACCCGGCGGGTCGACCCGTAACCCGCCCGTAACCCGTAATCTCAAATTTTTTGACCCGAGACCCGACCCGTAATTTACGGGTCGGTCCGGGTTACGGGCGACCCGGACCGTTGGACAGCCCTAGCGTACACGTGTCAACTTTTTTACCAAGTAATTACCACGTAACACTGATTTAATCCACGTAATATCACACGTGTTAGCCACATAAGAAAATTTTGCCACCTAAAAAAATCCTTTTTTATTTTGGTGAAAAAAAATCCCTTTTCATAAGTCCTTCAATTTGACAAGTTCTGTTTTTCCGGCCATTGAGATTGATTAGGGTTAGGATTTTAGATGTAATTTGTAGGCTCCTGATCCGAGATCGTGACAGTAGATTTCGAGCCGATTGAGCTTCTTCTCGAGCCCGACCATGGCGAAATTGAGCTCGGAAGCTTCTAGAACCGCATCGTCTCCCTTCCTAGTCGCCTGTTCAAGCTTCCGAGAGAGCTCCGAACGGCGAACATCCACCGATTGGTCTCCTTCTCTGTCGCCGAGGAAGGCTTAGGGCTTAACCTAGCGAGGCCGTGGAAGACGGATTTGAAGATCCAGTTGGGACTAGGGGCGGCGTACGAAGCCGTTTTGACGGTGACGATGTATTTGACTCCACCATCACCGCCAACTCTGTCTACCTCGTCCGCTCCCGCTCCGATCCAGCCAAATCCTGCCTCGTCTCCCTCCACGAAGCTTCCACCGGAAACCTCGTCCTCCGCCACCCGCACTTCTACAACCGGATTTCCGATTCCAATTCCTCAAACCCTAGTTTCCAAATCCATACCTATAGCGAAATCTGCCACCATTGCGACCAAATCTCGCGCTGATTGAAGCTCGCTCTCGTCGTGGAGTCCAAATCCGGATCCGGATTCGTTGGATTATGCAGTGTTCCTTTTCGTAATCGCGGTCTAGATCCATCTAGAATGGAATTGTTTGATTTTTGGTCAGACTTCACCGGCAGAAGTGTGGGCAGATGACGGAGCGGTGGCGACTCGGCGGATGACGGAGCGGTGGCGACGACTCGGCGGCCGGAAGTGTGGGCAGATAGACTGGCCGGAAGAGTGGGCGACGTTCTGGACGGTTGAAGAAGAAGAAGAAGAGGCAATTTCATTTCTTCTTTTTTATTTTTTGATGAAAGGGGTATTGTTTTTTATTTTTATTTTGTGATGAAAGGGGTATTGTTCTTTTCCCTATTGTTTTTTTAAAAAAAAAATCCATGTCAGCACATACAACCCGAGAAACGTACTTCACCCGCGTTTGAAAATCACGCGTTTTGCCACACAACCTAAAGTGTTCAATAGGCAAAATCGAGGGCAGTACAGGGGTCTGTTTGAACAATTTTTAGTACAGGGGTCCAATGGGAAAAAAGTTGTAAGTACGGGGGTCTGTTGATGTATTCTACCACGGTTAAACCTTCTCTCCTTTGTGCATCATGCTCATGATTGTCCAATACAATTGTAATATCAATTACATATGCTATATGATGCTTATGAATGCATAATGCCCCTAAAAGACCATAACTTGGCTGTGATACCAAAAACTACATTGTGACACCTTGACACCCCTATGACGTATGCTAAAAATAACTTACTTATTATACAAACACATAATTCACATAATTTCACATTTGATCACAAAAACATACAAAACCTAACAACCATAAGTTAAAACACACGGATATACACACTTGTATCTGGTTACTTCTTATACTAATACATTTCTCTCTAACTTGTATTACAAAACATATGTCTATGATGCAAAATGAGGAGGAGAAGGTTGCATAAGGCATTAGCCGGCCGACCTGTGCAAATCTGACATCTATGAAACACAAGCTAGTAAAACTAGCTAACATGAAAATTAGGTTTGCGATATATGTGAGTCGCATACTCAGTGAATATAAACCATCATCAATTATTTCACTCATAGCCAAACAGTAAATCCATGTACATATACATATACGTATATATATATATATATATTCCATTTGAATAAACCTATGCATATGCAAATGCTCATGTGTCCAATTATTATTCTTTGAACTGTTCAAGCTTGAATCTGCCTCGGCTTTCCTGTGAATGGACTCTTTTGGTCTCATGTGATTTAGATCCGTAGGCCTCATATGAATTGGCCTTTTAGGCCTCCTGTGATATGACCTTATAGGTCCCATGTGTTTAGACCTTTTTTTAGGTCTCTTGTGATTACAAATGCAGGGCAAGACAATCACAGAGCCTTTAATCTCATGTCAATGTGATATGCTCAAATGCATCATATATCATGTATCATTTGCAATTGCACAATCTATGCAAACAATCATGGACATTCTAGAGAAAACATATATCACACATATATATCCATATAATATATATAGCACGTGCATAGCATATATATACACATTATAACACATCATATAACACATAAAGAGGAATCGATTATCCATGTTCTTCGAGATTGTCATAAAGCTATGGAGGTCTGGCTGAGCCTGGTGCGGCCGAAGAAGATCAAGGAGTTTTTTGGTAAGGATCCCCTAAGCTGGGATGAAAACAATCTTTCCGGGAAGGGCGGTTTTGTAGAGAGAGAGGGTTCGGAGGTTACGTTCGTAGTAGCTATTTGGTGGTTATGGAGGTGGAGGAACTATCGGGTTTTTGGGAGAGATGAAATTCCTACTGATAGGATTCAATTTGTGAAGGGAAAGGTGAGAGAGATAAGGGTTGCGTGGGTGCGGGCTGACAGTTCAGCAGGTCGGAGAGCCAGAGAGGAACGGTGGATTGCTTGGACTAGACCGGCGGGAGGGGAGGTTGCGGTGAACACCGATGGCTCGGTTAGCCAGGCGACGAAGATGGCGGCGGCTGGGGGGGTCACTAGAGACGACGAGGGCAGATGGGTGGCCGGGTTCACCAAAAATGTAGGGGCGACTTCGGTGGTGGAGGCAGAACTGTGGGGAGCGCTCCACGGGTTGGAGATCGCCTGGGAGAAGGGATTCCGGAGAGTCAGGTTGGAGATGGATTCCGCGCTGGCAGTCAAGATGGTTATGTCAGGGGTCGATCGAACGCACCCCTGTGCGAGCCTGGTTCGTCGAATCCAAGGCTTATTGAGTAGGGGGTGGTGTGTCCGCTCCCGTCACATTTTCAGAGAGGCCAATAGAGTGGCTGATGGCCTCGCTCTTCTTGGACATGGCTATCCGCTCGGTCTTCATGTTTTGGAGGAGCCACCGTTTGGTATTAATTGGTAGGATGCTAAGGGAGGATGCAAGGGGAGTGGCATCCTCGCGGTACTATAATGTCATCTCCCACCCTTGTGACTCTGTTTAAGAGCTTTGCTCTTTTCTCCAGATCAAAAAAAATATAACACATAAAGTTGAATCTTCGGTCTATACTCACCTTCTAAGAAAGATTTCTTGCCTCTTTTTTTTTTTTTTGATCAAGAAACGGGGTTTCCCCCTGCGTAAATCTATATCTATAGAAAAAGGTGGTTCCTCCTTTAACATAAATGTTGCTCATCATTTCTAAATATTTTTTTTGGACAAATTAAAAACAAGAGAAAACTTTTGGTATGCAAGTGACATGAAAGAATTAACTCATGACCTTCCAAATTAATTTGATAACTCATTGCATTTTTCTAATGCAATTGTACTAATTATGTAAGTGAAATAAGTAATTATTATATTTGGCAAAAAGAACACGGGCTAAATAAATTGCACTATCTTTTCCGCAATTTGATAAACTCACGGGCTAAATAAATTACTTTAGATTTGTGTGGTCTATATTTGCCAAAAAGAACATTTTTGAAACACTACATTTTCCGCAAGAATCATGTATGACTTTTTTCATGGATCAAAAGCTATCTTTTAATTATTATACAGCAGATGTCGTCCCCCTTTTACGAAGCAACACAATTACACAACGTAAGCTTACGCCCAAGGCCCGTGCAACGGACGGGCCTTGGGCGTAAGCTTATTAAATCTTATTTAAATTATAAACCAACCGGTTTTCAGATCAATATCAATTATAAACCTAGATCTGAGAAATTAACAAACCCAAAACTAATTAAATCTTATTTAAATTTAGGTACGAAATAACCTTACCAAATTGTAAACTCTTCTTTAGAATCAAAAACGAACGTATGATTTCTGTACCGAATACACCATTATTACAAAGTCTCCTCCAATTTGCTCTTCTTCTTTCTTTCAATTCACTTTCTCTTCGGTCAGATAGACACCAACATACTTATGCACTAAGCAGCAACGTAACGTGCTATACCGTATATCCAAGAACACTAAAAGTATTTTATCAAAAAAAAAACAACACTCAAAGTCGGCTTAACTTTTTGAAAAATTACAATTTCCACCCTTAAATTTTCTTTATTACAAACTTTATCCAGAAACTTTAATTAATTAACTTTACCTTTAAAAACTTTTAAAACGTAAATAACTTTAATTTGAAAACGAGTATTACTTTTAAAAATTTAACATATACTTATGCAAATATGTTATGTATATGCAATGGATGCACTATGATGAGGTAGAGAGAGAGAGACTTCGTTCCATGGATTTTATAAATGAAAGGTCTCATATATATATGATGAGGTAGAGACCAATAATACTTTCAATTGATTGTTATTACTTAAATTCCAAATTAAATTGGTTTTTGGTGGTTAGAAAAGTGTAATTTGACTACATTAAGTATGTGAGAGGTCACAATTTGGATCATTGTATAGGGACGGTTTTGTTCGTATGTATGTTACATTTAAGAGTTGAAAAGTGAAAACTTTCAATTAATAGTGGATTAGCCCATATTTAAATCATTTATACTGGGCTATTTGAAAGGTTTTTACATAGGATGGAAAAGTTGCCTCATTTGAATATTTATTATAGTTTTAAGTTGTGACTTGACTCACTTTTTGTATTTTTTAATAGGTAAATGTAGCTATTAAGATTTTTTTTACTTCTGGGAGAACTTTTATACATAGTTGTTCTTTTAAATATACTATGAGTCTTGACATCTCCTTTGATCACATGTACAAATATATGTGTATATATATCTAGATAGATATATTAAAAATAGGTTTTTAGGTTAGTTCTTAAAAAAGATTAAATATTAATATTATATAAATGATTTGACAAATTTGATAAAATGGACAGATTGATCTCATAAGACTCGACCCTAAACCTTCTACTATAGGGCTGAACATCGGTTCAAAACCGAACCGAAAAAAATCGAAACCGAAATTTGGGATTTTGGTGAACCGAAAATCGAACTGAAATAATTCGGTTCAGTTCGATTTTTTCGATTTTCAATAAATATAACCAAGAACTTTATCAAGTCATCAAAAAACCAGACAAAATGGGCTTTGTCTCTGTGATCATATCATAAGTTCTTGTTGAACAGGATGAAAAGCCCATTTTTCTTTTGCTTAAAAAATCCAACATCATCATGTGAGTAACTAAAAAGATCCACTTTCCATCGTACTACTGTCATGTTCATGTATATAAAGGATTTTTCTTTAGGCATACAATTACAATGATTGGGCTCAGATGTATGCAAAGGTTATCGTGTAAAATGAGAACATTTAAAGGTGGTACGATGAGTGAGAAGTACGATGTAGATTAAAACAAATTTGATTCTAAGGAAAATTAAATAAAGGAACAGATTCATTTACAATGGCAAGAAGGGTGATTATTGTAATTTTTTTATACTCATCCGAAAATACCCCTTTTTCATCCCCAAACCCTTCTTCTATCAGACGTCTCTCTTGTTCTTGTCAATTTTACCCCATGGATAGCGAACTCAAGAAAAACAGAGACTCAATCTTCTCCGACATATCCTCTCCTCATTTTTGAACGGTTTTTTTATGACTCCCAGCTTTTCGTTGTCGTCTTTCTCCTCTATGCCTCTCACATCCTAATGAAGTTTGGAGTTTGGAAGTTTCTGAGTTTAAGACCCTAGAACCGAGAGCAATAGTGAAGGCCTATCTTCGAATGTGAGCAACTTAGACAGATTTGTGAGCAACATAGAATGAAAATATATCATACAATTGCCAACTTAAGCAAATGACCTTGACATGTAGTTTAATAATTTTGTACTAATCATTTTCAAGGTACTCGGACCTACAAACCAATTGTTGAGGATATTGTTGAGAAATAATTTGGTGTTGTATTAGTTCATAATTTTGTATAATATGGTTCATTATAAATGTTCTTCCGATTCATGGATATTATTATTTATAGCATTTAGTGTCATGGCTAAGGTTTATGATAATTGTTCTATTGGTGCATGATTTTATGTGTTTCGCTCTAGCAATCTATTAGCTCAATTGGCAGAGCAATGTGTCTATGCACATAGATGTGGGTTCAAATCCCACATAGACTAATTCTTCATACAGTTGATGTCTTTTGGTTTATATTGGTTGCTATTTGGTTTCATTTTTTTCGGTCCATGACTACTTTTTATTTGGTTCATGTTTTTGTAGACTACGGGTCATAATAGTTATTTTTTCTAATTTGGCTTCTTTTGGTTCATGATAACTTTTGTTTTGGTTCATGGTTTTGTACACTTAGATTCATGATCATTCTACTCGTGTTTCATGTCTTTTAATTTGTAATACTTGTTATTTTGATTACTTTTATTAGCTTATAACAATTGTGCTTTCGGTTCATGTTCTTGTAAGCTTCGGTTCTAGATAATCATCAATACGGTTCATGTCTTTAAATTTGTACTACTTGTTATTCGTTGTCTATAGGGCTTGTGAAGTTTGCATTCCAACCCAGGCATTACACACCACTCTCCGGTGACGGTGTCGCTCAAGAAGAACCGATATAGATTGAATTCGTGTCAATACTATCCCTTGATACAAATTTTCTTTTAGTTCACCAATAATTTAACGGTGGTTCATAACTTTAGATGGTAAGGTTCGCTGAAAATGACAATGCGGTTCATGTATATTAATTCACTAGATGTGTTGATGCATTTTTTATCAAACACATGGTGGGCAATCAAGAAAGTATACCTATCAACCTGTATTTTCTATTGAAATCTTCAAATTGCAATGCAAAGAACATGTAGAATTATTATCTTCCAATCTCTATTAATCAATTCTATAATTCTCTTCAATAAACATGAAAATCCATTAAAACATAATAAGTAGTTAACAAAAACAAAATTATACCTAAATCCACTTATAAGGAAGGGGTTGAAGATAGAGCAAAGGAAATTGAGAGAAAGAAGACATAGATGAAGTTTTTTTTGGTCGAAGGAGAGGCGGCACTCTCCGGCCTCTTGAGGAGGCGTTTTATTAATTATGAAAAGGAGGGCTAAGTAGTCAGCACGCGGAGATAGCCCGACCCCTTGCATCATTAAATAGAAACCAAAAAAAACCCCTCAGGCGGGGCACTCAAAACATGCAATCCTATAGGAAAAGAAAAAGCACTAGACGCGAGGCTATCCGCAACAGAGTTTGCCTCTCGATACACATGACGAAACTGGATAGACCAGTCCCTACAAATAAAGCCTTGGCACATAGAGACCAGGCTGAAGAGTGTATGGTTTCGTTTCACACCGGAACTTAGGAGATTAATAACCAATTGAGAGTCCGACTCAAGAATAACCTTACGATACCCATATTCCCAAGCCAATTTCAATCCGTTAAAAACCCCCCAAAGTTCCGCCATAGGGACCGAGCAAGCCTCTATGCTATGAACGAAACCACCAACCCACTTACCATAACTATCCCTAAGGACTCTGCCCGCCGTCGCCGCTCCATCACGAACCGCCCCATCCGTGTTTATCTTGATCGTTCCCTCGTCCGGCTTGGTCCAACTTATCTTCTGGACCCTTGCATGCAGGCTCCTGCTACTCTGTTTATTTCTGTCCAACACGTACGCCTCCCTGGCTTTCTCCAAAGTGAAGGTTTTCTTGTCTCTGCATGGCTCCACATTGGAGAAGATATAACGAAATTTTGCAAAAAGAACGTGGTGATTGAATAAAAAAAAACGATACTTCCCAAATTGTAAAACCTTGAACAAAATGTAAAGATAAATTAACAGCAAAATGATGTAAGTACCCCTCAAGCTTAAATTGTATGCGACACGCGTTGGGTCAACATTAGAAACTTTATAAAACCATTAGATTTAGCAAAATCAAAGGCTAAGAATTATTCTCATTTTATAGGATACTAGGGTCAATGCCCGTGCATCTCGCGGGCTTTGTTTACAACAGAATGATTGTTACTCTAGAAAGAAATCAAAGATATTGATTGTATATATCATAAAAATATGATCATGTTTTGATGATCGAATTGTTTATAAAATTTTCATTCATGATATATGCCACGTGTCGTTTTCATCCGGGCTATTACATCCGGGATGGTGAGAAAATCAATGCATTTCTTCATAATCCTCAAAGAGTAACCAAACAACAAATTCGCAAAGCCCCCATGTAGATCCCAAAACCCCACCTAGCTTACATACGAAATTGCCAACAAAGAAAAGATTTAAAGACAAAATTAGGAAACATGAGCTCTCTATTTTGCAGAACTGTGCTTGGCCTTGGTGTGGGACTCTCCAAAGCACCATGTGAGTTGAAATCCCTGCAAATTATAAAACAGCCAATTAAGTTAAACGAAGACCAACTTATAACAAACTATTACGGTAATTAAGGGCAAAAATTAATGCCAAAGAACTTACCTCTTGCATGAGCCACATGTAACTTGGAACCACCAGACTTGGGGTGTTTTAGCACAATTTACCAAAGCATCCTGGCAACCACGCCCTTTCAATAGTGCAATTGATTGTGAATATGAACCCAACCCTACACTACGCTGACAATTAATACAACAATTCAACAACAAAGCTACACTTCTTTGTACATAATAACCACTAATCCTCAAACTAACCAAATGAGCTCAAAAAAAGCCGGCCTATACGCTACAATTAATCGCAATTCCGTGATCAAAACTTGCCCAGATCATTATTTGCGGTGAGCAATACAACTTACAAAATGAGAATACCAAGAAGAGATATTACAACCACCAGGAAAGCTGTTCTAATTGTAATGGTAACTCCATAGACACCCGAGTAGTCAAATCTTTGTGATTGATCCCTGCAATAGTTGTATAATATAAATGAGAAACATACTTCATAATTTGCACAGAGGAAAAAGAAAGCGCCATCTTAGTGAAGATCTTACCTTTGCATTGATGAAAGGGCGCCACAGTAGATGAGGTTTTGTGGCATAGGAGGAGCAGATCTGTCTATCTCTGGATTTACAACACTCATATAAGCCTCTTGTCCCAAGTACCATGAGTCAAGATTCTCCGAACGCAGATTCCAAATACCCGAATTGTCAAGTGAAACCAGAATTGCAGTCCAAGCCCCAGGAAAGACCTACAAACATTATAAAACCACGAAAACTCAAAGTCTAGTGCTTATATGATACGTTAATTTGATGTATTCTGGTGTTACTTAATGCATACTATAGATTAGATACTGCATTCTGACCCGGATTAATTATAATTAGAACATGCTAAGTAACGTCCCATCCGAAATTATAGATAAGGTTGGGTTTTGGCAAACATGCTTAAAACATAAACTGTGCAAAATAAAATACCTAATATAAGATGATAGTAGATCAGCGGGAGATGAATTGATATATTAAATGATGAAATTAAAATACCTAAAACATAAACATGCTTTACATAACGATGAATATATTAAGTAATTGCTGAATTAAATGATTAAATTCCAGGAAATCAGAAAGAGAGGCATCTTGATTCTTGAGTTTTTCAACTGCCTGAACCCCTCTGTTTTCATCTCTAGAAGTTAGGATCATATTTACTCGTTTGGAAGCCAATTGCATGCAGATTTCAAGCTTACTTCCCTTATTTGTCCCTGTTACCACTGCGTATCTATCGAAATGATAAGAATGCTACAAATGAAGATGAACATATCAACCTACACAATAAGATAGACCTAAAGCCTAAAGGTATGAAAACAAACTCAACATTTTGGAAATTATCCATGTATCTTAATAGATATACAACATTATTAGTGGTACATTATTAGGGAAAAGTTATAATCAGAAATAGGAATATAGAAGAATTCATCTTACCTTGACGATTATGCCCCGGTGAAGATGAAGATCAGTGCAATTGATCGAACCCTGATTCGAAGAAAACCCATTCAGCAGAATTTCAGCTCAAAGCCCAAAATGAAAGTGGAAGGAAAACTTTGCAATTGAGAATTCACTTACCACAGGAACAGCAAACCTAGAAGTCCTTGCTTCTTGGCATTTCCAGAAGCTCCTGATAATCCAAAAAAAAAAAACTAAAAATTAGATATCAAAACAAAATCGGAAAAATGAAAATGTGTTTCTAAATTGGAGAAGAAGAAGAACAAAAAACAGTAGCACTTCGGAAGATTCTGAATGCAAAACCTAATTCACAGAGCCAAACCTAGCCTAGCAATTAGAATTTGAGCATGAAATTATTGAAGAGTTTCCTGCAGTAACAATCAACACTTGAGCAAGAATTCTTGTTATTAAATTATGACAAAATTTCAATGAGCGGTATCACCGAAGGCCTTACAAATATGCGAAGACCTAACAATCTAACAACAATACCATTAAGAATTTTTTTTCGTGAGGGGCAACAGTGGCAGATTGACTTGAGCATCAACCTCATTCCAATCCATATACTACTCCACAAAGAGATTTGTACTACATAAAGAAAAGAAGTTATGATCACCAATCGATTAACAAATTCAGCTGTTGCCCAAATGGATCCATATCCTCCCTCGATGAACTTTTATCAGCATGTCATGGAACAGATCATGGTTAGAAAAAGACTCATTACAGCCACTGCTTTTGGACTGAGCCTTATGTAACACCGATGCCAGGCACTGAAAATCATTGACAGTCTTAAAACAAAGGGAAAAAAGAACTATAGTTTACCTAGCAACTGCAAAATTAAATCAACAATATTGTCCATCTCCATTTAAGAACAGAATGATGGTTCAATTGTTGAAGAGCAACGACGTCTACCAAAACTATCCAGCTAAATCACAGCTACGTCTCTATAGCATCAACACTCATCCAAATCATCCTTGTAACAAAGATAGCAATTTAAGATACAAAGTATTTCAATTTGGGAGAAATCCGACGACAGAAAATACCTAATAAGCAAATCGGTGATGTCGAGCGAAAGCAGAGCGTGCCAATCGGGCTTCTCGATGAACCAAACCGCCCTATCCTCTCTGCTCCGCGAAAACCCTAGACTTCTAAGCCAAGCTTCAATACACGGCAAGCTGTGCGCGTACAATGGCTTCTTCTTGTCCGGCAGCCGACTCAGCCACTCGTCTTCTTCCGCCTTCGCCGGAGAAGGCTCCGACTCCGAGCACCTGGCCACCACGACGAACGGAAAACGACAATCCGATCCCCATGGTAATTTTGGTGGAGGCTCCGAGCACGTAGAACACGAAGGCGGAGATGGCGGCGACCTCTCGGGGGTGGGGGGTGGGTTTGGTGGAGGGATAGGCTCTGCCCGCCATGGATGAGGGGGTTTCAAGATTTTGTAGGTGAGGGAGATTTGTGAAAGCACATTCTCCGATTTGGGTTTTTTTTCTTTTGGTAAGAAATGCTTTGTAACCGATGGGCAAAAGTCTTCAAAAGTCTCTTTTTTTTTTTTTTTTGAAGAGCCTCTTTGAAGGAGCCTGGTTAATTGCTCGTAACCGATGGGAAGAAAAACGGTAGGGTTTTTAGAAAGTGTTTCAAAGGGTCATTCAAGTGCCCATTCAAGTGCCCAATTAATGAGAGCCGTTCCCATTTTTAAAGACTGATTGGAAAAATGGGCCTTAAGAATAATGAATCAATGATATAGGTGATTAAATAGGTTGAAATTGTAATATCATAAAAACATTAGGAAAAATGATTTGGAATAATCCCAAGTATCAAGCTTCAACCAATAATAATCCCATGTTTCAATATTACCTTTAGCAATCCGAACTATGTCAATATTAACCAATATCGATATCGAAAGACTTTCCAATATGCTTTCGGGTAGATTTAATTACATGTCAGTCGGAAATATGACGTGACAAGAAATCATTTTTGTTTTAAATTTTCTATGTTCCATGTCACACCTTCCGTGTCATATCACTTGCCATGTCAAATGTTAATTGAAAAAAATAAATTAAAACCAACGATCTCTCCTCAACTTCCTTCTCCAAATGGCCATGGTGGCTGCCGACATCCTCTCCCCCTCTACCACCTCCTCCTCACCACCACACCCACCACCCACTGCGACCCCACCACACCCACCAAGTCTGGCAGCTCCAGACTATACGCGCGACCATCAACCACCTGACGCGCCTCCAACACCAAGCCCCCCCTTCCTCGTCCCAAACCCAGCCCCAGCCCCAGCCCCCGGATCTACCGGCGGAAGCAGATTCCGGCGCCGGTCGTCTTCCCCCGCTCGAGTCCAGATCCTCCAAATCGGATCGCCCGAGGCCAGATCCGTCCCTCTCGGTCTCCAAGACGGTCGGCCTGTTCTCGGCCGACGAGGCCTCCGCTTGCGACGTCGGGAGGCGGGGGAGGTGGTTCGGAAGTAGGAACCGTGGGTCGCCGGACGTCAGGAAGGGGTAGCGCAAGGAAGGTGTCGGGAGGAGTCACGCCCGATCCGGCGAGGTCGAGAGCGAGACAGAGCGGGTCATCGTGGGGAGTTAGGGTTGCGGTGGGAAGGGTCGGCGAGGACGGGCGAGGCTAGTCGAGTGCGAGCCAGCGGTGAGCGGGAGAGGGAGAGCGAGGACGTCGGGGAGCTGCGGGTGAGCGGCGGGGTTGGGCTACTGTCGCTCCGGCCGGCGGAAAGAGAAGTTGGACGGCCATTGAAGGTCTCAGATCTGATTTTCAATTGATGCAGGAAGGATTTCTTCACTTTTGCAATTGAAGGTGTTCGATCAGATCTAATTTTTTTTTGGAAGTGTTAATTTGTGTTTTATTTTTTTGTGATAATATATTGACATGGCAAGTGACATGGAACATAAAAATTTAAAATGAAAAGGATTAGTCGTCATGTCACATTTCTGACCACCTTGTTATTAAACCCGCCGGAAAATATACCGGATAATCTTTCGATATCGGTTTTGGTTAATATTGACATAGTTCGGATTGCTAAAGGCAATATTAAAACATGGGATTATTCTTGGTTGAATATTGATACTTGAGATTATTTTAAGTCATTTTTCCAAAACATTATTATATGTATAAAATGAAGAGCATTTATTGTCACAAATTTTCCTTCTTTATTGTATTATAGATGGGCTAATTTCAAAAAAAAAATAGGATATGGGCTAATCTCATAAATCTACAATTATAACCAAAGAAAATCATAATCTGATCCTAAATCTACAATTATAACCAAAGAAAATCATAATACAATAGTCACGTACTTATCATTCAACAAAGTCAACAATCCCTAGTATATAATAGTACAGTACATGCGTTCCATGTGTCTTCAGATAATTTGGAGAGGCAATTGAATTATCATTTTTTTTTTCGGTCGGAAATTGAATTATCATTTTCACAAACCTGTTCATAGTTTTTTTTTTTTTTTTTTTTTGGTCGAAGAACTTGTTAATAGTTAATTCGAACATACGTGGAGCTACATACCCAATTATTAGTTTATTCCCTTCCTAGCAGATGTGGTGAAGTCTATTTTACATGTTATGATTTTTTTTATGCTGACGATTACATGTTCTAGAAGGCTTCGGTGTTGCTCAAGAATTACAACTTGTTTGGAGCAAGGGCTACAGGAGGGTTTCGTTGGAAGTGGACTCGTAACTCGTGATTCTTCTTTTAGGGCGACCTATAGATGGTAGTCATCCTTTGGCCAGCTTGGTATCTAGGTGCCAAAGCTTCATTCGTAGAAACTGGGATATCCAGTTTCGTCATGTGTTCAGGGAAGCTAATAGAGTAGCGGACTTTCTAGCCTTGTTTGCTTTTTCGTTTCCTTTAGGTTTTCATGTATTGCGTGACCCTCCCGAGGGTGTTAACTCTTTTCTGCTTGATGATGTAAGGGGTCGGGCTATCCCCCGCTTGATTACTACTTAGCCCATTTTCATTATTAATAAAACGCCCCTAGCGGGCACGGAGACTACCGCCTCTCCTTCAACCAAAAAAAAAAAAAAAGAAGGCTAGGTTCCGCAATTGTTGCAAGACTGCGACTTTTAAGCGTTTATTTCGTACTTCTTCACACTAGTACAAAAGTGTAAGTTAATATCGATTTTTAATGAGGTAGCTACCGCTTTTTCATCCGTTTTTAATCTCACCGCACTAAAACTTTGGATACCGCTTTTTTAAATACTACTCCGTAGTATTAAAAAACACGGATACCGGTTAAAAAAACGGTATAAAAAGTATAAATACCGGTTTATCTTGATCCATTTTTTATTTAAAAAAAATACTGTAAATCCTCAAGTTAATTAAAAATAGTGTAAATCCTTGAGATAAAAAAATACTGTAAATGCCACTGCAATTTATTTTTTTTAAGAATATAGCCGATGATGCACCAGTTGTGCATTTGGGAATGTGGGAAGGGTAAAAATGATGCTCTGTGACATATCTAAATGGAGTCCAAATCTTTTGTTCCCATGTTAATGTCCTAAAACACGTCCCAACTGTGTTTTATTGGTTGAAAGTTTAAAATTAAACTCGAACCCGAAATTCAATCAACACGTCGATATGAACACTATATAAAGAAATACTAACTTCAACACACATAAGTTCCATTTATATGTGTATTATCACTAACGACCTTTTACAAACCGACACACAAATTTACTCTCTTATGTGTTTACATATGGGACGTTACCTTTACCCCTCCTTCGTCTCTGGAACAGTACCTTTGTCCAGACCAGGACAATCACACGTGAGTGTGCCTTTCCCTACACACTACATGCTTACACACCCACGAACACACTATATATATAAATGTTTTCAATTGCCGGGCATTACAGTTATTTTCAAATAAATAACTGCCTAATTAACTACCACAATTGAAACACACTTGCAGGCCTATCCACTTAAACATTTAAATGACCCACGCTCAAACGAACTTAATTTATAGATCTAATTAACAAACCAAGTTTAATCCAACAAAAAATTTAACATTTTTTTGTATTTCTTAATTAAAGGCCCAACATAACATTTCAACCAATCAAACACAGTGGGACGTGTTTTCAGACGTTAACATGGGACAGAAGATTTGGATCCATCTGAACGCATGCATTTAATTAAGTTGATATCATCTCATATACAAGAGGGTAAGCATAAATAGTCCAGCTACTCCAACAAAAATTCAACTTCATATGGGAGAGTAAAACCAAAAGTAACGACCACCTTGCTGCTGTTGGCTAGCAGTTTGAGCATTCATATCATTTTGGTCAGTAGTTGTGTTTTCCTGGACACCAGTTTCCTGCAACAAAGAAGAGAAATTGATCGAGCAATTAAATGATACAAAAATATCATCAACTTTGGACAGAGAACTTTACAAGACCCAACCCCCTACCTTAGGAGGAGCAAAAGAAACCACTCTTTTGTTTTTGTTTTGGGCTGTTTTTTCAGCCAAGAAATACTCACCACATTCCAGCTCCATGTCAACCTGCCAAATTCAGTAAATTTATTGTAGAAACAACAGAAATATACCATGCTAATTAAATGAAACGAGTACCATGCTAGTGAATTAATTAACCGATTCAATCTCAATTCTGTTTACAGGTGGCAACGTACATTTAAAAGTCATCAAGTAATAAAGATGAAATTCCCGTCTTCCTCATGATCTGTTGTTTGTATATAATAATAAATTAAGATGAAATTCCCGGTAGGTGCGCTCAGACTATATATATATACATGTAGTATTAAGGGAAACAAGAGGCAACCCCGTCTTCTTCTAACTTGCTACCAAACAAACCCATTCGTCCCAAAGCTCAGATCATCATTCTCTTGGGTTTATATATGCCATGGGTATCCAAAAATGCTCCTCCCCCATACCGCTCGTGGATTCCTTGTTTCTGCAAGTAATTTTGTGTGGTGTTTTGGTCCATGCAGCTCATGGGTTGGCTTTCGATTCGATCTACCAGTTCGGAGATTCGATATCGGACACCGGAAACGCCATGAGGGAGTATCCAAACATTTCCTGTGCAAGGCCTCCCTACGGACAGGACGCCCCCTTCTTTGACGACCTCCCCACCGGTCGCTGTTCCGATGGCCTTCTTATAGTTGACTTTTTTGGTAGCATCTTCATCTCTTGTATATGTGTATATCACACATGATTCATTGAATCATTAAATCATTTTGAATCAATGAATGATGATCCCTATATATATATAAAATCACGACTAACTAACTAACTAACTAACTAACTAACTAGGATATATAGCTAAGTTGATAGTAGCTATTGTGCGTAGTAATAACACTACTGATTGATTTGATTGGATTGGACTGGAAAAAACAGCGAAGGCGTTTGGGGTGCCGTTTCTGAATCCGTACCTGGAGGAAGGCGCGGAATTCAGGCACGGCGCCAACTTCGCGGTGGTCGGAAGCACGGCGCTGGACCCCGCAGAGCTGGCCCGCCTCAACATCACTTCCTACACCTCCACCAACAGCTCCCTCTCCGTTCAGCTCAGCTGGTTCAGAGCTCATCTCCACTCTTCCTGCTCCTCCAAGCAATGCAAGCAGCGGGTGCTCCGAAACGCGCTCGTCTTGATGGGTGAAATCGGAGGCAACGACTTCAACTACCCTCTCTTTACCCGCGCCAAATCCCCCCATCATCTTTACCCTCTCGTCCCTCACGTCGTTACTGCCATCAAAGACGCCGTCCAAGTCAGCACTTTCTCCTATATACACCTATGAATCTATTAGACGTGTGGGTGACCCATATACAAGCCCGGTGGGGTTCCATCCTAAAACCAATTGGTGATAGGAGGAGTAACCCACCATCTTACTAGGCAATTTTATTGCCCAATTTCAGATGTAGGATAGTTTTGTTTCCCAACAGAATCATGCTCCTCCTCCTCACTTGGTTTCCCAATCGGTGTGTCATCACACTCTCATGTTAATTAAGGTACCTCTTGTCTTGTAACGCTGCCTCCTTAATCATGCAGGAGGTGATTGATCTAGGTGCTACTCGCATAATCGTCCCTGGCAACTTCCCCATCGGATGTCTGCCCGCCTACCTCCAACTCTACGCATCTAACGACTCCATCTACGACGAGCTCCACTGCCTCAAGAGTTTCAACGAGTTAGCCGCCTTCTACAACCACCATCTCCAACAGTCCCTAGCTGAGCTCCGACTCCAAAACCCTAGCGCTTCTATCTCCTATGGCGACTACTACTCCGCCTTCAGTTGGCTCCTCAAGAATGCTGCTTCCCTCGGTTAGTCCACCATTCATTCTAGCTCATTGCGCCAACACAAAACATCTCTATAAGTATTCTTTTCAACGTGCAATATGTAACCGGCCAGGGTTTGAAGAAGCTGGCGTTTTCAAGGCGTGTTGTGGCAAGGGAGATAACGACTACAACTCCAGTCCTGAGAATCCTTGTGGGAATGAAGGAGTTCCTGTTTGCAACGATCCAACAAAGAGAATCAGTTGGGATGGACTCCACCTTACTCAACAGGCCTACAAGCACCTAACAGATTGGTTGATATCCAACATTTTCCCTTTGCCATATTAACGTCTTGCTCGGATTCACAATCTATAGTAGCCAGACACCTACCACTATTAATAGTCGTGATCACACATTCCGGTTTTCTAATGTCCAATCCTCCGTAAGCTTTTGGTTTGCATATTCGGTCCCAGCTAATAAGTGGCTTATGTTGTCTAACATATTTTGGCAACATAAGGCTTTGCATTATATAGTTCGGTTTTGTGGAAAGATTTGATCTGATTAATATTGTTCTCCCTTCTTGAGATAGCGTGTTAGCTTTCCATTTTGTCAATTGTCGTTGTGCATTTCCAATTGTGTCCTGAAAACTTTCTCTGTTTACTCTCCCATTAATAAATTTGGCAACCTAAATATTTTTTTAGGTTTTCCATCGTGTGTATCCCCAGTGTTTATTTAATACGTTGTTTCTGTTGGTTGTCCACTTTCTTAGACGTATGGAAAACTGTTTGTGATAATTCACCTTCTGGCCTGTTGCTGAACAGTACTCTTCATAATCTTCTTCATTTTGCTGCACGCATTCTGGTTTCCTTTTGCAAGGATGATTATATCATCTGCAAATACTAAAAACAAAATTCTCATGCCATATCTAGCTATCGGAAATCCTATTAGCGGTTTTAGGCTCTCACTCACCTTTTGGAGCTTCCTGACAAGGATCTCTGCTCCAATAACAAACAAATATAGTGATAGCGGATCTCCTTTGCCTGATTCCGCGTTCCGGCGTAAATGGTGCAGTCGGTCCATTGTTGACCAAAGCAGAGAAGGACATTGTGCATACACATTCACGGATCCATCCGATAAACTTTTCATCAAAGCCAAATTGGCTAAGAATTCGAAGAAGAAGTTCCCAGTCCACCCTATCATATGCTTTTTCCATATCGAATTTTACCACCATCCATCCTTCCTTTGCTTGGTTACTTCTAAACGAATGAAAGATTTCATGGGCTATCAGCACATTGTCTTGGATTGCCCTTCCAGCCACAAATGCTCCCTGGAGTGGGTGGATGATTTTGGACATTACTACTTTTAATCTTTCTGTTAATATTTTAGCTATTATTTTATATATCGTTGTACATAGACTAATAAGCTTGTGGCATGAAAAAGAAGCGGATGGAACTTTTAGTATGTAGGTACGTACTAATTAATTATTTCGTGTATGGATTAGATTATTTGCATTCAACCTATTAGACCAATAAGAGCATTCCTCCATTGAAGAAATAAAAAAAAAAATTAAGTCATTCTTAGTACGTATTGCAATCCTTTGCTATTCCATTTTCAATTGTAATATATATCCACTGCTTGAGGTCAAATTTAACTTATTGCTAACTTTATACAGTAAGATTTACTTTATTACAGTATATAGTACTGTACAACCCACGAAAAGAAAAAAAAAAAAAAAAAGATTAGTAGGCTCAAAATAACCGCATGTCATTGGATAAAAAGTAAAATCTTTTAAATTTTGGGTAAAAATATGAAACCTTAATTATAAAACCTTATTTTTCTCCCTCTCTATTATTACATTCAATAAATCAAACTTGAAGCTTGTACTTGTGCTAGATTTTGTTGGTTAGAGTTGTATTTATGCTATATCTTAGGCAAGAAAGTTAGTAATAATAACTAGAGTTTTATTTACCGATCGATGTACGGTTTAGGCAATGCAGTAAATAAAGCATTCTACCAAAAAAATAAAGTAAATAGAGCAGTGTTACAAAATTATACTTATGTGCCAAAGTTTAGAAAGTTTTGTTTTTGAGAGAGAGAAAAAAATCAGTGTGATAATGGAAAGCGACGATTATATTGATAGTTTGCAAATCTCACATCCACCCAAATTATGTCATTGTTTTTGCTAAATAAATCATCAGATTATTTGTTCAGTAATAATGTTTGAGCTTAGACCCGCGCGCAGAGAATTGACATCCACCCTCACACCCTAATCTTTATATCTGTTCAAACTAATTTCGTTAAAGAGTTGGTGTAATAATGCAATTATATATATATATATATAGAATTAGGTTCAAATGGTACTCTATATTAAAGTGATACAGAGTGAATAAATCTGGACTATTAGATCAAAACAAAACCGATGGCCATGATTAAAAGTCAGCCCACTCCACCCTACCCACAATTCAGCCCCGATATTGAGCGATTTGCCAGAAGGGAAAGATGAAAGCGAGGAATTAGAGGCGAACGAAGAAGAAGAAGAGTGCGATGATGATGAACGAGACTTCTCCTTCGTGTGATCGGACGCCTGCTGGTTCGTCCGTCGCTTTCTTCATCTTCCTCCATCGCCAATCTCTCTCCGACGAAGTTCTCCAAGCCTAAAGGTCGTCAAATCGCCAGATCTACGGCTCCGTTGTTGATCTACGGTTCCTCAACAAAGAAGCCGAAATCGGCCTCGTTTGCGCACACCTCCTTTCGCAGCGGAACCCCCTCTATGTCCCGAACCGCCTCCGCCCGCACCGTCCACCAACAGATGGACGAGTTGGAGCACATCTTCAGGAAGTTCGACGCCAACGGCGACGGCAAAATCTGTTCCTCGGAGCTCGGATCTATAATGTGGAGCCTCGGCCAGAAGGTCTCCGACGAGGAGCTCGTCGCCATGATCTGCGAGGTCGACGCCGATGGTGACGGATTGGGGGACAATTGCACCATCTGCGAGTGCCGGAAGATGATTGCTGGTGATGGATTTTTAGATTGCTGGTGCCGGAAGATGATTGCTGATGATTGTTGGTATGGTAATTGTCTGTCTCAAACAATGAAATTGATTTTTGGTTATGGTTACTGTGATGGATTTTTAGATTTGTGTGCTTTCATTTGAATGGAAGTATGTGTTGTTCATGGCGGTGACAAATTGTGAATATTGGTGTGGCAAATTGTATGGTTGAACTGATCCAAGCACTTGTTTTGCTTGATTTTAAAATTCAAGAGGCACTTAAGTTTTGTGATTTAGACTTCTTTTGATACTAGGGAGTGTTTGGATGCTTGCGTTTGATGTTATTATGTATTCAATCAAACAATTGAAGGCTATCTCCTTATAAACTAAGTTGATTTCATGATTCTGTATGTGCAATTGTATTCAATCAAACAGGGAAATTCGGTTCAAGAAGACCGGTCTATTAAAGGATAGTTTAGATGCATATATAATAATACTTCATGCATACATATATCATAGATCATGCATATAGCATATTAATATAAGAGTTGAGTCATCATTATACAACTAATAAAACAACATGCTAATAACCTTTAAAATCGTGCAATATTAAAATAATGTATGCGACGTGATATATAATGCATATAGGTAACTTAATTTCATCATTATACAACTAATAAAACAAGATGCATATAACCTTTAAAATCATGCATATAGTGTATTAAAATAATGCATACGACGTGATATATAATGCATATAGGTAACGTAATTTCATCATTATACAACTAATAAAACAACATGCATATAACCTTTAAAATCATGTATATAGTGTATTAAAATAATGCATACGACGTGTTATATAGTGCATATAGGTAACTAACTTCAGGTCCTATAATTTCGGGATTTGGGGATTTGATGTATATAACTTACAAAAAACACCATGCATATAACCTAGAAAATCATGCATATAGCGTCTTAAAACCATGCATATGACGTGGTATATCATGCATATACATAACTAGTTTGTTTTATTCATATCATGCATACAGATCAACGGTCCAGATTTATCCACTATGTAGCACTATAAAACTTGTTTTATTTGAACCCACCTCTATATATATATATGATGAATGTGTGCAAAATTGTTATTTTTTATAAAATCTCACGTCAACCCAAGTCAATGAGTGTGGACCTGCAGATTGTCAAATTGATGTGGGCAAGTCGTGAAAAAGCTCACATGTAAAAAAAAAGAATGGGGGAACCATGTGCACTAAAAGTGAAGAAGACTAAACGAGTTCATTGCCTTTAGCTTCATTAGACTCCAAATTCTTTGTCGTTGTTAACCTTTATAGCCATAATATCACAATCATAATGCGCGCAACTCTGACTGAACGAGTTCATGGCCTTTAGATTCAGGATGAGAAAGAGAGTAGAGATAAAGACCAAAGGAAATCACCCATTAGCTAGCATTATTGTACTGAATTTTCAGGAAAAAGGCCCAGCACTAACGGTGATTAAAATTTACCCTCTAAACCCTACAGGAAGTATCAATAATTGAACACGGTGGGATCAAAACTTTTTTCGATGTGATTAGTAACAAGATCAATACTTTTATTTTTTTCTACGTGATTTATTAATTAGTAACGAGAAACCATTGCAGTCTATTTTTTCACTTGTTGAGTCTTGTATATTATGCTAGATTGGGTTTTCACACCGCCGAGCAAGCTGGAAGCAACGAGTGCTGACGCTCGGGGAGGTGAGCGTGGGTATGTGATCGGAGAAGCGGGGCGTCGCCGGGGAGGAAACAAAGGCAGGTTAGGGAAGGAGGTGGGGGGTAAATAATCCAAAGTAAAAGAAGGCAATGGTTTGAAACGAAAGATGAAGTGAAAGTGATATATAGCCACTGGTGAGTGACAGGTAAAAGTAAAAATAGGTTGAGTCATCCATTGCTAAAATATGACTTCTGGTGGGGGGAAGAAGGAGACAAGAAGAAATACCACTAGCCGGTTCATAAGCTGGAAGTATATGTGCTTACCCAAATAAAGAGGTGGGCTAGGGATACGTGTAATTTTAATAAAGCCATGCTTGTTTACTCCTATAAAATTCGCATTCTCTGCTGGATCGGCTTCTAAAAGCCTGTTATTTTCCCAACTCGTACGTCTTTCATGGAAGCTATGCCTGGAGAAGCTTGCTGGTGGGTCGACAGGTGCTAGAAAAGGGTCTGTACAGGCATGTTGGTAATGGATCTGAGATTAATGTCTGGTCTGATAGATGGATTCCGAGAGCTCATAATTTTAGGGTGTTATATATCGAAGCTATCGGTTGGATTAACCGTCTGAGATCTTCAACTGACAATGATATATCCTAGCCACTAAACCAATTGATTGAACAAGTCATCTACAAACTGGTTGGACCGTTACGAAAGATCTAAAGCTGAATCAGATTAAATATTCATGTACCACAATGTAAGCATTAGCGTGGCTGCATTATTTTGAAAACATGTCATGCACCAAGGATCAAGCATATAGCTAGCACAAGGCTGCATCCTCTAGGCTTTACATGCTTAAATAACTTATTGGGACATGAATCCTAAAGTGACGTTTATCCACACCTGAAATGTATGCTTCTTTTTATTATTCAGCATCAACATTAACAAGACTTGAACATCACGAGAACAACAACAAAGCTGCACCTTGCTGAGCATGAAACAAAGAGGGATCACTAGTCATGTCACAAAGTTGGCTTCACAAGTTTGAATGAGCGATTCGAACTTTAACCCTATGCCATGAAGTGTTCAGAACTCCTCGTAGGTTCCATATGTCCTTTACGTTTTCAGGTTGCACATTGGCGGCTACATCAACCTGCCACCAGTTAGATAGAAGCATGATCATCAGAGCAAAACAATCAGAGCAAAACAATGGCTAGGATCAAATTTCTGAAACATATCAAGTTTGTAGCCAACAAAACAGCACAAACAAATATGGCTGCCCTTAAAAGGGACTGAATCAAACAAATTACTGGTTTCTAATCATAGCAATTACATTTGAAAGAGGATGTATAGAGGTTCAACAGGGATGTGCCCTGTTAGTGATGCTGTCAAATTTTCAGTTACTAAATTTGTCAAAGCTGACACAAATATAGCAAGAAAGTGATGCAGCAGATAGAAGCAGAGAAGAGACTTTAACAGTACAACTTCAACATAAAGGGTGAAAAATAAGCAAGCAATCTATTGATAGTGTACGAGCTTCATAATATAATGGGCAAATTAGAGTTTAAGAATTTCATACCGTTTTAGCAACTATCTCAGCATTCTGTAGGACTTCTACTTTGGCTTCAAAGAATACCCAAGCCCATTTGTCACTAGAGCAGTCATCTGCAACATATAGTACACCCGTTTTCTGAAATCTCAGGGCTTCAACCCAGGATTTGCCACCATCTGCAGATATATCCATCCTCTCAATTCCACGCCTACCTCCAGATACTGCATATCCTTTAACTGTTATCTGGACAACGTAGAAAAGGGAAAAATCATGTCTACATTCGATATACGTAGCATCTATTTTGAAGGTCAAATTTGAAGGAAACATACATTATGAATATGCATCATCAGTTAACTTATGAATTTTGTCCATTAGTCCATACCCCACCAATGTGAGAAAATGGAATGGAAATTTTGTTAGAGCAAAACTACACCTTTGGGGTGCATGCATTCATTATTTATCTACGTCATACATGGCATCATCAAAGATGCATGTATTAATCTAAGAGTGCAATGCGCCCAAAAATACACAATCAAATTGCAAAAATTTATACAAGAGCAGATTGAACATGTAATGAACTTTTTAAAGCATAAAAGAAAAAGTACTTAAATATTATATTATAGAGAAAACTCACCTTTCCATCCTTCAAAACATTCACTTCTTCCAACGAACAGATAACACTCTAGTATAAGAAAACATACTAGTGTTAGATCAGATTGTGCCAAAATATCCACAATGTCAAGAAATCATTCTGGAGCATCCATTTAACGAGCAAGAAAAACAACAAGGTGAGTACCTGCACAGGAAAGTCCATTAGGGGACGCCTGGTGGACCAGTTGATATTATCCCAATCAACATATGGAGGGAACATCTTGTAATCCTTTTGCATGAAAAAACCCTGCATGTACAACCATAACATCCGTTTTGAAACTAAAGTTACATGAAGCATAATGACATGGCCAAATAATTCAAAGAAAATAGTATTCAACAACCTGGCATTCCTCAGCAATCACATTGATTGAATCTAGCCATTTAACAGAACGCGCTCCTATAACACCTGGGACAACAACTCTCAGCGGATAACCATGATCTCTATTGAGAGGCTAGGCAAGAACAAAATGAAGAAATTTAACTAGGTTGATGAATGAATATATAGTACTTAACCACAAAACTATATATTCAAAAGGAAAAATAACAACTTCTCAAACATGGTTCAAAAAGAATGGAGACTTTGATTTTGAAACCAGCAAGAAAGAAAATAGAATTGAAAACTATACACTAGTAAGCCTGACTATCTACTGCCACCACCATGTTTAAGATTGATCCACAATTGGAAGGAATATGTGCATCTAAAACCCCAATCAAAAGCAGCTTCCAACATAGCAACTTTGAGCAGAAGGGTAATGTTTGAATTGGATTGTTCAAAAAACATCATGACTCCAGCTGATTCCCACCCATACCACATAAGTATAACCAAAGATGTTCAATATAAGGTTATTACCTCTCCATTCATCTCATAGGCAAGCAAAACATCAGCTTCAGGGTTTGTTGCCTGACTCAATGGTATAGATCCTTTATAAGGCCCTCCATTTTCCTCCTGCACACAAATATTGCATCAAGAATCACTTCATAACAGATACCTCACAATTGTAGAAGGGTGAGAGTGACTTCAAGGTACAACATTCAAATGATACGGCAAATACCTCACACTTATCAACACTAACAAACTCGACATGCTTTCCACCTGAGAATGTTGTACTGGATAGCTTAGGGACTCCCACAAGTTCAAGAACATCAGCAAGTTTAGCTCCACCCCACACAGCTGAACATGATTCATAGAATGATAAGAAATTTATTGCAGCACATCAGCGGAAAAGCAACAAATGTATCAATTTACAATTAACCAAATTTCTTGCCATTCATAAACATTTTTATGGATCAAGAACATTTGTACATTAAGTTCATGGTACATGATAAATTAATCAGCAGATGAAGGATTCATACAAGTAAAAGAAGAAAAAAGGTAACTATAGAAAAAAACGATAGGGTACTATACAAATAAGACATTATATACACATCTATAGGAGTGGAGTAGACATGCATCACTAAAAGTCACATAAAAGTAAGAATATTACATATATTCCCACCTATGAAGCGAAGAATGAGGAATAGGCAACATCAGAATTCTTTTGAAAATATAACATAAACCACGTAACTGAAGTAAACAACTTTCATCAATTCATTTAAATTCCAAGTAGGTAGGTCCCTAAATGACAAAAATCAGCCCAAAGGCCAACTTATTTGCAGCCATCTGCAAAAGCCCAAGTCTCTCCCTGTTGAAGATAGCCCGCTAAGATGAAAAATTATGCCTTTGAAAACATTAGAAGGTAACTGAGAACTGACTAGTGAGAAAGCAAGAAACAACAACTGGCAACACAACTAAACTAGAGATGTGGTCAGCAAGGAACAAGAAGGGAGAGAGAAGCAGTGACCAAAGGGACAAATGGAAGAATAAAGGGTAGAATTCAGCATGAGAAGTCAGCATCACATCATGATGGGGTCAGAAGGTGAGTGGGTGGCCAGTGAACAAGACAGTAAATGACATTTCCCTTGCATTTTTCCGTGCTTCTCCATGTCCCAGTCTTTCCAAAATTTTCCAGGTTACTGTAACATAGGTCTCTGAGTAATAATATTTAGTAAGGCTGACACTCTCCAGTGCATCTTATTTAACATGCTGATCAAGTCCTCTACAAATGAACAAATTAATACAAGTCCCCAAGAAAATTCAGATCAATACTTGAAGCTTAGAAAGCATACCACTCAAACCAAAGCCTATCACTAGAATAGCTCAAAATAATTGGTGCTCACCATTCCCTATCGCACCAACACCCCAACCAACACCCCTGACTTTCTTTGTGTTGCTCATAGCAGTTCGTCGATTGCCAGCACACTGCACAGGTTTAAGCACCCATATAAGGAGTCTTGGCCAATGACAATTAGAAGGAGACCCAGTGCAATTTCATTACAAAAAGAAGCAAGTGAATGCAAAACAAACCTGTAAAGTGGCTGTGACAGTATACTTCGGAAGATTCCTGTCATACAATTCAAAAGCACAAAACTAACTCCCATTTCAAGGGAAAAAAAAAAGCTGCGATTGAAACTACAACAATAAGCCAACATTCCTAAACTAAAGGTGGCATTTTTCACTTACCATATATCTTTCATAGAGATTTCCATGGAATTTAGAACCAAACCAGTGATTGAAACACGGTATCTGTTGTTCGAAAACAAGTTCAATCACTCAGACACACATCTATACACGCGCTAAAACAACTAAGCCGAGACAAGTAGAGTGATAAAAACCACCTCTCAATATCACCAACGATGGGAATCGGTCCATGGTTTCTCTTGAAAAACAAATCCACAGGAGTGACGTAGGAACGAATCAAGGCTGATCGCAATGGCTCTGCATTGAAAGGCTCCTATACGAAACAGGAACAACACTGAAATCACATTTCACCGACTAAACCCTAAAGTATCCCTCCGCTTCAGGCACTACTGTCTAAGATTGCATGAATCGACGGATTAAGCCATCGCCGGATCGAATAAAGATACAGAAAAATGAAATGAAGAAAGCGAAAGCGCATCAGGAGGAACCAAAAAGGGCGGGAAAGAGCAACGTGCCTTAAAATTGATCTGGAGGGAAGGGTGTCGAGCGGGCTCTCGGGAGTAATCGGATGGCGCTATCAGTCCCGGCATGTTTGAGCAGCAAATATGAAGGAGGAGGAAGGATAAATTCAACGACCTCAGACCATTAATAGGACAACAATGGAGGGACGGAAATTCAAAAACCAGTGGCTACTGGCTAGTGGATACTAGTCGTTTTGGTAGAAACCAGGGGCTATGGCAAATCTGGTCGATCCGAGTTTATACGAGTCAAATGGATAATTACCCGACTCCGGTAAAGTTAACGGATTAATGGTCCGGATATGGAATTAATATATTTTCCAACGAATATTCGGTATATATTACTTATAATGTATTGTATGGAAAATATTATATAGTTTTAATTAATTTTACTATATTTTTCTTTCCAATGGTGTTTAAATATTGAGAATTCGACACTAATGTGCTACAACTCAAAGTATTCTTCATTTTGTATGTATAATTGAAACTTTGACCTTGTAAATTATCATATTTATTTTAAAATTTAAGCGTTTTAATTATATGTAAATGGATATCCGATCAGATCCGATCCGAGTTTATCCGGACCGGATACGAATATCAATTTAAAGAAATTTTCTTACCGGATATCGCCATCCGATTAGTCTAATCTGACCGGGTATACGTTTATGAAGACTCTTCACCATTAATATAGGTTATTTACAAGATTTCCCTCCCAATTTGAGCAAGTGTCAATGTGAACGAGTGTTAAATATGACATTTTTTGGGTTGCCCACTAGTATAAAAAATCTTTCTTACTTCCGACCAAAATAAATAAATAAATAAACCTTGCTTACTGTTTGTGCTGCACTATTAAAAAAACTAGATTATTTCCTGTACCCTGTACGGGACACGATAGATGCATAATAATATTATTAAACATTAGATATTGATATCATCTTTTTTGATCCAAAATCGTTACAATATTTTGTTAATCCAAGATCATGATTTGATGTTAAGAATAAACTTAAATTTAAATTTTACATAATATGAATTAAATTATAAGTATAGATAAAACACAATCGTATTATTTCAAAATGTATTTGATTAATATAAAAAATCATATGTGATACGATATGAAATCTCAAGTGAAATATTTTATCAACATATATATTTTTATAATTAATAAAAAAAGTATATGATGATAGAAATAAAAACAAAAGTTAATTATGGCTTATTTAAATAAATATTTTAGAAAAATAAACTTGTATCGGTAATAACAAATTTTGAAATAAAATTAATATTTTAATAGATCTTATAAATTTATATTTAATTTAATAATAATAGAGTTATAGATCAATATAATTTATAAATGAATATTATAAAACAAATTTAGTTTATATATTTTTAAGATATTTTTCAAATATATTTTTAGATATTTGTAACTTAAATTATAATTTTATGGGACAAAAAAAGATTGACCGAGAAATATGGAAAATGTATATGATTTTAAAAAATACAATAACAACAAAAATTCAGAGTGACTAATAAGTTTAAAAAATTAATTATAATTTTGATTTACAAAAAAGAATGTCTAAGCAAATAGTTGAAAAAGATAGAAATTAGGTGAAAAAAGAGAAATTAGAAAAAGAAAGAGTTAGATGGTAGATAATTAATAAGAATAAGAAAGACTTCAAAATTATTCTTCTTAAATTTTTTTTCTTAAATGGAGTGGGGCCAGAATTAACATAGAAGCTCGAAATTCCTCGGTTTTAGTATATAGTATAGATATAGATTTGTTACTTTTCTCCCACAAGGGTTGTAATATCCAAATGTTCAAAGAAAAAACAAATTACCCATATTTTCAAACATGTCGATCTTATATGCCTTTTAAATTTAATTATCCTATTGTGATTTCATATTGATACCAATTGCAAGCTGCTCAAAAAGGTTAATATGGAGTATGGACACAGTCAAAGAGCTTCATCCATATAGGTCACTAGAACAGTATCTTAGCAAAAAAAGTCATTTTATTAAAAATATAGAAAACAAATACTAATGGTGGTATATTTCTCAATATTTTTCTATGTTTTATGCTTGATATAATATAAACATAGTTTTCTACCAATTTTTATACATTTCTAATACAATAGTTTTTCCTTTTAAATGATACCTTTTCTATACTATATATATATATATATATAATTTTTTGTACATGAGGGATATTTAATGCCCTCATGGCACATTAATGAGTCCAAAAAGAAAAACAAATTGATTATTTGAAAGGATAAACTATTGTATTAGAAGGGTTTACAATTACTATTTTGTTTAATATAGAAAAGTAAAAAGTAAATAGAAAAAGTGATTATTTGAAAACTATATTTTTTGTCAAAAAGTTATCACTTGAAAGAACACATTATTGTATTAGAAATGTATAACAATTAGTATTTTGTTTCACATAAAAAACTAAAAAGTGAATACAAAAAGTGATCATTCGAAAACTATATTGATATTGAAAACTATAAAATTTCTCTTAGAAAAAACTATCATATTAGAAATGTATAAAAGTTAGTATTTTATGTCTCATATAAAATATAAAACTGTATTTATAATTTTGTGTTAATAGGGGGTATTTCATGTCACCATGACACATTAATGAGCATAAAGAAGTGAATAAAAAAATTAATTGTTTTAAAAAACAAACTATTGTATTAGAAATGTATAAATTAGTATTTTGTTTGATATAGAATACTATAAAGTGAATACAAAAAGTGATAATTTCAAAACTATGTTTATGTATACTACATATATAAAGTTGTATACATGAGGGGATATAAATGTCTTTATGACACATTAATGTTAATATTAAGAGGGATTGGGGTGGGGAGGGTGAATTTGGGGTGATTTTGTGGAGGTTAGGCTTAGTTAAAAAAAAATGAAGTAACTAGGCTAACCTCTCCATATAAAACCCCCCCACTCTCTCATTTTCTCTCTCCTCATTTTTTTTTCTCTCCTTCCTCTCTCCTTCCCCTCACTCTCTCCCTCTCCTACACTCCCTCCCTCTCCTTCCTCCCTCTCATCTCCGTCGCCCGCCGACGCCCGCCCGCCCTCCCTCTCCGTCGCCGCCCTCCCTCTCCGTCGCGCGCCCTCCCTCTCCTTCGCCGCCCTCCCTCTCCGTCGCCGCCGTCGCCCGCCCTCAGGTTCGTCTGCCATCTCTCTCTCTCTCTCTCTCTCTCTCTCTCTCTCTCTCTCCATTCTCTCCCTCTATTCCCTCTCTCCTAGATCCGGGCTCGTTGGAGCCAGATTCGGGCTCCTACGAGCCAGATCTAGGCTCGAACAAGCCGGATCTAGGCTCGTACGAGCCGGATCTAGCCGGATCTGGGCTCGTACGAGCCGGATCCAACCGGTTGGATTTTTGGGTTTTTGGACTTTTGAGGGTTTTCGATTTTTTGGATGACAAGTTTGTTTTTCGGATTTAAGTAATGACAAGTTTTTTTTTGTGGGTTTAGGGTTTTTGAGTTTGTGTTTTTTTGGATGACAAGTTGAGTTTAGGGTTTTTGAAACGATTTTGTGTTTTGGGGTGATGACAAGTGATTTTTTATGAGTTTTGAGCAATTTAAAACAAACTGATGACAAGTGCGTTTTAAGGTTCTGGGTGATGACAAGTTGTATTATATGGTTCTGGGTGATGACAAGTTCGTTTTTATGGGTTTTCCGATGACAAGTCCGTTTTTAATGTGTTTTGGCGATGACAAGTTGTTTTACGGTTCTGGGGGTGATGACAGGTTTGTTTTAAGGTTTTTTGGATGATTTTATGGGTTTGGATATGTTTTTGGATTTTTTGGATGACAACTTTGTGTTTCGGATTTAAGTGATGACAAGTTTTGTTGTGGGTATAGGGGTTTTGAGTTTGTGGGTTTTTTGGATGACAAGTTCATTTCAGTGTTTTTGGGACGATTTTATGATTTAGGGTGATGACAAGTGATTTTTTATGAGTTTTGAGCAATTTAAGTTTGTTCTACGGATCTGACTGATGACAACTGTCTTTTAAGGTTTTGGGTGATGACAAGTTGTTTTTATGGTTCTGGGTGATGACAAGTCCGTTTTTATGGGTTTTGGCGATGACAAGTCCTTTTTTAATGTGTTTTAGTGATGACAAGTTGGTTTACGGATCTGGGGGTGATGACAAGTCTGTTTTATGTTTTTTGGATGATTTTATGGGTTTGGGTATGTTAGATTTGTATATATATATTACTTATAATTATGGCCTATTAGCTGAAATGGTAGAACAATGTGCTTGATGCAAAATAATGTGGGTTCAAATCCCACTGATAGACGATATTTTAGTCGCCCTAATACCAATCAAAATAAACCAAACTACCTACTAGGAATGTAGTAGGGAAGTAAGGGTCGATCCCACAGAGACTCAGGTTTCAGTGTTTATTGCTATGCTACTCAGAGTAAAAAGGGGGGATTTTAGGAATCAATCTAAGAACTAAACTAATTAAAAATGCAAACTAAGAATGATTTGTAAAATATGAGGAAAGTATGCTTAACCAGTTCATATCCATTGCGAATTCGATTATTGATCATTGATTATCAAAATTCTCTTTTTACCTTGACTAATCTATTGTGGAATGCTAATAACCCAACTTCATGGAATTATTAATCCTACTTCAATTCTAGCTATTAGCCCGACCGGTACTAACAACCCTAATTATCAAATAACCTAAGAGACCTCCTAGATTCAACTTGACAACAGCACTAAGATTCAAGTATCAATAGAAACATGCATTCAGAGCAACCAGACATCTAAATAACATGCAATTGAATTCTCTTCTCTAATCAATTAGTCCTACCAGTCCTAGATTGATTAAAGGTTCTACTTTTGATCTAATTAACACCGACCGGTAATTAGAAAGATCTAGTTGTAATTCATCCTAGAAATCAAATTAGGTGATCAAGCTAATAAAACCCTAGGCTGAAATTAATCAATTAAGCGTAGAGAAAACAATCTAGTCAAGGAAAATTAAGAACAATCAAACCTCACAATAATACTTCGTTCACAACTTCAATTAACTAGTTAAGCAAAAGGAATTTAGCTACTCAAAGACATGGAAAAGCTTACAAAGTTTCCCATAGGGTTCTTGTTCTCCAAGTCTTCAATAACCAAACAAAGATTCAAAGATATGAAGATAATCCAAACCTAGAAAACAAAAGCTATTTATATATCTCTAAGGTTCCCAAAAATATATCTAAAAAGATAACCCAAAACGCCCAAAAAGAATCCCATACAAATCTCGGACATAACTCGGACACGGGCGAAAACTCGGGCAAGCACCCAGAAACGCGGTCGCGTTTTCGATGTCTTGCCCGCGCTTTCACGGCAGAGACTCAGGTCTCGAAACGCGGGATGAACCTCTAAAGCGCGGGCGCGCTTTCGAACCTCCTGCCCGCGCTTTCAACACTGGTCATCACGTATCACTTAAGAAGCTGTTTTGACCCACTTCGAGTTGGAATTTGGACTCGGAGTAAAAAGATGAATTGTAGCTCTTCGAGTTAGCTTTCCAATGACACCAAAATCAGATCGATCCGACCACCATAGCTCCAGATCCAGCCCTTACAAGCAAGAGGTGTCGAAACAACAACTCCAATACATAGTCCGGATCCAAGTGTGCTTTTCCCATCACCTCTTGGGCTAATCTCATAGCTTGGCTCTCTTCTTGCTTTCTCCAATGCTTTGGCTTCACCTCCTCTCCACTTATTGTCTTCACATCTACAATCAAAAACCACAACAAAGTGCAGATATCCGAATCTTTCTACAAACTAAGAAAACTAGCAAAACTAACTAAAACTATACCAAAAACCATAAAAATCCTAACTAAACATGTCCTAAAACACTACCTAATATGTGTCTATCAAATTCCCCCATGCTTGAACCTTGCTTGTCCTCAAGCAAGAAATAAAATCAAAGTCACACCACAACTAGCATGCCAAGCATCCATCTCAATATCAATCCACACTTCAACAAATAAGCTAAACCTTGACCAAGACATCATTGCATACATGGAATAGAAACTTTCAAAATCAAATCATTCATCCATTCTAGACCTCACCAAGGTAATGTGTTTTACACTCTTCACTCAAGTGTTTAAGGGATATGTGTTTCGCTCGAAATCAACTTTGAAAGCTAGACTACCATAGGCTTGCATCAGTGTTCTAAATCTCCACTACGAATGATTAAACACACAACAAAAATCATGAGGACTTTTAAGGGTTGTAATGGGGCCAAGGTATAAACAAGTAGGTAGGGAAATATTTGGTCATGTGGTGCTAAAAATCCGGGAACTAGTGCTAGCAAAAACCCAAATTACAAAAAACCACTATCAACTTCATATTTCCACCAACTTATTTCACCTCTTTCTCATCACTTTTCTTTCAACACTTCATCCATTCTCTCATATTTTTTCTTTCTCTTTTTTATTTTTATTTTTATAAGAGACATCTTTTCTTTCTTTTTTTCCAACTCCTTATCTTGTTTTCTTTTTTCCAACACAACACTCTTCCTTTTCTTTTTTTTCAAACCATCCCCATAGTACCACAAAGAACAACTCTAGCTAAATCCTAATTCCCGGATGGGTCAAGATTATCAAGGCTAGGAATTACTTTTGTGGAGCTACAAAATAAGGCTAATAGGCTCAAAAATAGGGGCTATCAAACAAAGGAATAATGTATAAGGTAGATAAGGATAATATGAGCTAATGAACATGCCTCAATCATCTTAATGTCATGTATTCAAATCATGTAATGTAGCCTTGAAAAAGATTTCTAAACGCAAGTTCTAGAGCTAACAATCAAAGCGATACACTCAAGAAAAAGATGCAAATATGCAATAAAAGGCTCAAAATAATCTCACAAGGCATATATGTCTAGAACTTCATAAACAATCCGAAATTTCAACTTCTTATGCATGCTCAATCCTATAATCAAGATTAATAACTTAAGAATCATGCTTCAATCCAAGGAAACTTCAACCAACAAGCTAGTCATGGGTTAGATAATACTCTTAACTTAGAGAGACAAGAGGACAAGTAGGGAAATTTGGTTCCTAAGATGCAATATTTTTGTGATTTTTTCAATTTTTCAATTTTTTTTGTGATTTTTTCAAAGTTTTAATCAATGCAAAATAAGAAATTAAACATGCAAATGCAACTATATGAATGCAATCTAAGACTAAGCAAGAAATCCCTTCCCCCATGCTTAAATTTTACATTGTCCCCAATGTAAAGTAAAAGTAAAGAGAAAAGAAAAACTAACCAAGTTGTCGAGTAATCCGGATCTTGAGGTGGTGGTGGGAAGCACTCGGCGGCCGAGCTATGATATGTGCAACCCGAGTTATGAGACCTGTACGCCGGGCTAACTAGAAACAAAACAAAACAAAAAACAAAAAAAAACTATACTAAACTAATACTAAGAATCAAAAACAACTATCCTAATCACTTAGGTTGCCTCCCAAGAAGCGCTTCATTAACGTCGTTAGCTTGACGAGAGCACAATTTCGCAGGCTCAGACATTGTCAATGCCCTTAACAACCTCTCAAATACCTGCGAGCTCGTCTTAATGAAACATAAATAACACAAGAATAAGTTGAGTTTAAATAACATGTCAGTCAAACACCGTTTCAACTTATCAAACCTATGAGCCCAATTTTCATAAGATGGCATATGCTCGAACCAATGCGAATCAAGTGGTGGCTTTTCAATATATGTATGAAATGAATCAAAGCTCTTACTAGAAATACCACTTTCAATCAAGATGAACTCAGAGAAATCCCTAGAATTTTCATCATGCTGCAAACTTGGTTCTTCGAATGAATAAGCGATAGGAAGGAATGCAATCGGCTCATTGAGTTCGGTGGCCTATTCTTTAGCAATATAAACTCCACAAGGCTCATCTATGGTCTCCTCGAGATGAGTAGCATCACATGGAACATCAAAGTCACCATCTTGACCTAACTCATGTGTAGGGAATTGCTCCTCCACATGCATTTGAGTATTCAATTCAGGGGCTCTTGAAACGTCACAAGCCTCATCAGGTTGGAGTATTGATGAAGATAATCCGACCAACAAACACTGACGGCCCATATAACAAAGAAAATCCCAACACTCCATAGGTTCCATACATAGAATTCGTCCATTGCTCATGTATTCAGCCAACTCAAGAGTTTCATGATTCATACCCTCAATAATGCCCATGCAAAAACTTCCAATACTAATATGAAGTCCCTGAGCACCAAGTCCATCCATATAATCTTGGAATCTAACGAAGTACCAATGAAATTGCTCATCCTGAAACTGTTTACATTCGAACAAAGCCATAGATTAGTAGCATAGGTGTGGACCCTAAGCTAGGTCCACACAAGAGTAACAAAACAATAAACACAAGAAAACAACCGAGTCCCCGGCAACGGCGCCACAAGATATCCGAATCTTTCTACAAACTAAGAAAACTAGCAAAACTAACTAAAACTATACCAAAAACCATAAAAATCCTAACTAAACATGTCCTAAAACACTACCTAATATGTGTCTATCACCCACATAGGTCAATTTCGTAACTGGTCATCACTGATGACACGTTTTTTGTGTGAATGATGGGTTTTACCTCGACTTGTCATCAGATGACAAGTTGAGTACGTGAACGAAATGACAAGTTTTCTGCGCGTGGACTGATGATAAGGAACTTGTCATCTGATGACAAGTTACTTGCCATCACTAATGACAAGACGGTCAATGCTGGTCAACGCCGGTCAATGCCGGTTAACGACTGGTCAACGCCGATAGTGGTAAGGGGTGCTGATGTCATCATATGCCATTGATGACATCATGTTGTAAATTTAAAAAAAAGGTAGGGGCAAAATTGGAAAAAAGCCTATGGGGGCACATTTTTTTTCCTTGTAGCCTATTTGCTTCAATATTTGTCTCCCATGGGTTACTTACCCATTTTCGTCTAATATTAATATTACTTAATAAAGAAAACTATTTTTAAATGAGAACATAAAACATAGAAAAATATTGAGGATGAAAAAAGTAATCAATATGATGTATTTGGTCACAAATTTCTATATACACTTTTAATTAAAAGTTATTTATATATTTATGTATAAAGTAATGGTTAAAAAGCTTCTAAATTATGAACCTATCACACATGAGAATTACTTTTTTCAGCTTTTAATTATTTTATAGATAATTTAAAAAATTTAGTTGGTAAGCTAGGTTGTAATGCAAAGGTAGTCGAATATTATTTCTCAAGTTGAATATGATAGATCCTTTTTATTTTAAATGCTATTATGACACATTTATCTCAATAGTAGTATTTCATAATAAGAAAGCGATTCATGTATAACAACATAAAACATAAAAAAAAATGAGAATAAAACAGTGATCAATATTATGCATTTAGTCACAATTAAATTTTTATATATACGTATTATTAAAAAATTATAAATTTATGTGTAGTTTAAGGTCCGTTCGGCACTTTAGGTAGCGGGGAGCGGAACGAGCGAGATGCTAGGGGAAAGCTAGCCCCTTTGGGGGTATAAGGGTGTAATTTTTTGGTTGATTCCGCACCATCTAGCTGAATCCGCTCCAAAAAAAAGCAAGTATTGAACGGAGCCTTAATGGTTAAAAACTTCAAAATTATGCACGTATCAAACTTGAATTATTGGTATGCTATGTTGTAATGCAAAGGTATTCAAATATAATTTTTCACGTTGAATATTATAGATCTTTTTCATTTTACCTTGCATATATTACTTATTACTCCAATTGGCAAATTATAACACAAATATAAACAAATATTATTTTAAACATTAAATATATACATATAACTATCGATAAATCAATAAATATGCATATTGTTGATACCCGGAATTGTCACCGCGTTGATGCACTTAATGAATAGTAGTAAAGAAATAACGAGATGTACGTAACTTGACAATATCGTGATTAACCCCATTTTTAGGGCCAATATCGCGATTAAGGAAATTTGGAGTGCCAACATCGCGATCAACTACAATTTGGCCATGTTCCTATGAAAGTAGCGTAGGCTACTTCTGAAATGAAATGGGAAGTGTTGTCCCACATCGACAATCACCAACATAGCAAGCAACACCCTTTTCCTATATATACGGGTTACAAGGCAAAGTTTAAGAGATCGGAAAAAAAGGCCGGTCGCGAGACGTGTTCTCGAAGGACGGGCCCCGACGTGTTTGAGTCTCCGAGGAGCTCGCACTATTTTACGGGAAAGACCTTAAAAAGTCTTATAAGCCTCCGAAAAGAGAATAAAATAATACGCGGGGGGTGGGAGAGCTCGAAGCAAGACGAGCCGGTTTCTAGCGCGCCGAAAGGCCCAAGAGTTTAATAATTTTATCCCGTATTTAGCTCGAGATTTTCGGGCTTCAACATTGGCGCGTGGGGACCTTCTCGTCCTAAGACTGTCATGCTCTCGGGTCGTCGGTTAAGAATCGCGCAGGTTAGTGTGTTTTTTGCTTATATAATTAGTATGCATTTTTAATTAGCATGGATCGCGATGGACGCACGGCCCCATCGCGCTGCCGTGGCCTTGGCTCTCGGCCTTGGCCCGCGGCCCCATCGCGGCTCATGGCCTGGGCTCGCGGCCTTGGCCCGTGGCCCCATCACAGCCTTGGCCCGCGACCCCATAATAACATCTCCGAAAAGAGAATAAACTAACAACCCTCCGAAAAGAGAATAAACTAACAAGCCTCCGCCGTGTCTTCACCGGCCCGCCACCGCGCTCTCCCACCCCCGCGCTCTTCCGGCCTCTGGCTGTCGCGCTTATCTCTCTAGCGTGGTCCGTTGCCGTGGCCTGTGGCTCCCTTCAGGACATCGCGTGGCCGGAGACGCGAGGGTTCGTGACTGGAGTGCGTGGCAAGCTTCACTGATTCTGTTGCACGTTGCCAGCGCGCTAAGTGCAAAAACTGACGTGTATGTAACTCCGATCGAATTCGGGTTGCTCGTGTTGTTATTGTTGTCAGGATTTGTTGTTTTTAGGTTTTGTGAATTTGTAAAATCTCTTGTGGTGCGCTTGCTTGGCATGTCATGAACGCTAATGAAAAGATCTCTCTTTTGGTTTGGGGGAAGAGGCTCGGGGTTTTATTTCGCCCGGCTCTTCCTCTGGTGTATGGTGTTGTGTCTTCTTACGCGCTACTCTCACTTTTTGCATTTCAGCGCCCAGCGAACGCCATTAGTGAACCTTGAGATATTAGCGATTGACTAAATACGGGTTTATTATACACAAGTTTAAACACCAAATTAAATAATGCCTCCGAAACGAGAATAAACTAAATAAGCCTCATATGGCCCGCGACCCCATTTAGACGACGGCTGTTTTTGAGCTTTGCTCACAGTTACTGTCAACGCGCTAATCATGCTCTGTAATGCAAAACGCGCGCGATGCGCATAGGCGCACTCGAGACGGTTACGCCGCTCGCAGCTGCTTAAAGCCTTAAAACATAAAAACTCCACAGTCGTTAGGGAAAACCCGAGTTGCCGTCCTCGCTCGGGGTTGTCCGCTAACGCGCGCGATGCGCATAGGCGCACTCGAGACGGTTACGCCGCTCGCAGCTGCTTAAAGCCTTAAAACATCAAAACTCCACAGTCGTTAGGGAAAACCCGAGTTGCCGTCCTCGCTCAGGGTTGTCCGCTAACGCGCGCGATGCGCATAGGCGCACTCGAGACGGTTACCCCGCTCGCAGCTGCTTAAAGCCTTAAAACATCGAAACTCCACAGTTGTCGTTAAGGCAAATGGCCGAGCTGAGCTCGGGGTTTGGCCCGCCTTGAGCGCGAGGGCGCGTTCGAGTTGACTTCATCGCTCGTAGTCGCAATAAACCCAAAAATCCAAATTCTACAAGGCAAATCGCCGAGTTGAGCTCGGGGTTTGGCCCACGTTGAACGCAAGGGCGCGCTCGAGTTAACTTTATCGCTCATAGTCGCGACAAACTCAAAACATCCCATCACACTCTAAAGGCCAGCCGCCGAGCTGTGCTCAGGGTTTGACCCGCGTGCGATGCATTTAGGCGCGCTTGAGCTGGGTTACACCCCTCGCAGTCGTTTGGAGCCTTAAAAACATCAAGTACCAAAACCATCGTTAGGGAACCTGCCAAGCTATCGCTTGGGGCTGTCCACTAACACACGCGACGCGCGTAGGCGTGCTCGAGTTGGTTACACAGCTCGAACCGGTTACACCAACGCGTTGACCATAAGTATGTGCATCAAGTGAGTGCCTCGTTTGTCCTTGAACTACTAAGGACATCTAAGTCACGGGGTTGTGTTGATACCCGGAATTGTCACCGCGTTGATGCACTTGATGAATAGTAGTAAAGAAATAACGAGATGTACATAACTTGACAATATCGTGATTAACCCCATTTTTAGGGCCAATATCGCGATTAAGGAAATTTGGAGTGCCAACATCGCGATCAACTACAATTTGGCCATGTTCCTATGAAAGTAGCGTAGGCTACTTGTGAAATGAAATGGGAAAGTGTTGTCCCACATCGACAATCACTAACATAGCAAGCAACACCCTTTTCCTATATATACGGGTTACAAGGCAAAGTTTAAGAGATCGGAAAAAAAGGCCGGTCCCGAGACGTGTTCTCGAAGGACGGGCCCCGACGTGTTTGAGTCTCCGAGGAGCTCGCACTATTTTACGGGAAAGACCTTAAAAAGTCTTATAAGCCTCCGAAAAGACAATAAAATAATACGCGGGGGGTGGGAGAGCTCGAAGCAAGACGAGCCGGTTTCTAGCGCGCCGAAAGGCCCGAGAGTTTAATAATTTTATCCCGTATTTAGCTCGAGATTTTCGGGCTTCAACACATATAGACTAGGAAAATATAGAAATTAACACTCATATGTCTTAATACAAACTGTACGATAAAAGAAAGGGATTGTTGAAATTTCAGTAACCTCTTGAAATTGTCCTTCAACTTACGGTTTTTTTCAAATAAATTAAACATAAAGTGCAGTTAAATACAAGAGAGTTTAACAAAGTAATTCAATAAAAATATGTTTAAAAAATAATTCAATAATACACTAAAATAAATTATATGTAAAATAATTCAATATGTTTAAATTATGTTTAATAAAATAAATAATTCAAATTTTCTATATATAAAATTGGTTTATAATATGAACCCGTGCGTATGCACGGGCCTGACCGCTAGTTTGTACATACTTTTGTGTTCTCACTGTTACACAATTCTATTAAATGATAACATTTTTTTTAATGCTTAAACATATGACTAATTATGAGCATAAATGTGCAATGAGGGCATTAAATAGTCCCTCATGTACACAAAAATATAGAGATAATATATATATATATATTAATAATAATTAGTACTTTGGTTGCTAAAGAAAACGATTTTTTGCATGAGAAAATAAAGTAACGAAAAATAATGAGAAATGTATTAATAATAATTAGTAGTTTTGTTCCTAAAGGAAATTATTTTTTGCATGAGAATATAAAGTAGAAAAAATAACAAGAATAGTATAAAGCATAGAAAAATAATAAGAAAGAAAAAATAATCAATTGAAAGAAAAAAAAAATTGTATGAGAAAGCAAGGAAACTATTTATTGCATGAAAACATAAAGCATAGAAAATAATCAGAATAAAAAAAATTAAGGAATTGCATTAAAAGTTAGTAATATTAGCATAGAAAAAGTAATATGAAATTTAAAAAAAGTAATAATTAGTATCTTTCTTCCCTAAAGAAAACTATTCTTTGCATGAGAACATATATACATTTGAGTAACTCTTCCTCGCTCATTGAAAAGTTAATCAATGATTACCGAGAAATGAAAAATCATGAGAAAGTTAATATATTTACAATAGTGAATTCATACACATGAAATGAATATTATGTACATATTGTTACGTTTGTGCGTGCATACACCCATAATGGAGTCTTATAACGGGCTAATATTTCTTGATAAATTACGAATTTATACATCTTATTGAAAACATTCATGATACTACTATCAAAATTTAACATGTCAACTATTGTTGCTATCGTTACTCTCGATATCTGTTATATATTCATATATAAATTAGGGGATAACAAATGCTCTCATATCAGGATCTTAAAAACGCCTAGTGCATAGAACGAAGAGTTTCTCGACTTTCTTCCTCTCCGGTTAAAGGTTGTGAGAGCTAGGGTTTTCTCTCTGGTTATCGTTTGAGATTCACCAGTTTTGGCTTGAAGTTTTGACATGGCTAAAGAAAGGCGATGGGAAAGGGCAAAGAGGTATAGGATGAATAAAATTAGGCCGAATAGCTGAAAACCACCCATATAATATGACATATTTCGAGTAACCTCCCCTTTAATGCGATATTATTGAAAACCACCCCTTAAAACATCTCCGACACCTCCATTAAAATTTCACCACCTAACTTCCATCTGTCGTTTGAATCCGTTAGAAACGAGTGACGTGACAACTTTTTGATATATTTTTTTGATGTTTTCGCTTATGCGGCATACATAGTTGGTACATGTCAGCTTATTTTAACTTTTTTAAATATTTTTATACTTTTTTTTGTTCTGAAAGTTCAAATAATTAAAAAACGTTTTCTAATGGAGTATAAAAAAAACCACCCCTACCTATCAATCGGGTTGGGTCGATCCGATTCGCGTCAGGTCATCTCGAGTTCGGGTTGAAATGGGTTTGGGTCGGTAATGGGTCAGGGGTCTGATAGGTCGGGTCGATGCGGGTTTTCTGGTCGGATCGGATGAACCCAAACGGGTCAACAATATCCATTTTTTTTATCAAAATTTAAATATAATATTATTTAAATAATAAAATAAAATAATTAATAATCCTTTTAATAATAAAAGATAACATAATTTTCAAAATAAATTATATATATTGTAAAATATTATAAACTATAATAAATCGGGTTCGACCCAACGGGATCGGGTTTTAATTGGGTCGGGTTGACACTAGATCACGGGTCTAAATTTTTCGGGTTGAAACCCAAAAAAATCGGGTCAAAATCCAAAAATTTCGGGTCGCGTCGGGTCGGGTCAACTTTCTTTTTCCCCTATAATATGACATATATTTATTTATACTTTCTTTTCGTTTTGAAAATTAAAATATAAAAAAAATTAAAATAAATTTACATGCAGGTCATCCATGAGCATGTGCAAATAGCCATATGGAACATGACCTCCGAATTTTAGGGGCTCACAAATTTTAGAAATTTAATATCAAAAAGTATAACACAAAAACAGTGGATTTTACTAGTGTATGGATGTGTTAGTGCAAGCGGTGAGACAAGTTCAACCTGATTCAGTCTTGGGTTCGAAACACAGTGTGCTCAAAACATTTTGACCTTCCCGTTCTAATACGGTGTATTCCTCCTCTACTAATTTATACTCTTCAATATTTACTAATCTTCCATTTTAATAATCAGTTTTATCATTTTATAACCTTTTAAATAAGTAGACTTTTATGACCTTTTCCTAATAAGTAGATCATTAACGAGGGTTTTATTTATTGTTATCTTTTTAACCTATTATTAAATGGATTTCTTTTTTTCTATGTTTGTACATTTTAAATAATAGTGATAAATATAATTATAATGTTATGTATTGATTGCCCATTACAACTATTTTTAAGTAACTTAATATTTTTAGGGCCTCAAATTTCCATCATTTTTCATTTTTTCCTAAAGTTATAGTCTTTACTTGTTTATCGCCAATAAAATTGACCTACATATTAATTAAATAATTACAAATTAGAAATATGGTTATGGCTTACTAAATTTATAAGAGTCAAACATTGTTATTAATAAAATTTGTAATTAAAAAAAATTCAAATATTTTAAACACTTGTTAAAATTTTGCATAGGGCCTTCAAATACGATTGGACGATCCTGCTGACATGTATCAGTTGGGTATGCCACATAAGCGAAAACAATAAATAAATATATAAAACAACTGTCACGTCACTCGTTTCTAACACTTTCAAACGACATGTGGGACTTCTTGGGTGGTGAAATTTTAACGGAGAAGTTTACATAGGTGGTTTTCAATAATATCGCATCAAAGGGGTGGTTACTCGAAACATGTTATATTATAGGGGTGGTTTTCAGCTATTCGGCCATAATATTATCTCATGAACAAGCTAAAACCGGTTGTGGACAATGAGCGATGCAGGATGACACGGGACATGGGGCAGAGCAGCCCGGTTCAGCAGAGGACGATGGTCCGTGGGAGACGCCTAAGCCGAGGAGGACGGCTCGCGTCAGGAGACTCCCGGCAAAGTTGCGGGATTGAGTTATTTTTATAAGATATTTTATTCGCTAATTAGGATTTTTCATGTTACCGTTTAACGGAATAGCTGTTACGGTCTTCTCGGGTTTCTTTTAGGGTGATTCTTTCCCCGAGTCGCTTTTTATTGAATCATCCTTGGGCTGTATAAATACCCTGCCTTGCTTTCAGGGGAATGCATTCAGAAATACAAGTTTACTTTCAGCCCTAATTTAGTGTTCTCCTAGTTCAGCGTTAGGGTCCTGTAGTAGGTCCTTAACAACTGGTGCTTTCATCTACGAACACCATGACCAACACATCGGCGCCCGAGACGTCGACCGTCACACCGGTGGCGTACGCCTCTCTCTCCGACACGGTCGCGAAGTTGCAGGATATGGTCTTACAGTTGACGGACGACAGGCAACGGGACAACTCGCGGTTGACGAACCGCCTCGACGACCTCACGACGACAGTCCACCACCAGTCACAACCGGCCGTCTCCGGGGGACTGCCAGCCGCCGCCTCGTTTAGCGCGCCGCAAACCCTAGGGCCGATTGCATCAGCGAACCCTAGTGGCGGGTTTAGCGCGCCGTCGCCGTCCGTTGCAAACCCGCTCGTCATCCAGTCGAGCGCCCCGCTCCTGTCCGCCGCCTTCTCGGCTCCGCCGAACTGCGGACAATCCGCCGGTTTCATTGCAGGCGGCGGGTTCTCACCGCACTCCGAGCTTCCCGCGTTCCTCACGTCCTCCGCCGGATTCGGGGGCCCCTCACCTTCGTTCCCAGTCGGCCAGCACACCGGCGAGGGCTACGGGCCGCCAAGTGCGACCCCGTCACCATACACAACCCCGTTGACCACTTTGGGCGGCTACCTGCCTCCGCCTCAGACCGGCTTGGGCGCGTATCCCGGGCAACTCGGGTTTGGCTTTCCTCAGCAAACCGAAGGACATTATGGCGCACACTTTCGCGCACCGTAGGGTCATGACTCCCAGCTTCGGATCCGCGTTGACGCGCCTCGCTTCAACGGATCCGACGCTCAAGGTTGGATCTTTCGCATTCAGTCTTTCTTTGATTATTATTGTAATAACCCTCTATTTTCCATAAGGGTAAAAATGTAATTTTACCTTTACACTGTATCAAAAATATTAATAATAAGTTGTTATTAATATTTTTCAAAATAATAACCCTTGCTCATATTATAAATTAAATCACATGAATAATGTCATAATAATACACATGTTAGTAGTATAAGATCAAAACTAATAATCAATTATATTAAAGATAAAGATAATCTTTATAACAAGTTATGTACAAATGTAGTAAAGATAAAGATATGTACAAATAATATCAATTATGTACAAATATGTTAAGGATAATTTTTATAACATAAAAATATAATATAAGTGGGCAATTTTATGTCATAAGGGCATATTTGCTACTTTTGAAAGTTTGGGCCATTTCCGAACCCTTCTTCTCTAAAACCCCATTTTCGATCGCAAGTTTCATTCGAGCAATTCGAGCTCGTTTCTCAATGAAAATTGAAACCGAGAAAGGCTATGGAATCCTCATGAAACCCTCTTCCATATTCCTCCATCAATTGTAGAATTAAGCTGCGTTGTCATCGTTGAAATCCAAGTCGGAACCGACCCAGGGTTCGTTAATGTGGTTCGAATCCCGGCCAAATTCAAGAAAATTGAGAAATGGAATTAATGTGGGCTGTATTTTAGACGAAGGGAAGGATAAGGAGGAGTTCCACGTCAGTCTAATTGGAGATAAGATCGATTTAATTCGATCGGATTGAATCGAATTAAAGTGTGGGTGTTTAATGCTCTTAAGATTCGAATATTCACGGAATTATGCCAAATTGAGCCTCAAATCGCAACTATAAATTGGGGCTTTCTTCACCATTCGATAACACATCCGTAAACGCTCCAAAATCTCCCAAGAATCGTTCGGAACCGCTCCGAATCGAGCCGGAAATCGCCGTTTTCGACCTCAGCCCTGTTTTCGCGCAGTCCACTTCGACGGCCTTGTTCTTCCTCGTCCGGCCACCAAACCGGACGCCGTCACCTCCTGAGTGTTTGCGTCGTTCCCCTCTTTCCGGATCTGTGCTCGACGCCGTCAACCGTCGCCAGACACCACCGATAGGAGCCGGTAAAATTCACTGCTCGCACTCTGTTTTTCTAGGCATAAATCGGGGTGGTTTTGGCCGGTGAACCCGAGCACCGGTCGGGCACGACCCGGCCCGGCCGACCTGCTCGATATCTTGTATAAAATAAATAAATAAATAATTTAATTTAATTTAAATAAAAATAATTGATAATTGATTAATATTATAATTATAATTACCTAGGTATATAATTTGGATTAATGAAAATAATATGATTAGTTATATTAGTAAGGATTAATAAAATTGTGTTAGAGAATAGTATTTTGTTCTCATATGCTATATATGTTGTACTTTATCTGAAAATGTAATTTGTATATACTTAGGTGTGAGATAAAAATGTTAAATATATTATTATTAATTTTTATCACTTGGCTATATAATATGAGAATATATATATACAAGAGGATATGTTATGCAAGGGATAGTAAATCATACCTAGGGAACTTTTGTAAAATTTATATAGGGTATGTTTTAATATATTGACCTAATGACATGTGTGTATAAGTATAAAGTTGTAAGGATATGATATCCTTAGAACATGATAATAGCATTAAGATGGATTATAACGTTAAGTATTATACTAGTAGATGACCCGTACCTTGTACGGGGATGTTATTTATTTATTTATTTATCACTTTGTGTATGAATTTAGTATAACAATTACAAATATTATCATATGCATATTTTAATTTAAAATGACGTTTATTTGTTGGATTATAAAATAACATAATTCTTATATATCATCAAATATACATATATATATTATTTATATATTTACTTTTTATACATAAATAAACATGTATTTAAGTCATTGAGGAAGAATAACATAACATAAAATGCATCATCACATTTTATTCAAAATTGATACACATATTTTGGCATTTATTGCAAAAAGTAACTTATATAATAAAATTAATAATTTTACATAATAAATGGTATTAATATATTATTAAATTAAAGATATAGTTAATATTTAATAAGATAATATAGAAAACCAAATTATCTCATATATGTTATTATTTTCTGAAAATATAATTAAGCAAAAATATATACATATGTAATAAAAATGTTAATCAATCATTATTTCAATGAAGAAATATTTCTTTTTTTAAAAGTGTAATCAATATGTAATATAAGAAATATGTTTATGATAAATATAACACATAATTTTTTTATTGAGATTTTTATATGATATGATAGTAAAAAAGTGTATTTAATATACTATTTTGATAGAATGAATATTTGTCTTAAATATAGTGGTAGAAAATCCTACCATTGACGATTTAAAAAAAAAATCATCATAAAATTACAAAATATAATTTATAGATAATATGCTATTTAATTAAATGGGTAAAATATTATGATATGATTCATACATTGTTGTTTTTTAATTATTATTTTTAAATAAAAAGTTATGATAGATCTATGTATTGATGAAATGGGTATAAAGATAAGATAGAGATTTATATATTTGGATAAAATTATTAATTAAACAACTCGAATTCTAAGATATAACCAATATCTTAATTAAGTATGTATAAGATTATGATAAAATCATGATTTCATAAGATAACTTTTTAAATAAGAGGGTGATGTGGCGCAATATGGTGGTAGAATTTGCTTCCGCTTTAGTATATAGTAATAGATAATGAGGTTTCCTTATAAACTAAAATATATTAAGTTGATTAGATACTACGCTAAGTATTCAATTATTAAAGGAAAATGGTTATAAAAGGTATAAGGAAATATATATTGGCAAGTAAAGAAATTTCTTAAAAAAAATAATATATTAAGAATCAAGATTTATAATAATATAATAATATAAACTATTAAAGGGTTATTATTGAGTTAGAGTTTATGAAGGATATAAACTCTAACATTCTTCTCCAAAATAAATTGTAATGATTTATTTTGAATTACCTTGTCTTTCCAGTTAGTTCGTTATCGAAGACCTAAGTCCTCGTCGTCCCCCATTCCGTTGAGTTATTTTCTTCAAGCTTCGATTTCAAGGCAAGTGGTTTCGGTTCTCTTTTCCATGTTTTCGTACTCACATGATTTTATCAAATCATGATTTTAATATGTTGGGGACTATTGTTTGAATAAAAGGAACATAGGTTGTATTATTTTATAGATTTAATGACTGTTATTTCTAGATGATATTAGGCTGCGCTAGATGGACATAGGTCTCGATGCTTGTGGACTTATGTATGTGTGTTATCTTGCTTGAATTTAATTACTAGCGTAGTGATCTAGAGATTAAGGTCGTAAGACCAATGTAATACATCAATCAAGTATCGCTAGGTCGTAAAGTCTAATTTCCCTAGCGTAAGGTCATGACCCATGCCCGCTCAACCGCCGAGGGGTGTTCGCATTAATAATGTGCCAAGGGACGTAGGTGCCCGTATCTTGTAATCATTTAATAAATCCTTAAGAAAGTATCTTAACATTTCAAGTGTAAGTATGAATGTCTTAAAAAGTATGAACTTAATCTAGAAAAGCACTTGTGCGCCTAGGTAACTTGATAGGATGGTTAGTACAAAATGGAATACCGTCCTCGCTCTCGGATTTCGTTGAGTCTGGTTCCAATCTGAATGCTTGCTCGACTTGTTAAAACGCCTATAAAATGGCAAGATGGGCTTGGTGCTTAAGCGCCCTAGTGGCCACCTCCCCGTCGGCACTTACGAGCAAGATGAGGTTGGTTGAGATTCACGTAGTCAACGAGGGTTTTAAAAACCGACATCAATTGTGTGTAAGAAGTTCCCAACATATTCGTATTAAAACTTTTGGAACCTTTTCTGGAGTTCTTCTCATAACTCTCTTAAAAGTCATGTTCGTTTTCTCGTGGAAGGCAGTAGAGGGTTAGGCTATCGTCCGGTTTTCATTCGGCGTCGATATCCGTCTCTACTTCCTCTCACCAACCTGAACCGCTTTTCAAAACCCCATTTGCTTAGTCTTTCGTAAGACTAACCCGACCACCCTTTTTCCTTTGCATGGTCGGCTGGTGTCAACCGTATTTCCATCGCGGCACATCAGGTGGTGGAATTGACATTAAAGACTGAAGCCAAGGATACATTGAGGATCTTGCTCACCTTTAATTTCTCACTCTGAGTTTAAAGTTGTGTTGGATCCTTTGACATGTAAGGACCAATCCAGCGCATCTCAATTTCAATTATGTAATGACACTTCTGTCAATTTGACAAATGTAATAAAGTTTTTGATTCCGCATTTAAAGTTCTTGTTTGTTCTGTTAATACTGTAAAGCCTAGGGTGACTTTGGACATTAGTCTCAAGGTCACTGGCGGTAATATCCCTATGTAAAAATTGGGGTGTTACAATTATAATACTGCCGACTATGATCGTCTTCGTCTTGTTGGCATGTTTATTGATCACCCGGCTTCGGATTGGTATTGCTATCAACGCTTGAATCGGATGGGAGAGACATGGCAATCCTTCTTACACGCGGTTCAACAGCATTTTGATCCCACATACTATGAGGACTATCTTGGCCTCCTATGCAAGCTTCAACAGCGTGCATCCGTTCATGAGTACCAATCAGAGTTTGAGGCGCTGCTTAACAAGGTTCAGAATGTTCCCGAACACATGCTGATCTCTATGTTCAAGTCCAGCTTGAAGCAACCGGTGCAACGCGATTTGCGGTTACGGAACCCGACGTCCCTGCCGCAAGCGTTCGCCTTGGCCAAGGAGTTGGCAGCGTCCTTCGCTAAAACAGCAGCGGCGGCCACCGGCTCCCGTCGAGTATGGCAGCCGAACACCTACAAGGCCGCCCCGTCCCTGCCCTCGTCGACGCCATCAGCAACGGCACACACGGCATCGCCTTCACCGAGAGTGCACACTCCCGCCAACCCTCCCGGTAATTACTCTAATCTCCCAATTCGCCGTCTTTCTAAAGCTGAGTGTGACGAACGTACTAAGAAAGGTTTATGTTTCAATTGTGACGAGAAATATACCCGGGGACACCGTTGCACTCCACGCTTTTTGGCTGTGCTCAGTTGTGATGAGGATGATGAGGGCGAATGTCAGGATGAGGCGCCGGATGAGACAGTAGTGGCTGCTGATATCTCCTACATTCATTCCATGGAAGGCTTACCGAACCCGCGTGCACTTCGCATGCCTGGCACTATTAGAGACACACAGGTTTAGGTTCTGATTGATGGGAGCAGTACCCATAATTTCATTCACCCTAGCATTGTAGAGAAGCTACAGCTCCCACTTACAGCAGTAACGCCGTTTCGAGTATTTGTGGGCAATGGTGCATATCTTCTTTGCGGACATCAGTGCGCCGCTACAGTTCTTGAGTTACAGGGCTATTCATTCTCTGTGGATCTCTTTGTTCTGGCTGTCCATGGTCCTCAGGTGGTGCTGGGTGTTCAGTGGCTACAGACCTTGGGAGTTATTGCCCAGGACTATGCTAAGTTGACAATGTGTTTCTCCTGGGAAGGTAAAGAGGTTTTCTTGCAGGGTTCCAGACCGGCTCCGAAACAGATTTCAGGGCATGAGCTTCATTTACTATGGGCGGCAGAATCAGTTTTTGAGTTCTATGAGGTCGTGCGTGTGCCAGAGTCACCACCCGCGGGCTCTGTAGACATTCCGGATGACATTCCTGCGCCCATACGCGCCGTGCTTGAGCGACATCAGGCCGTCTTCGCCGTTCCAGGTGATTTACCGCCGCCTAGGTTATGGGACCATCGCATTCATGTTCAGCCAGGGTCCAAGCCAGTCAATGTCAGGCCTTACCGTTATCCGTACTTTCAAAAGACGGAAATAGAGCGTCAGGTTCAGGGGATGCTAGATCAGGGTATCATTCGGCCTAGCACGAGCCCGACCTCTTCACCGGCTCTCTTGGTCAAGAAGAAGGACGGCACTTTCCGGTTTTGCATTGATTACAGAGCACTGAATGGCATTACAGTAGCTGATAAGTTCCCTATTCCCACAGCCGATGAGTTCTTTGACGAGCTGGGCCGTGCAGTGGTTTTCACTAAGCTTGATCTTCGATCAGGCTACCATTAGATCCGGATGCATGAGGCCGATATCTACAAGACGGCCTTTCGTACCCACGACGGCCATTTTGAGTTCTTGGTAATGCCCTTTGGTCTGTCGAACGCACCATCCACCTTCCGGGCTGCGATGAACAGCATTTTCGCTCGCTTCAGGCGTGCGCTCGTGATTGTATTCTTTGACGATATCCTCGTCTACAGCTCTTCCCTGACTGACCATGTGCATCACCTAGACGTGGTCCTCCGTACCCTGCATGACAATAATTTTTTCGTCAAGGGCTCCAAGTGTTCATTCGCTAAACCTCGGGTGGAGTACTTAGGCCATATTGTGACACAGGGCACATTGGTAGCAGATCCGGCGAAACTGGCAGCAATGGCTGAGTGGCCGGTTCCGAAATCAGTTAAGCAGCTCCGGGGCTTTCTAGGCTTGATAGGTTATTACAGGAAGTTCATCAGGCACTATTCTATGGTGGCCGCCCCACTGACGGATTTCTCAAGAAGGAGAAATTTGTGTGGTCTTCTGAGGCACAGTCGGCTTTCGAGAAGCTGAAGACTACGATGATGTCCCCGCCTGTGCTCCAACTACCGGACTTTGACAAAGAGTTTGTGTTGGAAACCGACGCGTTAGATGAGGGCGTGGGGCCCGTGTTGATGCAGGAGGATAGGCCGCTAGCCTTCTTCAGTCAGAAGTTGGGAATCAGACGCAAGGGCTCTTCAACATATCACCGCGAGTTGTTCGCCATCATCTCCGCTGTTCAAAAATGGAGGCAGTACTTGCTGGGTCGTGAGTTCCTGATTCGTAGTGATCAGAAGAGTCTCAAGGAACTCCTTACGCAGGTCATTCAAACGCTGGATCAGCAGTTTTTCATGCGAAAGTTGATGGGCTATTAATTTCGCATTGAATACAAATCCGGCGCAAGCAATCGCGTGGCAGATGCCCTTTCTCGATGCATGATTGACGACACCAGCTCACTGCGGCAGTTTATGTCCATGACAGCTCCGATTCCAGCACTTCTGCAGCGTGTGCGTAGTGAGAACGCGCAGCTGGACGACTTGAAGTCGTGGCACTAGGCCACGGCTACTGGGACAGCTTCCTGCTCCATTTCAGGTACATGACGGTATTCTATACTACGGCACTCGTCTGGTGATCGGGTCGGCTTCACCGCTGAAAGCTGACATTCTGCCTGAGTTTCATTCCACACCGTCTGCAGGCCATCCGGGCATTGACCGCCCCTTTCGTAGAGTTGCCACGGTTTTCTATTGGACCGGGATGCGTAAGGATGTCAAGCGTTTTGTAGATGCTTGTGCGGTATGCCAGTCCACCAAATATAGCACACACAAACCTGCAGGCTTGTTACAGCCCCTACCGGTTCCCCAACAGCTTTGGGATGAGGTGTCCATGGACTTCATTACAGGACTACCTCCTTCCAGGGGCTACACGACGATTTTAGTGGTGGTTGACCGCCTGTCCAAGTACTGTCACTTTGGAGCACTTGGTCCTTCCTACGATGCGCCCTAAGTAGCCGCAGTGTTTGTTGAGATTGTTGTGAAACACCACGGTATTCCATCAGTCATTCTTTCAGATAGGGATCCGGTCTTTCGTGCCGCATTTTGGGCTGACTTGCATCGTCTCAGCGGAACTAAACTGCATTATACTTCCGCTTACCACCCACAGTCTGATGGCCAGACCGAAGTCAAGAATAGAGGGCTGGAGCAGTATTTGCGCGCTATCACTCAAGACCGACCCAGGCGTTGGGCCGATTACCTGCCTTGGGCGGAGCTTGCTCTGAATTCCATGTTCCATGAGGGTCTCGGGATGTCACCTTTCAAAGCTTTGTATGGGCGCGAAGCGCCACCATTGGTGCGTGTCACTCTTCCGACCGGACCTCCATCGCCCGCCACCATGGCCATTCAGGACCGGGAGCAGATGTTAGAGTTGATTCGGTCCAACTTGGCTAAGATGCAGCAGCGCATGGCTTCTCAGGCTAATCGTCACCGTCGGGAGGTTGAATTCAAAGTAGGTGATGATGTTCTCCTTAAGCTCCAACCTTACCGGCAACACTCTGTGGCTCGACCCTTGTCCGCTAAGTTGGCTCGCCGCTTTTATGGACCCTTTCGAGTCATTGAGCGGGTTGGACCAGTGGCGTATCGCCTACAGCTACCTGAAGCGGCGCGAATCCATAATGTGTTTCATGTCTCCTTGCTTCGTCCTTTCGTCACGGATGGGTCCAAGATCGTGCCAGCGGCGTTTCCTTCTGAGTTCTTGCAGGGCCGACCGGTGTCTCGCCCATTGCCCGCCATCGCGACGCGTGTTGTGTTGGTTGCTGGTACAGCTCGCACCGAGTGGCTTATCGAGCCGATGGGGCCGCACCTTCCTGGGAGCCGACGGATCAGCTTCGCCTTTCATTTCCTGATTTACGGCTTGAGGACAAGCCTGATTTGATCGGGGGGGAGATTGATACGGGACATGGGGCAGAGCAGCCCGGTTCAGCAGAGGACGATAGTCCGTGGGAGACGCCTAAGCCGAGGAGGACGGCTCGCGTCAGGAGACTCCCGGCAAAGTTGCGGGATTGAGTTATTTTTATAAGATATTTTATTGGCTAATTAGGATTTTTCATGTTACCGTTTAACGGAATAGCTGTTACGGTCTTCTCGGGTTTCTTTTAGGGTGATTCTTTCCCCGAGTCGCTTTTTATTGAATCATCCTTGGGCTGTATAATTACCCTGCCTTGCTTTCAGGGGAATGCATTCAGAAATACAAGTTTACTTTCAACCCTAATTTAGTGTTCTCCTAGTTCAGCGTTAGGATCCTGTAGCAGGTCCTTAACACAGGATCAGCTTCATTGCTCGAAATAAGCAAGGCGTGGTGTGTGCTCTTAGAGCTGAAGATATTCAGATGACCGGTAACGTTGAACTTGCTGAAACTGAAACCTTCTTATGGGCAGCTGAGAATGCAGTTAATATGGATATTTCACACATCATGTTTGATTCTGACTATATGCCTCTTATTTCCAAACTGAACAAGAATATGTCATGGAGAGGTCAACTGGGCATTATGACTATATGCCTCTTATTTCCAAACTGAACAAGATTATGTCATGCAGAGGTCAACTGGGCATTATTCTTGATCGACTTCGACTAGTTAAGGATGTAAGATTGTATACAAAGAAGTCCACCAAACCATTTTAATTGCACTCATTAAATTCCTTCATTAGGTTCGAAAATTTTAGCACCACGCTTTTCTCTCAGCCTAATCATGCTGATCTTTTATTACAATGGCAGCCAAGTATGCCTTGAACTGACAGAATATCCTAGCAACTAAAGCCATTGATTGAACAAGACATGTACAAACCGGCCGGTTAGACCAATACAAAAGATCTAAAACCGAACCAGATTCAATATCCATATACCAAAATGTAAGCATTAAGCTTTACATGCTTGAATAACTTATTGGGACATGAACCCTACACGTTTGTCCACGCCTGAAATGTCTGCCTTTTTTGTTATTCAGTAAACATCCTGGGAAGAACAACAAAGCTGCAACTTATTAAGCATGAAACAAAGAGGGATCACTAGCCATGTCACAAAGTTGCATGCACAAGGCTTCACAAGTTTGAATGAACGATTCGAACTTTAACCCTGTGCCATGAAGTGTTCAGAACTCCTCTTAGGTTCCATATGTCCTTTACGTTTTCAGGTTGCACGTTGGCAGCTATATCAACCTGCCATCAGTTAGATAGAAGCATATGGTTAAGATTAAGATTAACAGAGCAAAACAATGGCTACAATCAAATTTCAGAGAAATATCAAGTTTGTAGCCTGTATGGCTGCCCTTAAGGGACTAAATCAAACAATTTACGGGTTTCTAATCCTAGCAATTACTCTAAAGGAGGGTGTAAAGAGGTTCAATTGGGATGTGTTCTATTAGTGATGCTTCCAGAAGGTAAGGCCGACGCACAAATGTAGGACAAAAGAGATTCCGCAGATAGAAACAGAGCAGAGATTCCAACAGTACAACTTCAACATTAAAGGTGAAAAATAACCAAGCAATGTATTCTTAGTGTACGAAATAATATCGTTGACAAATTATAGAATTTCATACCGCTTTAGCAACTATCTCAGCATTCTGTAGGACTTCTACTTTGGCTTCGAAGAATACCCAAGCCCATTTGTCACTAGAGCAGTCATCTGCAACATATGGTACACCCGTTTTCTGAAATCTCAGGGCTTCAACCCAGGATTTACCACCATCTGCAGATATATCCATCCTCTCAATTCCACGCCCACCTCCAGATACTGCATATCCTTTAACTGTTATCTGGACAACGTAGAAAAGGGAAAAATCATGTCTACATTCGATATACATAGCATCTATTTTGAAGGTCAAATTTGAAGGAAACATACATTATGAATATGCATCATCAGTTAACTTATGAATTTTGTCCGTTGGTCCATACCCCACCAATGTGAGAAAATGGAATGTAAAGTTTTTTAGAACAAACCTACACCTTTTAGGTGCATGCATTAATTATTTATCTACGTCATACATGGCATCATCAAAGATGCATGCATTAATTTAAGAGTGCAATGCTCCCAAAAAACACACGATCAAATTGCAAAAGTTTATACAAGAGCAGATTGAACAAGTTCGTAACGAACTTTTTAAAAGCATAAAAGTAAATGTACTGAAATATTATAGAGAAAACTCACCTTTCCATCCCTCAAAACATTCGTTTCTTCCAATGAACAGATAACACTCTAGTATAAGAAAACAAACTTGTGTTAGATCAGATTGTGCCTAAATATCCATAATGTCAAGATATCTTTTTGGAGCATCCAGTTAATCAGCCAAGAAAAGCAACAAGGTGAGTACCTGCACAGGAAAATCCATTAGAGGCCTCCTGGTGGACCAGTTGATATTATCCCAATCTACAGATGGTGGGAACATCTTGTAATCCTTTTGCATGAAAAAACCCTGTATGTACAACCATAATATCCCTTTCAAAATTTAGTTAGATGAAGCATAATGACAAGGGCAATTAATTGAAAGAAAATAGTATCCCACAACCTGGCATTCCTCAGCAATCACATTGATTGAATCTAGCCATTTAACAGAACGCGCTCCTATAACACCTGGGACAACAACTCTCAGCGGATAACCATGATCTCTATTGAGAGGCTGGGGCAAGAACAAAATGAACAAAGTTACCCAGGCTGATAAATGAGTATATAATACTTAACAACAGAGCTATTTGTTCAAATGGAGAAACACCAACTTCTCAAAAATGGTTCAAAAAGAATGGAGAACTTTGATTTTGAAACCAGCAAAAAAAAAAAAAAAGAAGTGAAAACTATACACTAGTAAGCCTGACTACCTACTGCCACCACCATGTTTAAGATAAATCCACAATTGGAAGGAATATGTGGATCTAAAATCCCAACCAAAAGCAGCTTCCAAGAGAACAACTTTGAGCAGAGGGTAATGTGTTAATTGGTTTGATAAAAAAAGATCATGACTCCAGCTGATCCCCATACCCACATAAGTCAAACAAAGATATTGAACTTAAGGTTACCACCTCTCCATTCATCTCATAGGCAAGCAAAACATCAGCTTCAGGGTTGGTTGCCTGACTCAATGGTATAGATCCCTTATAAGGCCCTCCATTTTCCTCCTGCACACACATAATGCATCAAGAATCACTTCATAACACACTAAAGATAATTACTTAATCAATTGTAGAAGGGTGAGAGTGGCATCAGGGTACAGCAATCAAATAGTTGGGAAAATACCTTACACCTGTCAACACTAACAAACTCGACATGCTTCCCACCTGAGAGTGTTGTACTAGATAGCTTGGAGACTCCCACAAGTTCAAGAACATCCGCTAGTTTAGCCCCACCCCACACAGCTGAACATGATTCATAGAATGATAAGAAATTTGTTACAGCACATCAGCAGAAAAGCAACAAATATATCAATTTATAAGTAACCAAATTTCTTGCCATTCATTAACATTTTATTAGATCAAGAACATTTGTCCATTAAGTTCATGGTACATGATAAATTAATCAGCAGATTAAGGATTCATACAAGTAAAAGATGAGAAAAGTCAACTGTAGAAAGCAACAATATATGCTACAAAATATTTACATATCTATAGGAGTAGAGCAGACATGCATCGCTAATAGTCACATAAAAGTAAGAATATCAAATATATCCCCACTTATGAACCGAAAAATGAGGGATAGGCAACATCAGAGTTCTTTTGGAAATATAACATAAACCACATAACTGAAGCAAACAACTATAACCAATTCATTTATATTATAAGTACGTAGGTCTTTAGATGACAAAACTTTGCCCAAAGGCCAATGTACTTGCAGCCATCTGCAAAAGCCCTAGTCTCTCCCAGTTGAAGATAGTATGCCAAGATGGAAAATAATTCCTTTGCAAACATTAGAAGACAACTGAGAAGTGACTAGTGACAAAGCAAGAAACAACAACTGGCAACACAACTAAACTAGAGGTTTGGTCAGAGCAATGAAAAAGAAGGGAGAGAGAAGCAGTGAGTAAAGGGACAAATGGAAGAATAAAGGGTTAAAATTTAGCATGAGAAGTCAGCATCACATCATGATGGGGTCAGAAGGTGAGTGGGTGGCCAGTGAACTAGACAGTAAATGACATTTCCCTTGCATTTTCCGTGTTTCTCCATGTCCCAGTGTTTCCAAAATGTTCCAGGTTACTATAACATAGGTGTCTGAGTAATATTTAGTAAAGCTGGCATTCTCCAGAGCATCTTATTTAGCATGTTGATCAAGTCCCCTACAGACGAACAAATTGATACAAGTCCCCAAAAAATTTAGATCAATCCTTGCATGTTCATATAGTTATCTAATTACCAGAAGTGTGATAGAAGAATGCTTGAAGCTTAGAAAGCATATCACTCAAAGAAAAACCTATCACCAGAAAGGAACAAAAACAATTAGTGCTCACCATTCCCTATCGCACCAACACCCCAATCAACACCCCTGACTTTCTTTGTGTTGCTCATAGCAGTTCGTCGATTACCAGCACACTGCACAGGTTTAAGCACCCATATAAGGAGTCTTGGTCAATGACAATTAGAAAAAGATCCAGTGCAATCTCATTGCAAAAAGAAGCAAGTGAAAACAAAACAGACCTGTAAAGTGGCTGTGACAGTATACTTTGGAAGATTCCTGTCATGCAATTCAAAAGCACAAAACTAGCTCCCATTTCAAGAAAAAAGCTGCGATTGAAACTACAAGAACAAGCCAATAGTCCTAAACTATATAGTGCCATTTTTCACTTACCATAAATCTTTCATAGAGAGTTCCTTGGAATTTTGAACCAAGCCAGTGATTGAAACACGGTATCTGTTGTTCGAAAACAAGTTCAATTACTCAGACACACACATATACAAGTAATAAGTCGATACAAGTAGTGCGATAAAAACCACCTCTCAATATCATCAACAATGGGAATCGGTCCATGGTTTCTCTTGTAAAACAAATCCACAGGAGTGACATAGGAACGAATCAAGGCCGATCGCAATGGCTCTGCATTAAAAGGCTCCTATACGAAACAGAAACAACACTGAAATCACATCTCACCAACTAAACCCTAAAGTATCCCTCCGCTTCAGGCACCACTGTCTAAAATTGCATGAATCGACGGATCGGATGAAGAGACAGAAAAATGAATTGAAGAAAGCGAAAGCGCATCAGGAAGAACCAAAAATGGCGGGAAAGAGCAACGTGCCTTGGAATTGATCTGGAGGGAAGGGTGTCGAGCAGGCTCTCGGGAGTAATCGGATGGCGCTATCAGTCCCGGCATGTTTGAGCAACAAAACTGGAGGAGGAAGAAAGAGAAATACAACGACCTCAGACCACAACCAGCACAGCAATGGAGGAGGGACGGAAAGTCAGAAACCAGTTGCTAGTGGATACTACTCTTTCTGGTAGAAACCAGTGGCCATGGGAGGAAAAGGAAAAGATTGTAAATCTGGTTATATGGCAATGGTACCACAAATATTGGTTATTTACAAGATTGCCCTCCCAATTTGAGCAAGTGTGAATGTGAACGAGTGTAGAATATGACAATATTTTGGGTTGCCCATTGGTACCAAGAATCTTGTTTACTGCCATTTCCAAAAAAAGAATCTTGTTTACTGTTTGTGCTTCATTATCAAAAATCTTGTGACTATCCTCCCAAAAGGGTTGTAATATTCAGATGTTCAAAGATAAAAAAAATTGGGTTTTGCTATTCATCGCCCCCGGAGCGACAAATAAAATCCCATAATTAGAAGTGTAACTTATTAAAAATTATAAATCTTGATGATTAGGTATTACAAAAGATCTTTGCCTAATAACCGATTATCATATCTAAATTTTGACTAATTAATAATTATGTGCAAGATTTTCTCCTTTTAATAACCGATTTTCTCCTTTTAGTTTGTACGTAATTTTACTCTTCCCAGTTAATTTAGGACATCTTTAATAATCAACTAGTGTCGAAGAATGTGAACGCAAGTGATTTGAGAATTAATCCAATCTTTGCTCTAAAATATCAGAAATTTAATTTGTTAGTTTATATTTATATTGTTCAAGTTAGTTTGTGATAATGACTATTGTACGTGTATCACCCTTACATGTTTTTTAGTGGGAAAAATGACTTATAATAATCCCAACTATCAACATTCAACCAAAAATAATCTCATGTTTCAAAAATCGTCACTAGCGAACCGAACTATCGCGATATTAAATGAAAACGATTTTCCGGTATGTTTTCCGATGAGTTCGATGACGTGGCGGTCGGAAACATGACGTGGCAATTACTCTTTTTTATTTTAATTTTTTAATATGCCATGTCACTAATTAATGCCATGTCACAATATGATTAATTGGCTGCTCAAAAAATAATAAACTTAATTAAATGAAAAACAAACCATTGAAATAGAATCAACAAAGAAGAACGTAGTAATGTTCAGACAAAGAAGAACGTAGAAGAACAAAGGGCACAGCCGCACAGCCCGATGAAGAATGAAGAAGGCCAAGCTTAAAGACGAAGTCGACGAGGGACCTCGCATCGAAACCAAATTCAACCAGTTAATAAAGTAAAATAAATCGCAAGCCAAATTCGGGTAATTCATATTGTCAAAATCATGTAATCCAAGCGAGATCCACACCAAATTCACGTAATCCAAGCCAAATTCAGCCGAGAAAGCAATTGAATCAATCAAATCCATACAAAAATCACTTTTACTAAGCTCTAATCGAATAGACAAATTCATACAGACTAATTTGAAAACGTAAAGTCCTAAATATACAAGTTCAGCATCCCTAAATGTTAAACTCTAGATCTAAAATTGACAGAACTAGTTACAAATTTCAACATCTTATCTTCTGTAAGGGACAATCACAGAACTTCTTCCCCGAATTTGAAATCGATCGACAAGTTTGAAGCGTCGCAGGTCGGCCATGGAATCACCTTGGAGCAGTGAATCGAACGTTCCTTCTCCACGAATTGGATCTGGCGTGCGAGCTCGAGTTCCCCCGACCTTCCATCTGACTTTGATGGATGTTCATCTTCCCGTTAGCGTGCGAACTCATAGTCAATTTTCTAGATTGGGTTGCCGTGCGAGATCCTTCATCGGCTCAGCCTTACGCTGTGCCCTTTGGCCTTTTACGTTCTTCTTTGTTTTTTTGATCTGTACGTTCTCTTTGCTGATTCTCTTTGAGTGGATTGTTTTTTATTTAACTAAGTTTGTTCTAATTTTGTTTGTTTTCATTGTTTTTTAAATTTTTATTTAGGTTAGAATCATATTGTGACATTGCATTAATTAGTGACATGGCATATTAAAAAATTAAAATAAAAAGAAGTAATTGCCACGTCATGTTTCCGACCGCCACGTCATCGAACTCATCAGAAAACATATCGGAAAATTGTTTTCATTTAATATCGCGATAGTTCGGTTCGCTAGTGACGATTTTGAAACATGAGATTATTTTTGGTTGAATGTTGATAGTTGAGATTATTATAAGTCATTTTTCCTTTTTAGTGATTAATACTTCTACTTTTTTTTTGGTCGAAAATACTTACTTCTACGATGAATAAAGTAACATCGATTTTTTTTATATGCTCAGTTACGTAAATAATATCATTTTTTTTTTGTTGTATTTTTAATGGAAGTTTTAAAATAAATACGTCACCTATAATCAAAATTGTAAAATGAACCAAATCTAAATAACAACTACTGAGTAGTTAATTAAAGCTTAGATATGATAATTAGTTGCTAGGAAAAGATTTGTTTTTAATATTTGCAAATCTAAATCTATTATCTATAATGTCTAATAAGATAGACTACTATTTTTGGAATTTTATTGACAAATAGCAAAACCCAAAAAAATTACCCAACTTTCCAAACATGTCGATTTTATCTGCCTTTTAAATTTAGTTATCCTATTGTGATTTCATTTTCATTTCTTGATACCGATTGCAAAAGTGCTCAAAAAAGGTTAATATGGACACAGTCAAACAGCTTAATCCATGTAGGTCACTAGAACAGCTTCATCATAGCGAGATAACCAAAAGCCAGAGTAATACCAGTTTACAAATAGGAACACAAGTGCATTTCCACGTTCGATTTGCATTGACATTACTTGCAACTCCCCAGTAAATTGGCAGATATTGGGGAGAAAAGCAAGTAAAACTTACAAAGAGTACACTTCATAGACACGGGAGGCAGTTTTTATGCAGCCAAACACAAGTCCCGTCCTGGAAACACTTGGGGTAAGATTAACACCACCAAATCACTCTTCCCAAGCTTGCGCTTCTTGACGGGGAAACCCAAAGACACTAAGACCCAGACACAATGCAGCTAGCTTCAATTGGTACAAGCTTTCTAAAGTACGCTTACGTTTAGCTTACAATAGTACAGCATCTGGTGCGAAATTTAAACACCAGCTTGGTCACACAGGTCGAGCAACTCCAGAGTCTGCAAATCCATATGAAATATAAGCATTGTTAAGTCAGTGTCAGTGCAAGGAAAGAAGTGATAGAACCCATCATTTTTCCTTTCCTAACTAAGCTTATTTGGTTTTCCATATTCCCACTACCCATTTTTTAGGCACTTTTACAACTTCCCCACTTTCCTCCACGTTGTTTTTCCATTATATGCTTGGAATTAAGAGATCTGATGAATGACATAAATTGTATATTGTGAAGACATACAGCTTGCTCATAGATTTCCTATCCTTTTGCTTTCATTGTTAGGGTTCTAAAAAGAAGCTATAGTTCACTATACATCCCATGTGATCAGAAAGTAATAGCCAAAAATGCTTTCCACATACCTCAGAAACTGAGAGTTCAAGACGGAATTTGGGACCATCATAGTGGTGCAAGACAGGCCTGAAAGAGTCTTCCTCTAATGCTTTGCACAGTTTCCTCACACGGATCCTCACCTTAATACACACAGAATGGAGGAGAAAGATAATAGTAAGATGAGAGAGTTAATGAGAGGGGAAGGACTAAGGAGTCATTGGTATCAATAGTTATGTAGCTACAATTTCATACCTGAGCAGGAAACCGCGATTCACCTTTGCACTTCTTGTCCTCCCACGCAGTTGGATCAATATTAGAACCACCAAAGGTTGATGCCTGCCCGGAGACCAAAGCTTCAGAGTTTAGAATACAGTCACAAGATGTACAAGGGACACTTTTCGAATATTACTAATTAAAAAATGGTTCCTTTTTATCATTTCTACTTCCCAGACATATGATATGGATTTATCAAATAAACAAAGGGTATGGTATGGACAAATGAAGAGAGAGAACATTATAACTAGACACTAGAGCTTGATAGTCTTCCCTTAATAATATAACATTCATATGACAGACACACATGTGCACCCTTACTCCTTCCCTCTGTACTTGCCACAATTAATTTACCAGAAGCATGCATAGGTTATTGAGACTAGAGTTGCACATAAAGCCATCATCAGTTACACCGGTACACTGTAACAAGTTCCTCCACACGCAGGGACAACTTTATTCCTTCTTTCTCCCTATGTCATTGACTCATTGTAAGTTAGTAACCACTCTTTGGATCAGTACCCTTAAACTATTGTAATTGACTGTACCCTGGGAGTGTCTCACTTTTGAAATCTTATTGAGTGTCTTTCAACACTATGATTGAATGGCTATTCTTTTGGATTAGGGGACTGCTGGCATTCCTAAGTCATCTAAGTAACACCTTCCCCCTCGTCACTATATTTTATTCATTTTCAGAAAAAGAGGAATAAGAATCAGAGAAGGTATATAGACACAAGATGTATATTGTCAAAAACACAAACAGATCACATATGTTTTTCATCTATGCACGGCTACTACACATGGATAAAAATATTACTCTGAATACCTAATTCTACAATTACCCATTCTCTCCGCTGCTTTTATCCCCTAGAAACAGCATGTCAAAAATAACTACAGAAAAATTGAGGTTGGAGAGACAAAGCAAAAATAAAAAGTAACAAGTTCAGAAACAGACCTCAAAGATTCCATGGAGTTGGTGAGTAGTATAATTGTAGAGGAATAGAGGTAGCCCCGGAGTTATTGCTCGAACAGAGTCCCTGTACCTTGGTGGCAAACCTGCAAAAAGGATTCACAATAAATTTCTATTGCCAACAACATCAAGCCACCAACTAGTAAGCAATGTACTGCAGTCTATTAGGTCTAAAGCAGGGTTTGGACACCAAAGATTATGGAAGCAAACCAACTGAGCTATAAGCTATTATATCCGTTCAACATACATCCAAACCCTAAATTTTACCACAAGTTATTACAGCTTCATGAAGCAAAATTAAGTAAAAAAAAGTGCTTTCAGAAGGTCATTGTAAAACGTACTCAGCACGAGGCAAATTAAGAAGACTCATAGGAATAGGAAGATAAAAGGTCATTGTAAAGGGATTACTTTATGGATTATTTCCGAGGAAATATTTTGAGGTGACATAGAAGACAAAAATAAGGTCATCATATGCTAGAAACCCAATAAAAAAAATCTGCTTTACAGATTTATAGGAATAGGAACAACATAGTTGATAGTTAACTAAAAGCCTAAAGATCTTTATGTCCAGATAACTTAAGAGCCGTAGAACCTCAGCGATAAACTTAAAAGACGAGATCTTTATGTCCTTCTCAAACAGTATAAGAAAGAAACATAAGAGCATAAATGAGAAACAAAAGTAAAAAATAGGAATAATGCCAAATCATTTTATTATTTTTCAAGTTTAAAAATAGTTCTAATTTTAATATTTAAGTACTCTAGCAACATAGGATTATATAAGCAGTCCACAGCAAAATCACCCTAGAAATACAATTTGAATGGAGATTTCATTTTAGATAGAGTGAAGCAATTGATTTACATCATCACGTTATCCAAAAATATTAAACTATCCAGAATATATCTTAAACATAAGCAAAATGTAAACAAAATTACCAAATAGCTGCCGCTTTAAGTTCTCCTGCATGGTGTCGTTGTTGCAAACAAATATGTAGCCACCAAGCACCTCATTGCGGGGAAGAATTTCTGCTGCAGGTAAAGTCTTGAACCTTTTGTCATTTGCATTGACAATGTCGTTACCATTCAGCTCATTGTTGTTATGGTTAATAACATTAGCCTTGTTCAGGGGAACATTCCCAACATTGTTGTCAATGCTTTTGTGGTACATGGGATTGATATTGTAGACATTGTTTCTGAAGGAGTTTTTGTTCATATTTTCAGGCATTTTTGAGTCCAAATTCAGCAAGCCAAAGTTGATGTTTTCAAATTTGTTTTCTTCTTGCAACCCATATCTGTCCATTTGCCTGAAATCGTCAGGGACCTTTGAAAAATCAAGATTGTTCATGCGTTCCCCCTTTGGCCTAGTTTGCTGTGCAAGTTTGGAAGCAACCATCATCCACTTGTGATCCTCTGACATTTTTGCTTGTCCACGAAGATCATCTCCCAACTGCCAAAAGCTGTTCATTTCCATCTTGCAATACCTAACAAGGATAATTAACACACACGGACAACAACATAATTATAAGAATGATAGACATGAATATGTTTGTTATCAGAGGTTATATACTTATATCTTATGACAGTTACTAACAGCATTATCGAAAGGCAATGGAGCTGTGTGTACTTAAAAGAAGCATAGATTGCAGAAGACAAAAACACAATATCAGCAGAATTTAACATGTCACTTAGCAGAAGTTATATACCATATATTGAAGACAAACTTCAAACAGATATTCTTGATAACTTAAGAGATTGTTCATCAGCATCTAGTAACTAAACAATTAATGGTTCGGACACACATGCAAATCCTCTTTCATGAAGGCGTTGGCAGCTACAAACATAAGTAACCTAAGAACATGGTTCCATAGAAGCCAAAGGTGGCTAATAGACTCTTAAATTCTAAAATTCTTTATCTTGAAGCTATAATCATCGATACAATAAGAAGCAGAGAAAGTTTGCCGAATCATAATCATTTAGCAGAACGAGCACCATTTTAGATGTGTACTAAAACCTGGACCGGATGGGAAAAGACTGGATCAAGTTCTAGTATCACACTCACACACATTAAGTTCTATTCACACAAATTAAGCTTAGAAATACAGCCTAGTCCTAACTGGATCAAAACCATCTCTATCCCAACAGAGGATTCTGAACGCTAACATTCCCTTATTCTAGCTGAAAACATCAACTTTGCACCTAGATCACGGGACAATAATAACCAAAAAGATAAGAAATCGCTGTTAGTTCCTAGTCCATTTTCCGATTCCATCTCCATTTTCAACTTGAGAAAACTCCACAGCACTCAATCAAACTTAAACAAACAACATAACTAAGACCACCGACACTTTCTTCTCTTTAGAAGAGGACTGATATCACAGCGAAATCGGTAGTTACTCGGCTCATACTGCTAATGAAGAGAAGAAGCCTCAATTCTAGAAACAGAAGGGGAAAAAGCCCTAAAGTTGCACGACTTGTACTGGTTAATCATATAGCTACAGAGGCAAGAGCAATTGAAGGTAAACACAAGTGTCAAACTCAATCAAACAGGTAGATAAACCGATTCGAGAAGGAAGCGATTGTCGAATTGAAAAATCGAACTTGAATTTGAACAGATCAGATAGAAGAATGCTTACTTGGATGAGGAGCCCTAATTTGGGGATCCCCAATTTGAAAGACAGAGAGCGAGTGTGAGTGGAGAGGAAGCTGATCTGCCGTATGCATAGGTGTCCCTTTTATACCTCTTCGCCGACCGGAAGACGTGATGGAAAGTAATCCAGGGGTACTTTCGTCATCTCACGTTATAATTTTTCGAGTCCAACGCTGATTTTCATTCTAGCCTTGTTATGCTATTGGCTAGATGATTTGCTTTGTTTTTAGTGCTATTTTCATTTGTTTTCGATAAGCTAAAAGGGTAATTGAAAGCTCTCGAACTTGCCTAAATTTGTCATTTAGACACCTCACCTTTGATTTGGACCCATTGAACACTTGAACTTTCTATTTTTAACCTATTGAACCCTTATCTAGGGACTCCTCTACACAGTGTACTACACGCGCACCCATGTCATTTCCACATCATTATAGTTTAAAATTTTTAATGCCACGTAATTATTAAAAGAAACAAAAAAAGCAAAGCAAAATTGATTTGAACCCTCCCAGTTCCTTCGAAGAACAAACCTCATTTCATTCTCAAATATCAAATTTGACGAACTAAAGATCGATTCACATCCAAATTGTTGAATCCGACCTTGTTGAAACCAGAAAGTGTTAGTTTTGTCGTTTTTCTCGACAAAATTGTGATGTATTGGGATGTTTGTGATTTTAGGGTTTCAAGTTTGGTCTCAATTTTCAGATCTGGTGCGATTTGTTTAATCGTTTGGTCTCAATTTTGATTTGGGTGCACTTTTGTGCTAGTTCATGGTCGGATTGGACCGATTGGTGCGAATTTGCGGTTTTTGGGCATTTGGGGGTTTAGGGTGTGGTCTCAATTTTAGTTTCTAGTTCGAATTTGATGTTGGCCTACTGTGTGTCATTCATGTCGTCCCTTCTAAGGCTAGAAAACGAACCAGAAGTAAGGAGGAGCAGAAGAGATAGGTGAGGAAGGAGCAAAAGCTCAACGATGGCAAGATTGGTAACAGTGAATAGAAGAGGAAGAAGAGGGAAGGTGGGGTTTAATTTCTTTTTTTTTTCTGTAAATTAATTACCATGTCACAAGTCTTAATATTTTTTATTACTGTTCACTCGCTCTTAAGAGCGTTAAATACACCTCCAATGCCACATCAGATTGTAAGGGTTGAATAGGTTAAAAATCGAAAGTTCAAGTGTTCAATAGGTCCAGACTAAAGGTGGGGTGTCTAAATGACAAAAATGTGAAAGTTTAGGGGGCTGCATATGTTTTAAGCCGTTGGAAAATGTCTAGTTATTATTCTTCACATGCATTTGCCTTCCATTCATTTTGTCATTGTCGTCCTCCATCACCCTTCACATGCATTTGCCATTCATGGACCGCTACATTGTCGAGGCTCTTCACACTTCAATCCAACAATGGACTATTCAAGCTTCATTAATCAAGCATATATAGAGATTAGAAGGTTTCCTATTATTTAAAAAGCAAGCGGAGGCGTTTCCTATAAGAGATTAGGGTTTTGTGAATTTCTTGATTTGTATTATTAACTTTGAGTGAGAGATCACATATTAGGAGTTTATGACTTGGATTACAAGATAATTAAAAATATTACGAGATATCATTTATATACTCTCTTTATTCCAAAAAGTTTGTCTTGAAAAGTTTGTCCATCTTCAAAATTATACCTACATAATCTCATAGATTACCCTTTATTACCCAACTTTCTCATCAATTTTATCACTTTTTAACTTTTCATATCTATAATATTACAAAATTATCCTTAATCAATCTCACTTTCACCTATACTATCCAACTTTTCATCCACTTTATTCCATTTTTCTTAATTCACGAGATTTCTGTCCTTTTTGACAAACTTTCTGAGACGAAGGTAGTATTCTTTAATAACTCATGTTGGGATAATATTAGGAACTTTCATTCTAAAATATTGGAACAACGATCTCTTTCATAGTTTTGGAGATGACGAACACCGTTGTAAAATAATATGTTCTATTCAAGTATTATAAGGGAAATAATTATCGAAAAGGAACTGTGTAAATGAATGAAGGTGTTCCCATTTGTGAGAACTGAGAACTAGCAAGTCAATCTAAAAACCAATAGGCGCATAAAGCAATCTGTGACCGTAATGCCTCATAATCATCGTAGATGCGCAAAAACTTCCAAAAAGGTGTCATTCCCTATAGTTCTATAGTGTCCCTACGGGGTTTGAAATTCAAACAAGGTCATATGTCGATCATTTACAACGTGGGACTTAATGCATAAATGGCAAAAAGGACTTTGAGATTTGGCATTAGGGTTTGCTTATAAGAAGAATGCAATCACGAAGAAGCAAACCACCTCTCACAAGCACAAACACTAAAACCCTAAAGCGAGCCCATGGACAAGATAAAAAGAAGAGCAAAAGAGAAGTCTCTAACGACGAGTACTTGATCTTGACATCACGCTAATGCAGTGGCGGATCCAAGATCGAGTGGACGGGGGGGCGGATTTTCGCCTAATCATCTTACTCGATCGACGTTCCTACCTTGTTCTTACTTGTATTAAATTGGGTGTCAAAGGAGTGGATCATGTTACGGTAAGTTATACACATAGTAGAGCTATGAATTGCACACTAATAACCATTAACAAACCTTGTAAAAAGTAATTAAATAAAAATTCGACCAAAAAAAAATAATTAAACAAAAAAAGCTAAAAAATCTTGATGATCTCCCATACGGTAAAATATATCTACCGACCGGGCCTTACTTCCTAATTATCTTAAAATTTAATTTATTAGGACAATTAGAAAAAAAGTTGTAAAGTTGGACCCAACTCAATACACTATTTAGTTAATTTTTCAGGACAATTAGAAAAAAACTTATATAACTGGGCCAACTCGATACACTATTTAGTCAATTTCATGTTAATTAAAATTGATTTCAAACCTTATCATTAGCCCAACCCAAAACACTAAAAATATCACAATATAACCTAACTCTACTCCTAGCCGCCGGTATCCCACACTGAGTAGCTACTGGTTGCCGGCCCCTTGCTCCATCTTCGTTGCTTTCCCTTGCTCCAGCCAACTGCTGCCCGGCCGTCCCGCCTCGTCCAGCCTTGTCCCGCCCTTGTGTAGCTGCGTCCGCCCCGTCCCGCCCCGCCCCGCCTCGTTCCGCCCCGCCCCGTCCCGCCCCGTCCCGCACCCCGCTCCTCACTACTCCCTCCTACTAATCCGGCCGGATGGGGGGGCGGCCGCCCCCCTAGATCCGCCGCTGCGCTAATGACTAATGTGAGGTTGTTGCATGTGTTGACAAGCACGATTAACAATGTCGCTAATCTCTGATCAGGTAAAGACTACCAATAACTTGACAATAAAATTTCGAATTTGCCATATATGGATCAATGACAATCAACTTAGCAAGTGGCCCAACCAGAGACAAAATTGGTTTGTATTCAAGCATATCACCACACTCTAGAACATCAAGGAAGCAATTACACTGGCCTAATTGGAGAGAAATAAACAAAGTAAGATATCTCAACACCGAATTATTAGGTAAGCCATTCAAATCATTTGAAGAGAACATTTGATGTAGTTTCTAATTAAAGAATGTTATGACAATAGGATTGAGAGTTTGTAATGATCGATGATCATCAGCATATATAGGCACATAGATCAAGATAGAAGCCGAAGCAAGAACCAATAAAGACATGTCAAATATGTAGCTCAAAACCCATGATGCTCTAAAAATTCCTTCAACTTGTTGAACCAAGTTTGTGAAGCTTGTTTGAGACCATAAAGTGTCTTATGAAGCTTGCACACGTAATCCGAAGGTTGAGGATCAATAATTTCTATAATTTGTTCCATAAACACAATTACTTATAAATCTCCATTCAAGAAGACATTATTGATGTCCAACTAGTGAATATGCCAACCTCTAGAGACGACAATTGATAGTGCAATGCGGATAGTGGTAGCTTTGACAACCGAACTATAAAAGTGATGAAAAAGTCTACACCTTCTTCTTGGTGAAACCCTTTAGCAACAAGTTGTGCTTTAAAATGCTCAATGGAACCATCGACTTTCCTTCTAATTTGATAATCCCATTTATTCTAGCAGTATTTGATGAACAAGGATGAGGAACAAGATGGCGGTCTCAATATCACACTTTGTAATTGGTGGGGTTGTATGCTTAGAATTCAACAAAGTGCATGGTTTCAAGTCACCGATGCATGCGCAATATTAGGGCCCGTTTTTGTCCAAATATAATAGTGTGGAAATGGAAACACATTTTTCATTTCGTCCCAAAGTATTTGGTTGTATTTTTTCTTATTTTTTTCAATCTGCTGGATATGGGAAACAACTCCCTTTCTGCTTCCTGCCGGTTATTGTTAAATAACATTCCTTTTCTCTCCCCGACCTCCATTGAGCCCTCTCCATTGATCTCTAGCTCAATCATCCACCCTCACTTTTATCCTGCCACTTAATTCTCTTTCCATCTCTCACCATCACGATCAAATTCCTAATCGCAATGGAAGCTAAAGGTGCTCTACCATTGGAGATCTATTGTTGACTGGCACAAATCGACATGGTAGTAGCCTTAGAAAGATATGTATTTAGGATTTGTTAGGAACTTAATTAGTTTAACAAGTTTTGAAAACCATCTAACATTAATTGAATCGTTATCAACCTCATCATAACACGAAGATGTCGACATGTAGGTGGCCATAAGGATTGTTACACACCTAAACCCATCTTGCCATTTTATAGGCTTAACTTCTTAACAACTCAAGTATGCATTCAGATTAGATAGACTATTATCAGTAATGTAGATCCAAAGTGATTTTTCAAGTTGAACTAATCACTCTGTGTTCATTAATTAATGTGCAATGGACACTTATATTATTATACCACAACGAATTTTAAGGTGACAACTCAAGGGAGCTTGGCCACAGATTAATGGGAAAGCAAGCGTCTCTTATGCACTTAGCTAGAGTGCTTTAACCCCTCCTAATTAAAGAGCGAGCAATTGGTCATAACCTTAGTGTTACAGGAATATATTAAGTACACCTCACAACACGTTATTAAGAAATGAAGACAGTCTAAAATCCACCATCCCTAATCTTAAACTAGTTCACAACAAAGTCTAGAAAAGAGACTTGAAATAGTCAAGGTCACACATCAATGCTCCTAAGTCTATTTACTAGCACGTACGGTATTAAAAACAATGATTATTATTTTTAAGCATAATAATCCTACTCCAATTATTAGCAAACAAGGTTGTTCCTAACATTTAAAAAGATGACGGAAAACATTTTCACGATTATCGAGTAAGTAAGAGAGAACCATTCACTTGCCTTAACGAAATTTGGCATGCAAATCAAGTCTTAGCACAAACGGCAATTCGACACAATTCACTTAATCCGAAGTAGGGTTCGACATGTAATTAAAAGAAATAAATTCATATCTCTCATTTCATTTATTTGGATGCTCTAAATACCATTTGAACATCTTAAAGGAATTATCAATTATTAATCCTATAATAATTATCCTTAAATCAATATTACTTTCATTTTACTATTGAATGTAATAACAACATCCAAAAAAAAACCTAAGGGATAAGAAGGCACACTCAAATACGATACCAAGACGGAGTAACGACGTAGCACAAGAATCAAGACAAAGCACAAGGCACGCGAGGCAAGGCACTGCACTAGGCACTGCCTGGGCACTCGACAATGTTGAGGAAGCAATTTTGAGGCTTTGCTCCAACCAACTCCAACGACTTTAAAGGGATCTTCGGCCAACAATGTGAAGCAATTAACTTATACTAGAGAGTGCAAAGAGAGTTCCGTCGATGAGAGAGAGGAGAGCTCTAAGAGAGCTCGAAGATTGTGAAAATTATTTAAGTTTTGGGTTCCGTTGTTGCTATCCAACTTAGGTTGGGCATTTGGTTGACTTTTCCCTTTTCTTTTAACATTCCAAGGACAGCCTGAAACTACCAAGATGAATTAACCGTCATCATCATTTTCATAAAATTTACGGATATTAATTACAGCATTGACGTGATCCAAAACTCAATCGAGTTCTGGGTCGAGTTTCCATTAGTTGATCCACCAGGCTTATAACTACGTCTAGTTCTTCCCCGTGCCTTCCTCGGCCGATACCTGCCTTGATTCCGCTCACTTGAACCTATCCTTAGTCGAGACTTCGTGATTCATCCTCTTAGACAACCTTAAATCCTTCAAAATGGCTCTGAATGACCCTGAAATCACACAACTCCAAGAGTAGACACTAAAACTACAAACTCTACTGAAAACAAACGAAACTAACTAGAAATGATAGAAATCAAACTAAATTAGGGAAAATAAACATGCTCTAAACTAGGATAAAACTAGTATCAATCCCCGTGCCTTGAAGACACGATTTGATTTAACTAAAAACTTACTTAAACTTTATATAAAATTATTCCAAAAAATAGTTTGATACAAGGTCTTGTTTATTTTATTTAATTTGCTTCATTTAGGATTTATTTTAATGATACATTATTTATGTTATAATACATTCTCTTAAGAGTACAAAAATTTATAATATTATAAATTTGTCATATAAGGACTGAATATTTGCGTTTATCAATAAGTTTCTATAATTTATAATTAATATTTTTTTATAGTAAGTTTAATTATTTTTGAAAAAAATTAAAATGGAAATTAGTAGATAGAAGATTTCTAGAAAAATTATGTATAAAATTTAAAGTTTTTTTTTTCTATTTGAAAAAAACTAAAATGGAAATCAATAGATAAGAAAATTTCTAATGTGGGGTCATTAATGAAATTTCAACCAATTAATTTTTTTATTAAATATAGGTGATACGATCCAATGAGGAGCGGAAACATGTCGTGATAATTATTATTTTTTACATCCGCTTTAGTATAGCTCTAAACTAGGATAAAATGCATGTTATCAATATGCTAAGTGATTCTGCCATGACATCTGAGATTGGTTGGAAAATTCCTTAAATGCGGGTAGTGTAGGTGGACGCCGTTAACACTACTCTGTGTAGGACGTGTTTGCATATTTTTGGGGTTGCGAACTGAGTATGTGTGACTAATCAGATTTAGGTATTGGTTAGTAGAGTTGTGCGTGTGATTGTAGACTTGTTTGCTGACTTTAGAAGCTGGTTTTGAAACATACTGTTGTTACCGTTGTTTCCTAACTTAAATTAGGACAGTTGTCAACCCCTCATGGACCATTTTTCCACTTGCAATTTCAGGTACGAATTGGGAGTTGTGATGGATTCTCTAGAGAATGGTTGTGTGAAAGTGTATCACTAATTAGGGTTGTTAATGAACCGACCAAAATCGATGATTTTAGCCGAAACGACCCGAATGAAACCGAAATCGAAAAGATTCAGTTTGGTTTTCGGTCCACTGATTTCAGAAATATCGGTTTGGTTTATTATTGGTTCCTTTCGGTCTAAACTGAATTAAATAAAAAAAATCATTTATAAATTTTTTTGTAGGCTTTCTCGTTCTTTAGTGGGCTGATATGAAATGGGATTAGTGGCCTTCCCATGGGATTAGTGGGCTTTCTCGTTCTTTACCCCAAACCGAAGCCAAGCGATTGAGTGAAACCCTCACATTCACATAGCAGCAACCTGCACGTTGAATCGCCGCCGTCCCCGACGTCGGGTGGCACCATCGTTCACGCCGGCCGTCGTCAAGGGCCTCGAGGGAGTCGACTAGTCCCTCGAGTCGGCTGGTCTCAGTAGTCGACGGACCCGTTCACAACTTCCCAGCTCTTGGCTTGACGGCGAAGACGCTCGGCGAAGCCTTGGATAGCACCATCGGCTGAACCCCTACTCCGTTCACGCCCAGCCTCCCCAATCTCCGTCAAACTTCACTTGGTCCCGACGTCCCGTTCACAACTTCCTAGCTCTTGGCTTTAACGGCAAAGATGCTCGGCGAGGCCTTGGCTACTGGCTAGCACTATCAGTAGAAGCCCTAGTCGGTTTTTTTCGGTTTGCATATAAATTGAACCGCCATAAGCCGAAACCGAACCAATGCGATTCGAACCAAAAATATTCGGTTCGGTTTTCGGTCCACATATTTTTGAAATATCGATTTTGGTTCGGTTCGGTTTTAGGTAGTTCGGTTCGGTTTCAGACCGATGAACAGCCCTATCACTAATTGAGTTTCTATGGATACGGTGTTAGCTAATTGTAGGAGTTATTAAATTTTAATTGAGAAATCATCTAGGTGAGAATGGGCGAGTGATATCTCATGTTCCGGGTTTTGATTGTATGCGTACTTTTGTAATTTACTTTCTCACAATAAACAAGTTGGATGTTTTCATTTCGATCTCATCGTGTCACCATGGTAATATTTGAGTGAACGTGTTGTCAGGATAGCAAGTTGTGTACTATGTCGTTCATCGCCAAATGACATTTAGGTGTAAAGACGGTGTGCTATATTTAGAAAAGTATAACCGGTCACAAAAAAGTTTAAAGAAATTCTAATTACAAATTCAAAATATATTCTAAATTTAGATTCGTATCATTTTACCGTTATAATTAAGAAAAATTAATTACTTACCATAAGTATCGTAATTGTTTACTCGATTTGAATATATATATTAAATTTCTAACCATAAATATAAATATATCAAATGTAAAATATAGTGTGGATCATATGACGCATAATAATTATGTAAAATATGAGGTACAATATTAGTGTTTAGATACACTTAATGTACTGCCCAGATTATTTTGGTGATCATGTACTGTCTAGATGAATAGTGCACTTTTAACACTTTACAATGCACTTTTAATCTTTATAATGCTCCATGATAAAGGGTCCGGATCCGGTAGTAATGAGTCTTAATTAAGGTATGAAATAGGAATAAACAAAAGTCATTGGATGAAGAGAGATCAAACACTCCGAAAAAAAAAGGAAAAAAAACGGCACGGCCGAATTTTTCGCTCATTTTTCAAAAAACAAGGATGCAGCGCGCGTCCAAATTTTGTTCAACTCTATTGCCGATTTGTTCAACTCTGTGGTCAATTTGTTCATCCATATATTATCCAACTGTATTGCTTATTTGCTCAACTCTGTGGTCAATTTGTTCATCCATGTCATATTTTATAGCAATCAATGTTCGTATAATTTGTTTTGCTTTGGCAATTTGTTCACCTTTATGGTTAATTTATACATTAAAATTTGTTCAACTCTATTGCCAATTTGTTCAACTCTATGGTTAATTTGTTCATCCATATTTGTTTAACTCTACTACCAATTTGTTCAACTGTATGGTCAATTTGTTCAACCATATTTGTTCAACTCTATTGCCAATTTGTTCAACTCTGGTCAATTTGTTTATCAATATTTGTTCAACTCTATTGTCAATTTGTTCATCCATATTTGTTCAACTGTATTGTCAATTTGTTCAACTTTATGGTCAATTTTTTCAACTCTATGGTCAATTTGTTCATCCATATTTATTCAACTCTATGGTCAATTTGTTCAACTCTATAGTCAATTTGTTCGTCAATACGTGTTCAACTCTATTGTCAATTTGTTCAACTCTATGGTCAATTTGTTTAACTCTATGGTCAATTTATTCATCAATATTTTTTGAACTCTATTGCCAATTTGTTCAACCCTATGATCAATTTGTTCATCCATATTTGTTCAACTCTATGCTCGATTTGTTCAACTCTATGTTCAATTTATTCAATTCTATGATCAATTTGTTCAATTTTATTACTAACTAGCAAGATAGGCACTACGTAAACAAAATCTAAAATAAAACAATAGGAACCAAACACCATTGAGCTACATCGACCAATACTAACCAAACACCATTGAGCTAAATTAATCAAATTTAATATAGATCTAATCAACCAGTGTGATTATGAACTTCTCAATCGCCTGCTGCTATGCCTAGATCTAACCTGCTTTTAGAGTACAATTCAAACCAAATTCAACTAAAAGACAACATTCAAGCCTGATCAAGTCAACTACGGTAAGCATCTTTATATTAACTAGCAGATCAGAAGAGCAATTTCACAGATCTAATTGTGCGATCAGATCACGAGAGACAAGCACTACGAGCTGAACAAATAGAAACGAAGAACAAATCCTTCATCCTCTTGTAGGCCGGGCGGCGGAGCGGTTTCTTCCTCGGTGGAGGCGGCGGGCTCTTGAGCTGCAAAATCCGGTTCATCTTTCGCCTTCTTCTTCGAACTCAATCTTAATGAAATTATAACGAAAAGAATGCGAGAAAACTCGTCCTTCGTCAAGTTTGTAAGAGAGACTGAGGTCGGCGTACGCCTCGTCACCACCAGCCACCGCCTCTTCCGCCAGCCTCATCGCACCGGTGACCATCTCCTCGAAAACCAGATCTGGCTCACCTTCAATAATAAAAACGAGATCTGGCTCGAAAACCAGATCTGGAGCGCCCAACGAACAAGGCGGATGACGAAGAAGACGCCGTCACCTATGAGGAAGATGAGAGCAATGCACAAAGAATACGAAGTCCTGGACCTCAGCGCGGATTTCGCGTTGAACGACGACGGTCGAGTTGCGCGGATTTGTCGAGAGAGGCAGCGGCGTTGGGAGCGACGCTGTCGGGAGTCGTGGTCGGGCCGTCGGTGAGCGGAGCGGGAGGATCTGGTGGAAGGATCCGG